>JARWKJ010000008.1:44332598-44860098 GCA_029959095.1 Rhinichthys osculus | reverse complement strand
CCTGTGAATGGGAGTTATTTTATGGCGAGCAGAGTGGCGCAGCGGAAGCGTGCTGGGCCCATAACCCAGAGGTCGATGGATCGAAACCATCCTCTGCTAAGAAAGCTTTACTTATAAACATTCTCTGTACCTACTTGAAGAAAAGCTGTCACATCTCTGTGCTAAAACCCTTTCTTGTTTTCACCTGATCTAACCCAGAGGTCGATGGATCGAAACCATCCTCTGCTAAGGCATCTTCACTTATGTCCATGTTTTATCCCAATAAAGAGCAACTTCCACATCTCGCTTGTTCATTCAGAAAATCTGTGTGTTTGTGTGTGTATGCCCTTTTAAAAAACCCTCATTGACTAATCCACCTGAATGAGATTGACAATTAGTAGGGCAAGCGATTCATGACCCAGTGGCCTATTGAAGTAGTCGTTCATCCGGATTACTTTGTGTGCTGGCCTTGTTTAAATGCCAATGCTGTTGTTGTCACTGAAGCCAAAGTAATGTGGGCACATGAGCACAGGTTTTTAACAGCCCCAGTGGCCTAATGGATTAGGCACTGGGCTCCTAAGCCAGGGATTATAGGTTCGAGTCCCATCTGGGGTGGTTTACAGCAGAGTGGCGCAGCGGAAGCGTGCTGGGCCCATAACCCAGAGGACGATGGATCGAAACCATCCTCTGCTAAGACAGCTTTACTTATAAACATTCTCTGTACCTACTTGAAGAAAAGCTGTCACATCTCTGTGCTAAAACCCTTTGTTGTTTTCACCTGATCTCATTTATGACAGAGGCACTTTGTGTGCACTTCATGTGTGCCTAAACGCAAGTCCTTTTGAAAACACCTGTGAATGGGAGTTATTTTATGGCGAGCAGAGTGGCGCAGCGGAAGCGTGCTGGGCCCATAACCCAGAGGTCGATGGATCGAAACCATCCTCTGCTAAGAAAGCTTTACTTATAAACATTCTCTGTACCTACTTGAAGAAAAGCTGTCACATCTCTGTGCTAAAACCCTTTGTTGTTTTCACCTGATCTCATTTATGACAGAGGCACTTCATGTGTGCCTACTCGCAAGTCCTTTTGAAAACACCTGTGAATGGGAGTCCTTCTATGGCGAGCAGAGTGGCGCAGCGGAAGCGTGCTGGGCCCATAACCCAGAGGTCGATGGATCGAAACCATCCTCTGCTAAGACAGCTTTACTTATAAACATACTCTGTTCCTACTTGAAGAAAAGCTGTCACATCTCTGTGCTAAAACCCTTTCTTGTTTTCACCTGATCTAATTTATAACAGAGGCACTTCATGTGTGCCTTAACGCAAGCCCTTTTGAAAAACCTGTGAATGGGAGTCCTTCTATGGCGAGCAGAGTGGCGCAGCGGAAGCGTGCTGGGCCCATAACCCAGAGGTCGATGGATAGAAACCATCCTCTGCTAAACCTTCTTTACTTAAATACATGCTCTGTTCCTACTTGAAGAAAAGTTGCCTCAGCGGTGTGCTAAAATCTTCTGCATTTTTCACCTGTTCTAATTGATGACAGAAGAGCACTTCAAGTGTGCCTTAACGCATGTCAATTTGAAAACAGTAGGGTATGGCAAGTCTGTTGTCCGGAGCAGATTGGCGCAGCGGAAGCGTGCTGGGCCCATAACCCAGAGGTCGATGGATCGAAACCATCCTCTGCTAAGACAGCTTTACTTATAAACATACTCTGTTCCTACTTGAAGAAAAGCTGTCACATCTCTGTGCTAAAACCCTTTGTTGTTTTCACCTGATCTAACCCAGAGGTCGATGGATCGAAACCATCCTCTGCTAGGGCATCTTCACTTATGTCCATGTTTTATCCCAATAAAGAGCAACTTCCACATCTCGCTTGTTCATTCAGAAAATCTGTGTGTTTGTGTGTGTATGCCCTTTTAAAAACGCCTCATTGACTAAGCCACCTGAATGATATTGACAATTAGTAGGGCAAGCGATTCATGCCCCAGTGGCCTATTGAAGTAGTCGTTCATCCAGGTTACTTTGTGTGCTGGCCTTGTTTAAATGCCAATGCTGTTGTTGTCACTGAAGCCAAAGTAATGTGGGCACATGAGCACAGGTTTTTAACAGCCCCAGTGGCCTAATGGATAAGGCACTGGCCTCCTAAGCCAGGGATTGTGGGTTCGAGTCCCATCTGGGGTGGTTTACAGCAGAGTGGCACAGCGGAAGCGTGCTGGGCCCATAACCCAGAGGTCGATGGATCAAAACCATCCTCTGCTAAGATAGCTTTACTTCTAAACATTCTCTGTACCTCCTTGAAGAAAAGCTGTCACATCTCTGTGCTAAAACCCTTTGTTGTTTTCACCTGATCTCTTTTACGACAGAGGCACTTCGTGTGCACTTTATGTGTGCCTAAATGCAAGTCCTTTTGAGAACACCTGTGGATGGGAGTTGATCTACGGCGAGCAGAGTGGCGCAGCGGAAGCGTGCTGGGCCCATAACCCAGAGGTCGATGGATCGAAACCATCCTCTGCTAAGACAGCTTTACTTATAAACATTCTCTGTACCTACTTGAAGAAAAGCTGTCACATCTCTGTGCTAAAACCCTTTGTTGTTTTCACCTGATCTAACCCAGAGGTCGATGGATCGAAACCATCCTCTGCTAGGGCATCTTCACTTATGTCCATGTTTTATCCCAATAAAGAGCAACTTCCACATCTCGCTTGTTCATTCAGAAAATCTGTGTGTTTGTGTGTGTATGCCCTTTTAAAAACGCCTCATTGACTAAGCCACCTGAATGAGATTGACAATTAGTAGGGCAAGCGATTCATGCCCCAGTGGCCTATTGAAGTAGTCGTTCATCCGGATTACTTTGTGTGCTGGCCTTGTTTAAATGCCGATGCTGTTGTTGTCACTGAAGCCAAAGTAATGTGGGCACATGAGCACAGGTTTTTAACAGCCCCAGTGGCCTAATGGATAAGGCACTGGCCTCCTAAGCCAGGGATTGTTGGTTTGAGTCACATCTGGGGTGCTTTACAGCAGAGTGGCGCAGCGGAAGCGTGCTGGGCCCATAACCCAGAGGACGATGGATCGAAACCATCCTCTGCTAAGACAGCTTTACTTATAAACATTCTCTGTACCTACTTGAAGAAAAGTTGTCACATCTCTGTGCTAAAACCCTTTGTTGTTTTCACCTGATCTCATTTATGACAGAGGCACTTCGTGTGCACTTCATGTGTGCCTAAATGCAAGTCCTTTTGAAAGCACCTGTGAATGGGAGTCCTTCTATGGCAAGCAGAGTGGCGCAGTGGAAGCGTGCTGGGCCCATAACCCAGAGGTCGATGGATCGAAACCATCCTCTGCTAAGACAGCTTTACTTATAAACATTCTCTGTACCTACTTGAAGAAAAGCTGTCACATCTCTGTGCTAAAACCCTTTGTTGTTTTCACCTGATCTCATTTATGACAGAGGCACTTTGTGTGCACTTCATGTGTGCCTAAACGCAAGTCCTTTTGAAAACACCTGTGAATGGGAGTTATTTTATGGCGAGCAGAGTGGCGCAGCGGAAGCGTGCTGGGCCCATAACCCAGAGGTCGATGGATCGAAACCATCCTCTGCTAAGAAAGCTTTACTTATAAACATTCTCTGTACCTACTTGAAGAAAAGCTGTCACATCTCTGTGCTAAAACCCTTTCTTGTTTTCACCTGATCTAACCCAGAGGTCGATGGATCGAAACCATCCTCTGCTAAGGCATCTTCACTTATGTCCATGTTTTATCCCAATAAAGAGCAACTTCCACATCTCGCTTGTTCATTCAGAAAATCTGTGTGTTTGTGTGTGTATGCCCTTTTAAAAAACCCTCATTGACTAATCCACCTGAATGAGATTGACAATTAGTAGGGCAAGCGATTCATGACCCAGTGGCCTATTGAAGTAGTCGTTCATCCGGATTACTTTGTGTGCTGGCCTTGTTTAAATGCCAATGCTGTTGTTGTCACTGAAGCCAAAGTAATGTGGGCACATGAGCACAGGTTTTTAACAGCCCCAGTGGCATAATGGATTAGGCACTGGGCTCCTAAGCCAGGGATTATAGGTTCGAGTCCCATCTGGGGTGGTTTACAGCAGAGTGGCGCAGCGGAAGCGTGCTGGGCCCATAACCCAGAGGACGATGGATCGAAACCATCCTCTGCTAAGACAGCTTTACTTATAAACATTCTCTGTACCTACTTGAAGAAAAGTTGTCACATCTCTGTGCTAAAACCCTTTGTTGTTTTCACCTGATCTCATTTATGACAGAGGCACTTCGTGTGCACTTCATGTGTGCCTAAATGCAAGTCCTTTTGAAAGCACCTGTGAATGGGAGTCCTTATATGGCAAGCAGAGTGGCGCAGTGGAAGCGTGCTGGGCCCATAACCCAGAGGTCGATGGATCGAAACCATCCTCTGCTAAGACAGCTTTACTTATAAACATTCTCTGTACCTACTTGAAGAAAAGCTGTCACATCTCTGTGCTAAAACCCTTTGTTGTTTTCACCTGATCTCATTTATGACAGAGGCACTTTGTGTGCACTTCATGTGTGCCTAAACGCAAGTCCTTTTGAAAACACCTGTGAATGGGAGTTATTTTATGGCGAGCAGAGTGGCGCAGCGGAAGCGTGCTGGGCCCATAACCCAGAGGTCGATGGATCGAAACCATCCTCTGCTAAGAAAGCTTTACTTATAAACATTCTCTGTACCTACTTGAAGAAAAGCTGTCACATCTCTGTGCTAAAACCCTTTGTTGTTTTCACCTGATCTCATTTATGACAGAGGCACTTCATGTGTGCCTACTCGCAAGTCCTTTTGAAAACACCTGTGAATGGGAGTCCTTCTATGGCGAGCAGAGTGGCGCAGCGGAAGCGTGCTGGGCCCATAACCCAGAGGTCGATGGATCGAAACCATCCTCTGCTAAGACAGCTTTACTTATAAACATACTCTGTTCCTACTTGAAGAAAAGCTGTCACATCTCTGTGCTAAAACCCTTTCTTGTTTTCACCTGATCTAATTTATAACAGAGGCACTTCATGTGTGCCTTAACGCAAGCCCTTTTGAAAAACCTGTGAATGGGAGTCCTTCTATGGCGAGCAGAGTGGCGCAGCGGAAGCGTGCTGGGCCCATAACCCAGAGGTCGATGGATAGAAACCATCCTCTGCTAAACCTTCTTTACTTAAATACATGCTCTGTTCCTACTTGAAGAAAAGTTGCCTCAGCGGTGTGCTAAAATCTTCTGCATTTTTCACCTGTTCTAATTGATGACAGAAGAGCACTTCAAGTGTGCCTTAACGCATGTCAATTTGAAAACAGTAGGGTATGGCAAGTCTGTTGTCCGGAGCAGATTGGCGCAGCGGAAGCGTGCTGGGCCCATAACCCAGAGGTCGATGGATCGAAACCATCCTCTGCTAAGACAGCTTTACTTATAAACATACTCTGTTCCTACTTGAAGAAAAGCTGTCACATCTCTGTGCTAAAACCCTTTCTTGTTTTCACCTGATCTAACCCAGAGGTCGATGGATCAAAACCATCCTCTGCTAAGGCATCTTCACTTATGTCCATGTTTTATCCCAATAAAGAGCAACTTCCACATCTCGCTTGTTCATTCAGAAAATCTTTGTGTTTGTGTGTGTATGCCCTTTTAAAAACGCCTCATTGACTAAGCCACCTGAATGAGATTGACAATTAGTAGGGCAAGCGATTCATGCCCCAGTGGCCTATTGAAGTAGTCGTTCATCCGGATTACTTTGTGTGCTGGCCTTGTTTAAATGCCGATGCTGTTGTTGTCACTGAAGCCAAAGTAATGTGGGCACATGAGCACAGGTTTTTAACAGCCCCAGTGGCCTAATGGATAAGGCACTGGCCTCCTAAGCCAGGGATTGTTGGTTCGAGTCACATCTGGGGTGCTTTACAGCAGAGTGGCGCAGCGGAAGCGTGCTGGGCCCATAACCCAGAGGACGATGGATTGAAACCATCCTCTGCTAAGACAGCTTTACTTATAAACATTCTCTGTACCTACTTGAAGAAAAGTTGTCACATCTCTGTGCTAAAACCCTTCGTTGTTTTCACCTGATCTCATTTATGACAGAGGCACTTCGTGTGCACTTCATGTGTGCCTAAATGCAAGTCCTTTTGAAAGCACCTGTGAATGGGAGTCCTTCTATGGTAAGCAGAGTGGCGCAGTGGAAGCGTGCTGGGCCCATAACCCAGAGGTCGATGGATCGAAACCATCCTCTGCTAAGACAGCTTTACTTATAAACATTCTCTGTACCTACTTGAAGAAAAGCTGTCACACCTCTGTGCTAAAACCCTTTGTTGTTTTCACCTGATCTCATTTATGACAGAGGCACTTTGTGTGCACTTCATGTGTGCCTAAACGCAAGTCCTTTTGAAAACACCTGTGAATGGGAGTTATTTTATGGCGAGCAGAGTGGCGCAGCGGAAGCGTGCTGGGCCCATAACCCAGAGGTCGATGGATCGAAACCATCCTCTGCTAAGAAAGCTTTACTTATAAACATTCTCTGTACCTACTTGAAGAAAAGCTGTCACATCTCTGTGCTAAAACCCTTTCTTGTTTTCACCTGATCTAACCCAGAGGTCGATGGATCGAAACCATCCTCTGCTAAGGCATCTTCACTTATGTCCATGTTTTATCCCAATAAAGAGCAACTTCCACATCTCGCTTGTTCATTCAGAAAATCTGTGTGTTTGTGTGTGTATGCCCTTTTAAAAAACCCTCATTGACTAATCCACCTGAATGAGATTGACAATTAGTAGGGCAAGCGATTCATGACCCAGTGGCCTATTGAAGTAGTCGTTCATCCGGATTACTTTGTGTGCTGGCCTTGTTTAAATGCCAATGCTGTTGTTGTCACTGAAGCCAAAGTAATGTGGGCACATGAGCACAGGTTTTTAACAGCCCCAGTGGCATAATGGATTAGGCACTGGGCTCCTAAGCCAGGGATTATAGGTTCGAGTCCCATCTGGGGTGGTTTACAGCAGAGTGGCGCAGCGGAAGCGTGCTGGGCCCATAACCCAGAGGACGATGGATCGAAACCATCCTCTGCTAAGACAGCTTTACTTATAAACATTCTCTGTACCTACTTGAAGAAAAGTTGTCACATCTCTGTGCTAAAACCCTTTGTTGTTTTCACCTGATCTCATTTATGACAGAGGCACTTCGTGTGCACTTCATGTGTGCCTAAATGCAAGTCCTTTTGAAAGCACCTGTGAATGGGAGTCCTTCTATGGCAAGCAGAGTGGCACAGTGGAAGCGTGCTGGGCCCATAACCCAGAGGTCGATGGATCGAAACCATCCTCTGCTAAGACAGCTTTACTTATAAACATTCTCTGTACCTACTTGAAGAAAAGCTGTCACATCTCTGTGCTAAAACCCTTGTTGTTTTCACCTGATCTCATTTATGACAGAGGCACTTTGTGTGCACTTCATGTGTGCCTAAACGCAAGTCCTTTTGAAAACACCTGTGAATCGGAGTTATTTTATGGCGAGCAGAGTGGCGCAGCGGAAGCGTGCTGGGCCCATAACCCAGAGGTCGATGGATCGAAACCATCCTCTGCTAAGACAGCTTTACTTATAAACATTCTCTGTACCTACTTGAAGAAAAGCTGTCACATCTCTGTGCTAAAACCCTTTGTTGTTTTCACCTGATCTAATTTATGACAGAGGCACTTCATGTGTGCCTACTCGCAAGTCCTTTTGAAAACACCTGTGAATGGGAGTCCTTCTATGGCGAGCAGAGTGGCGCAGCGGAAGCGTGCTGGGCCCATAACCCAGAGGTCGATGGATCGAAACCATCCTCTGCTAAGAAAGCTTTACTTATAAACATTCTCTGTACCTACTTGAAGAAAAGCTGTCACATCTCTGTGCTAAAACCCTTTGTTGTTTTCACCTGATCTCATTTATGACAGAGGCACTTCATGTGTGCCTACTCGCAAGTCCTTTTGAAAACACCTGTGAATGGGAGTCCTTCTATGGCGAGCAGAGTGGCGCAGCGGAAGCGTGCTGGGCCCATAACCCAGAGGTCGATGGATCGAAACCATCCTCTGCTAAGACAGCTTTACTTATAAACATACTCTGTTCCTACTTGAAGAAAAGCTGTCACATCTCTGTGCTAAAACCCTTTCTTGTTTTCACCTGATCTAATTTATAACAGAGGCACTTCATGTGTGCCTTAACGCAAGCCCTTTTGAAAAACCTGTGAATGGGAGTCCTTCTATGGCGAGCAGAGTGGCGCAGCGGAAGCGTGCTGGGCCCATAACCCAGAGGTCGATGGATAGAAACCATCCTCTGCTAAACCTTCTTTACTTAAATACATGCTCTGTTCCTACTTGAAGAAAAGTTGCCTCAGCGGTGTGCTAAAATCTTCTGCATTTTTCACCTGTTCTAATTGATGACAGAAGAGCACTTCAAGTGTGCCTTAACGCATGTCAATTTGAAAACAGTAGGGTATGGCAAGTCTGTTGTCCGGAGCAGATTGGCGCAGCGGAAGCGTGCTGGGCCCATAACCCAGAGGTCGATGGATCGAAACCATCCTCTGCTAAGACAGCTTTACTTATAAACATACTCTGTTCCTACTTGAAGAAAAGCTGTCACATCTCTGTGCTAAAACCCTTTCTTGTTTTCACCTGATCTAACCCAGAGGTCGATGGATCAAAACCATCCTCTGCTGAGGCATCTTCACTTATGTCCATGTTTTATCCCAATAAAGAGCAACTTCCACATCTCGCTTGTTCATTCAGAAAATCTTTGTGTTTGTGTGTGTATGCCCTTTTAAAAACGCCTCATTGACTAAGCCACCTGAATGATATTGACAATTAGTAGGGCAAGCGATTCATGCCCCAGTGGCCTATTGAAGTAGTCGTTCATCCGGATTACTTTGTGTGCTGGCCTTGTTTAAATGCCAATGCTGTTGTTGTCACTGAAGCCAAAGTAATGTGGGCACATGAGCACAGGTTTTTAACAGCCCCAGTGGCCTAATGGATAAGGCACTGGCCTCCTAAGCCAGGGATTGTGGGTTCGAGTCCCATCTGGGGTGGTTTACAGCAGAGTGGCGCAGCGGAAGCGTGCTGGGCCCATAACCCAGAGGTCGATGGATCGAAACCATCCTCTGCTAAGACAGCTTTACTTATAAACATACTCTGTTCCTACTTGAAGAAAAGCTGTCACATCTCTGTGCTAAAACCCTTTGTTGTTTTCACCTGATCTAACCCAGAGGTCGATGGATCGAAACCATCCTCTGCTAAGGCATCTTCACTTATGTCCATGTTTTATCCCAATAAAGAGCAACTTCCACATCTCGCTTGTTCATTCAGAAAATCTGTGTCTTTGTGTGTGTATGCCCTTTTAAAAACGCCTCATTGACTAAGCCACCTGAATGAGATTGACAATTAGTAGGGCAAGCGATTCATGCCCCAGTGGCCTATTGAAGTAGTCGTTCATCCGGATTACTTTGTGTGCTGGCCTTGTTTAAATGCCAATGCTGTTGCTGTCACTGAAGCCAAAGTAATGTGGGCACATGAGCACAGGTTTTTAACAGCCCCAGTGGCCTAATGGATAAGGCACTGGCCTCCTAAGCCAGGAATTGTGGGTTCGAGTCCCATCTGGGGTTGTTTACAGCAGAGTGGCGCAGCGGAAGCGTGCTGGGCCCATAACCCAGAGGTCGATGGATTGAAACCATCCTCTGCTAAGACAGCTTTACTTATAAACATTCTCTGTACCTACTTGAAGAAAAGCTGTCACATCTCTGTGCTAAAACCCTTTGTTGTTTTCACCTGATCTAATTTATGACAGAGGCACTTCATGTGTGCCTAAACGCAAGCCCTTTTGAAAAACCTTTGAATGGGAGTCTTGGATGTGTCGATGGATCGAAACCATCCTCTGCTAAACCTTCTTTACTTAAATACATGCTCTGTTCCTACTTGAAGAAAAGTTGCCTCAGCGGTGTGCTAAAATCTTCTGCATTTTTCACCTGTTCTAATTGATGACAGAAGAGCACTTCAAGTGTGCCTTAACGCATGTCAATTTGAAAACAGTAGGGTATGGCAAGTCTGCTGTCCGGAGCAGATTGGCGCAGCGGAAGCGTGCTGGGCCCATAACCCAGAGGTCGATGGATCGAAACCATCCTCTGCTAAGACAGCTTTACTTATAAACATACTCTGTTCCTACTTGAAGAAAAGCTGTCACATCTCTGTGCTAAAACCCTTTGTTGTTTTCACCTGATCTCATTTATGACAGAGGCACTTCGTGTGCACTTCATGTGTGCCTAAATGCAAGTCCTTTTGAAAACACCTGTGAATGGGAGTTCTTCTATGGCGAGCAGATTGGCGCAGCGGAAGCGTGCTGGGCCCATAACCCAGAGGTCGATGGATCGAAACCATCCTCTGCTAAGACAGCTTTACTTATAAACATACTCTGTTCCTACTTGAAGAAAAGCTGTCACATCTCTGTGCTAAAACCCTTTGTTGTTTTCACCTGATCTAACCCAGAGGTCGATGGATCGAAACCATCCTCTGCTAGGGCATCTTCACTTATGTCCATGTTTTATCCCAATAAAGAGCAACTTCCACATCTCGCTTGTTCATTCAGAAAATCTGTGTGTTTGTGTGTGTATGCCCTTTTAAAAACGCCTCATTGACTAAGCCACCTGAATGATATTGACAATTAGTAGGGCAAGCGATTCATGCCCCAGTGGCCTATTGAAGTAGTCGTTCATCCGGATTACTTTGTGTGCTGGCCTTGTTTAAATGCCAATGCTGTTGTTGTCACTGAAGCCAAAGTAATGTGGGCACATGAGCACAGGTTTTTAACAGCCCCAGTGGCCTAATGGATAAGGCACTGGCCTCCTAAGCCAGGGATTGTGGGTTCGAGTCCCATCTGGGGTGGTTTACAGCAGAGTGGCACAGCGGAAGCGTGCTGGGCCCATAACCCAGAGGTCGATGGATCAAAACCATCCTCTGCTAAGACAGTTTTACTTCTAAACATTCTCTGTACCTCCTTGAAGAAAAGCTGTCACATCTCTGTGCTAAAACCCTTTGTTGTTTTCACCTGATCTCATTTATGACAGAGGCACTTCGTGTGCACTTTATGTGTGCCTAAATGCAAGTCCTTTTGAGAACACCTTTGGATGGGAGTTGATCTACGGCGAGCAGAGTGGCGCAGCGGAAGCGTGCTGGGCCCATAACCCAGAGGACGATGGATCGAAACCATCCTCTGCTAAACCTTCTTTACTTAAATACATGATCTGTTCCTACTTGAAGAAAATTTGCCTCAGCGGTGTGCTAAAATCTTCTGCATTTTTCACCTGTTCTAATTGATGACAGAAGAGCACTTCAAGTGTGCCCTAACGCATGTCAATTTGAAAACAGTAGGGTATGGCAAGTCCGTTGTCCGGAGCAGATTGGCGCAGCGGAAGCGTGCTGGGCCCATAACCCAGAGGTCGATGGATCGAAACCATCCTCTGCTGAGACAGCTTTACTTATAAACATTCTCTGTACCTACTTGAAGAAAAGCTGTCACATCTCTGTGCTAAAACCCTTTGTTGTTTTCACCTGATCTCATTTATGACAGAGGCACTTCGTGTGCACTTCATGTGTGCCTAAACGCAAGTCTTTTTGAAAACACCTGTTAATGGGAGTTATTTTATGGCGAGCAGAGTGGCGCAGCGGAAGCGTGCTGGGCCCATAACCCAGAGGTCAATGGATCGAAACCATCCTCTGCTAAGACAGCTTTACTTATAAACATTCTCTGTACCTACTTGAAGAAAAGCTGTCACATCTCTGTGCTAAAACCCTTTGTTGTTTTCACCTGATCTCATTTATGACAGAGGCACTTCATGTGTGCCTAAACGCAAGTCCTTTTGAAAACACCTGTGAATGGGAGTTCTTCTATGGCGAGCAGAGTGGCGCAGCGGAAGCGTGCTGGGCCCATAACCCAGAGGTCGATGGATCGAAACCATCCTCTGCTAAGACAGCTTTACTTATAAACATTCTCGGTACCTACTTGAAGAAAAGCTATCACATCTCTGTGCTAAAACCCTTTGTTGTTTTCACCTGATCTCATTTATGACAGAGGCACTTAATGTGTGCCTAAACGCAAGCCCTTTTGAAAAACCTGTGAATGGGAGTCCTTTTATGGCGAGCAGAGTGGCGCAGCGGAAGCGTGCTGGGCCCATAACCCAGAGGTCGATGGATCGAAACCATCCTCTGCTAAACCTTCTTTACTTAAATACATGCTCTGTTCCTACTTGAAGAAAAGTTGCCTCAGCGGTGTGCTAAAATCTTCTGCATTTTTCACCTGTTCTAATTGATGACAGAAGAGCACTTCAATTGTGCCTTAACGCATGTCAATTTGAAAACAGTAGGGTATGGCAAGTCTGGTGTCCGGAGCAGATTGGCGCAGCGGAAGCGTGCTGGGCCCATAACCCAGAGGTCGATGGATCGAAACCATCCTCTGCTAAGGCATCTTCATTTATGTCCATGTTTTATCCCAATAAAGAGCAACTTCCACATCTCGCTTGTTCATTCAGAAAATCTGTGTGTTTGTGTGTGTATGCCCTTTTAAAAACGCCTCATTGACTAATCCACCTGAATGAGATTGACAATTAGTAGGGCAAGCGATTCATGACCCAGTGGCCTATTGAAGTAGTCGTTCATCCGGATTACTTTGTGTGCTGGCCTTGTTTAAATGCCAATGCTGTTGTTGTCACTGAAGCCAAAGTAATGTGGGCAGATGAGCACAGGTTTTCAACAGCCCCAGTGGCCTAATGGATCAGGCACTGGCCTCCTAAGCCAGGGATTGTGGGTTCGAGTCCCATCTGGGGTGGTTTACAGCAGAGTGGCGCAGCGGAAGCGTGCTGGGCCCATAACCCAGAGGTCGATGGATCGAAACCATCCTCTGCTAAGACAGCTTTACTTATAAACATACTCTGTTCCTACTTGAAGAAAAGCTGTCACATCTCTGTGCTAAAACCCTTTGTTGTTTTCACCTGATCTCATTTATGACAGAGGCACTTCGTGTGCACTTCATGTGTGCCTAAATGCAAGTCCTTTTGAAAACACCTGTGAATGGGAGTCCTTCTATGGCAAGCAGAGTGGCGCAGCGGAAGCGTGCTGGGCCCATAACCCAGAGGTCGATGGATCGAAACCATCCTCTGCTAAACCTTCTTTACTTAAATACATGCTCTGTTCCTACTTGAAGAAAAGTAGCCTCAGCGGTGTGCTAAAATCTTCTGCATTTTTAACCTGTTCTAATTGATGACAGAAGAGCACTTCAAGTGTGCCTTAACGCATGTCAATTTGAAAACAGTAGGGAATGACAAGTCTGTTGTCCGGAGCAGATTGGCGCAGCGGAAGCGTGCTGGGCCCATAACCCAAAGGTCGATGGATTGAAACCATCCTCTGCTAAGACAGCTTTACTTATAAACATACTCTGTTCCTACTTGAAGAAAAGCTGTCACATCTCTGTGCTAAAACCCTTTCTTGTTTTCACCTGATCTAACCCAGAGGTCGATGGATCGAAACCATCCTCTGCTAAGGCATCTTCACTTATGTCCATGTTTTATCCCAATAAAGAGCAACTTCCACATCTCGCTTGTTCATTCAGAAAATCTGTGTGTTTGTGTGTGTATGCCCTTTTAAAAACCCCTCATTGACTAATCCACCTGAATGAGATTGACAATTAGTAGGGCAAGTGATTCATGACCCAGTGGCCTATTGAAGTAGTCGTTCATCCGGATTACTTTGTGTGCTGGCCTTGTTTAAATGCCAATGCTGTTGTTGTCACTGAAGCCAAAGTAATGTGGGCACATGAGCACAGGTTTTTAACAGCCCCAGTGGCATAATGGATTAGGCACTGGGCTCCTAAGCCAGGGATTATAGGTTCGAGTCCCATCTGGGGTGGTTTACAGCAGAGTGGCGCAGCGGAAGCGTGCTGGGCCCATAACCCAGAGGACGATGGATCGAAACCATCCTCTGCTAAGACAGCTTTACTTATAAACATTCTCTGTACCTACTTGAAGAAAAGTTGTCACATCTCTGTGCTAAAACCCTTTGTTGTTTTCACCTGATCTCATTTATGACAGAGGCACTTCGTGTGCACTTCATGTGTGCCTAAATGCAAGTCCTTTTGAAAGCACCTGTGAATGGGAGTCCTTCTATGGCAAGCAGAGTGGTGCAGTGGAAGCGTGCTGGGCCCATAACCCAGAGGTCGATGGATCGAAACCATCCTCTGCTAAGACAGCTTTACTTATAAACATTCTCTGTACCTACTTGAAGAAAAGCTGTCACATCTCTGTGCTAAAACCCTTTGTTGTTTTCACCTGATCTCATTTATGACAGAGGCACTTTGTGTGCACTTCATGTGTGCCTAAACGCAAGTCCTTTTGAAAACACCTGTGAATGGGAGTTATTTTATGGCGAGCAGAGTGGCGCAGCGGAAGCGTGCTGGGCCCATAACCCAGAGGTCGATGGATCGAAACCATCCTCTGCTAAGAAAGCTTTACTTATAAACATTCTCTGTACCTACTTGAAGAAAAGCTGTCACATCTCTGTGCTAAAACCCTTTGTTGTTTTCACCTGATCTCATTTATGACAGAGGCACTTCATGTGTGCCTACTCGCAAGTCCTTTTGAAAACACCTGTGAATGGGAGTCCTTCTATGGCGAGCAGAGTGGCGCAGCGGAAGCGTGCTGGGCCCATAACCCAGAGGTCGATGGATCGAAACCATCCTCTGCTAAGACAGCTTTACTTATAAACATTCTCTGTACCTACTTGAAGAAAAGCTGTCACATCTCTGTGCTAAAACCCTTTGTTGTTTTCACCTGATCTCATTTATGACAGAGAAACTTCGTGTGCACTTCATGTGTGCCTAAACGCATGTCCTTTTGAAAACACCTGTGAATGGGAGTCCTTCTACGGCGAGCAGAGTGGCGCAGCGGGAGCGTGCTGGGCCCATAACTCAGAGGTCGATGGATCGAAACCAACCTTTGCTAAACCTTCTTTACTTAAATACATGCTCTGTTCCTACTTGAAAAATAGTTGCCTCAGCGGTGTGCTAAAATCTTCTGCATTTTTCACCTGTTCTAATTGATGACAGAAGAGCACTTCAAGTGTGCCTTAACGCATGTCAATTTGAAAACAGTAGGGTATGGCAAGTCTGTTGTCCGGAGCAGATTGGCGCAGCGGAAGCGTGCTGGGCCCATAACCCAGAGGTCGATGGATCGAAACCATCCTCTGCTAAGACAGCTTTACTTATAAACATACTCTGTTCCTACTTGAAGAAAAGCTGTCACATCTCTGTGCTAAAACCCTTTGTTGTTTTCACCTGATCTAATTTATGACAGAGGCACTTCGTGTGCACTTCATGTGTGCCTAAACGCAAGTCCTTTTGAAAACACATGTGAATGGGAGTTCTTCTGTGGCGAGCAGAGTGGCGCAGCGGAAGCGTGCTGGGCCCATAACCCAGAGGTCGATGGATCAAAACCATCCTCTGCTAAGACAGCTTTACTTATAAACATACTCTGTTCCTACTTGAAGAAAAGCTGTCACATCTCTGTGCTAAAACCCTTTCTTGTTTTCACCTGATCTAACCCAGAGGTCGATGGATCGAAACCATCCTCTGCTGAGGCATCTTCACTTATGTCCATGTTTTATCCCAATAAAGAGCAACTTCCACATCTCGCTTGTTCATTCAGAAAATCTGTGTGTTTGTGTGTGTATGCCCTTTTAAAAACCCCTCATTGACTAATCCACCTGAATGAGATTGACAATTAGTAGGGCAAGTGATTCATGACCCAGTGGCAATTTGTGTCAATGTGTCAATTTGAAAACAGTAGGGTATGGCAAGTCCGTTGTCCGGAGCAGATTGGCGCAGCGGAAGCGTGCTGGGCCCATAACCCAGAGGTCGATGGATCGAAACCATCCTCTGCTAAGACAGCTTTACTTGTAAACATACTCTGTTCCTACTTGAAGAAAAGCTGTCACATCTCTGTGCTAAAACCCTTTGTTGTTTTCACCTGATCTAATTTATGACAGAAGCATTACATGTGTGCCTAAACGCAAGCCCTTTCGAAAAACCTGTGAATGGGAGTCCTTCTATGGCAAGCAGAGTGGCGCAGCGGAAGCGTGCTGGGCCCATAACCCAGAGGTCGATGGATCGAAACCATCCTCTGCTAAGACAGCTTTACTTATAAACATTCTCTGTACCTACTTGAAGAAAAGCTGTCACATCTCTGTGCTAAAACCCTTTGTTGTTTTCACCTGATCTCATTTATGACAGAGATACTTCATGTGTGCCTAAATGCAAGTCCTTTTGAAAACACCTGTGAATGGGAGTTCTTCTACAGCGATTAGAGTGGCGCAGCGGAAGCGTGCTGGGCCCATAACCCAGAGGTCGATGGATCGAAACCATCCTCTGCTAAGACAGCTTTACTTATAAACATTCTCTGTACCTACTTGAAGAAAAGCTGTCACATCTCTGTGCTAAAACCCTTTGTTGTTTTCACCTGATCTAATTTATGACAGAGGCACTTCGTGTGCACTTCATGTGTGCCTAAACGCAAGTCCTTTTGAAAACACATGTGAATGGGAGTTCTTCTGTGGCGAGCAGAGTGGCGCAGCGGAAGCGTGCTGGGCCCATAACCCAGAGGTCGATGGATCAAAACCATCCTCTGCTAAGACAGCTTTACTTATAAACATACTCTGTTCCTACTTGAAGAAAAGCTGTCACATCTCTGTGCTAAAACCCTTTCTTGTTTTCACCTGATCTAACCCAGAGGTCGATGGATCGAAACCATCCTCTGCTGAGGCATCTTCACTTATGTCCATGTTTTATCCCAATAAAGAGCAACTTCCACATCTCGCTTGTTCATTCAGAAAATCTGTGTGTTTGTGTGTGTATGCCCTTTTAAAAACCCCTCATTGACTAATCCACCTGAATGAGATTGACAATTAGTAGGGCAAGTGATTCATGACCCAGTGGCCTATTGAAGTAGTCGTTCATCCGGATTACTTTGTGTGCTGGCCTTGTTTAAATGCCAATGCTGTTGTTGTCACTGAAGCCAAAGTAATGTGGGCACATGAGCACAGGTTTTTAACAGCCCCAGTGGCATAATGGATTAGGCACTGGGCTCCTAAGCCAGGGATTATAGGTTCGAGTCCCATCTGGGGTGGTTTACAGCAGAGTGGCGCAGCGGAAGCGTGCTGGGCCCATAACCCAGAGGACGATGGATCGAAACCATCCTCTGCTAAGACAGCTTTACTTATAAACATTCTCTGTACCTACTTGAAGAAAAGTTGTCACATCTCTGTGCTAAAACCCTTTGTTGTTTTCACCTGATCTCATTTATGACAGAGGCACTTCGTGTGCACTTCATGTGTGCCTAAATGCAAGTCCTTTTGAAAGCACCTGTGAATGGGAGTCCTTCTATGGCAAGCAGAGTGGTGCAGTGGAAGCGTGCTGGGCCCATAACCCAGAGGTCGATGGATCGAAACCATCCTCTGCTAAGACAGCTTTACTTATAAACATTCTCTGTACCTACTTGAAGAAAAGCTGTCACATCTCTGTGCTAAAACCCTTTGTTGTTTTCACCTGATCTCATTTATGACAGAGGCACTTTGTGTGCACTTCATGTGTGCCTAAACGCAAGTCCTTTTGAAAACACCTGTGAATGGGAGTTATTTTATGGCGAGCAGAGTGGCGCAGCGGAAGCGTGCTGGGCCCATAACCCAGAGGTCGATGGATCGAAACCATCCTCTGCTAAGAAAGCTTTACTTATAAACATTCTCTGTACCTACTTGAAGAAAAGCTGTCACATCTCTGTGCTAAAACCCTTTGTTGTTTTCACCTGATCTCATTTATGACAGAGGCACTTCATGTGTGCCTACTCGCAAGTCCTTTTGAAAACACCTGTGAATGGGAGTCCTTCTATGGCGAGCAGAGTGGCGCAGCGGAAGCGTGCTGGGCCCATAACCCAGAGGTCGATGGATCGAAACCATCCTCTGCTAAGACAGCTTTACTTATAAACATTCTCTGTACCTACTTGAAGAAAAGCTGTCACATCTCTGTGCTAAAACCCTTTGTTGTTTTCACCTGATCTCATTTATGACAGAGAAACTTCGTGTGCACTTCATGTGTGCCTAAACGCATGTCCTTTTGAAAACACCTGTGAATGGGAGTCCTTCTACGGCGAGCAGAGTGGCGCAGCGGGAGCGTGCTGGGCCCATAACTCAGAGGTCGATGGATCGAAACCAACCTTTGCTAAACCTTCTTTACTTAAATACATGCTCTGTTCCTACTTGAAAAATAGTTGCCTCAGCGGTGTGCTAAAATCTTCTGCATTTTTCACCTGTTCTAATTGATGACAGAAGAGCACTTCAAGTGTGCCTTAACGCATGTCAATTTGAAAACAGTAGGGTATGGCAAGTCTGTTGTCCGGAGCAGATTGGCGCAGCGGAAGCGTGCTGGGCCCATAACCCAGAGGTCGATGGATCGAAACCATCCTCTGCTAAGACAGCTTTACTTATAAACATACTCTGTTCCTACTTGAAGAAAAGCTGTCACATCTCTGTGCTAAAACCCTTTCTTGTTTTCACCTGATCTAATTTATAACAGAGGCACTTCATGTGTGCCTTAACGCAAGCCCTTTTGAAAAACCTGTGAATGGGAGTCCTTCTATGGCGAGCAGAGTGGCGCAGCGGAAGCGTGCTGGGCCCATAACCCAGAGGTCGATGGATAGAAACCATCCTCTGCTAAACCTTCTTTACTTAAATACATGCTCTGTTCCTACTTGAAGAAAAGTTGCCTCAGCGGTGTGCTAAAATCTTCTGCATTTTTCACCTGTTCTAATTGATGACAGAAGAGCACTTCAAGTGTGCCTTAACGCATGTCAATTTGAAAACAGTAGGGTATGGCAAGTCTGTTGTCCGGAGCAGATTGGCGCAGCGGAAGCGTGTTGGGCCCATAACCCAGAGGTCGATGGATCGAAACCATCCTCTGCTAAGACAGCTTTACTTATAAACATACTCTGTTCCTACTTGAAGAAAAGCTGTCACATCTCTGTGCTAAAACCCTTTCTTGTTTTCACCTGATCTAACCCAGAGGTCGATGGATCAAAACCATCCTCTGCTAAGGCATCTTCACTTATGTCCATGTTTTATCCCAATAAAGAGCAACTTCCACATCTCGCTTGTTCATTCAGAAAATCTGTGTGTTTGTGTGTGTATGCCCTTTTAAAAACGCCTCATTGACTAAGCCACCTGAATGAGATTGACAATTAGTAGGGCAAGCGATTCATGCCCCAGTGGCCTATTGAAGTAGTCGTTCATCCGGATTACTTTGTGTGCTGGCCTTGTTTAAATGCCAATGCTGTTGTTGTCACTGAAGCCAAAGTAATGTGGGCACATGAGCACAGGTTTTTAACAGCCCCAGTGGCCTAATGGATAAGGCACTGGCCTCCTAAGCCAGGGATTGTGGGTTCGACTGCCATCTGGGGTGCTTTACAGCAGAGTGGTGCAGCAGAAGCGTGCTGGGCCCATAACCCAGAGGTCGATGGATCGAAACCATCCTCTGCTAAGACAGCTTTACTTATAAACATTCTCTGTACCTACTTGAAGAAAAGCTGTCACATCTCTGTGCTAAAACCCTTTGTTGTTTTCACCTGATCTCATTTATGACAGAGGCACTTCGTGTGCACTACATGTGTGCCTAAACGCAAGTCCTTTTGAAAACACCTGTGAATGGAAGATCTTCTATGGCGAGCAGAGTGGCGCAGCGGAAGCGTGCTGGGCCCGTAACCCAGAGGTCGATGGATCGAAACCATCCTCTGCTAAACCTTCTTTACTTAAATACATGCTATGTTCTTACTTGAAGAAAAGTTGCCTCAGCGGTGTGCTAAAATCTTCTGCATTTTTCACCTGTTCTAATTGATGACAGAAGAGCACTTCAAGTGTGCCTTAACGCATGTCAATTTGAAAACAGTAGGGTGTGGCAAGTCCGTTGTCCGGAGCAGATTGGCGCAGCGGAAGCGTGCTGGGCCCATAACCCAGAGGTCGATGGATCGAAACCATCCTCTGCTAAGACAGCTTTACTTGTAAACATACTCTGTTCCTACTTGAAGAAAAGCTGTCACATCTCTGTGCTAAAACCCTTTGTTGTTTTCACCTGATCTAATTTATGACAGAAGCATTACATGTGTGCCTAAACGCAAGCCCTTTCGAAAAACCTGTGAATGGGAGTCCTTCTATGGCAAGCAGAGTGGCGCAGCGGAAGCGTGCTGGGCCCATAACCCAGAGGTCGATGGATCGAAACCATCCTCTGCTAAGACAGCTTTACTTATAAACATTCTCTGTACCTACTTGAAGAAAAGCTGTCACATCTCTGTGCTAAAACCCTTTGTTGTTTTCACCTGATCTCATTTATGACAGAGATACTTCATGTGTGCCTAAATGCAAGTCCTTTTGAAAACACCTGTGAATGGGAGTTCTTCTACAGCGATTAGAGTGGCGCAGCGGAAGCGTGCTGGGCCCATAACCCAGAGGTCGATGGATCGAAACCATCCTCTGCTAAGACAGCTTTACTTATAAACATTCTCTGTACCTACTTGAAGAAAAGCTGTCACATCTCTGTGCTAAAACCCTTTGTTGTTTTCACCTGATCTAATTTATGACAGAGGCACTTCGTGTGCACTTCATGTGTGCCTAAACGCAAGTCCTTTTGAAAACACATGTGAATGGGAGTTCTTCTGTGGCGAGCAGAGTGGCGCAGCGGAAGCGTGCTGGGCCCATAACCCAGAGGTCGATGGATCAAAACCATCCTCTGCTAAGACAGCTTTACTTATAAACATACTCTGTTCCTACTTGAAGAAAAGCTGTCACATCTCTGTGCTAAAACCCTTTCTTGTTTTCACCTGATCTAACCCAGAGGTCGATGGATCGAAACCATCCTCTGCTGAGGCATCTTCACTTATGTCCATGTTTTATCCCAATAAAGAGCAACTTCCACATCTCGCTTGTTCATTCAGAAAATCTGTGTGTGTGTTTGTGTGTGTATGCCCTTTTAAAAACGCCTCATTGACTAAGCCACCTGAATGAGATTGACAATTAGTAGGGCAAGCGATTCATGCCCCAGTGGCCTATTGAAGTAGTCATTCATCCGGATTACTTTGTGTGCTGGCCTTGTTTAAATGCCAGTGCTGTTGTTGTCACTGAAGCCAAAGTAATTTGGGCACATGAGCACAGATTTTTAACAGCCCCAGTGGCCTAATGGATAAGGCACTGGCCTCCTAAGCCAGGGTTTGTGGGTTCAAGTCCCATCTGGGGTGGTTTACAGCAGAGTGGCGCAGCTGAAGCGTGCTGGGCCCATAACCCAGAGGTCGATGAATCGAAACCATCCTCTGCTAAGACAGCTTTACTTATAAACATTCTCTGTACCTACTTGAAGAAAATCTGTCACATCTGTGTGCTAAAACCCTTTGTTGTTTTCACCTGATCTAATTTATGACAGAGGCACTTCGTGTGCACTTCATGTGTGCCTAAACGCAAGTCCTTTTGAAAACACCTGTGAATGGGAGTTCTTCTATGGCGAGCAGAGTGGCGCAGCGGAAGCGTGCTGGGCCCATAACTCAGAGGTCGATGGATCAAAACCATCCTCTGCTAAGACAGCTTTACTTATAAACATACTCTGTTCCTACTTGAAGAAAAGCTGTCACATCTCTGTGCTAAAATCCTTTCTTGTTTTCACCTGATTTAACACAGAGGTCGATGGATCGATACCATCCTCTGCTAAGGCATCTTCACTTATGTCCATGTTTTATTTAATTCAATTCAATTCAAATTTATTTGTATAGCGCTTTTCACAATACATATTGTTTCAAAGCAGCTTTACAGAAAGTGCATTTCAGAAATGTAAATAGAAGAATATAGTTAGTCAATCATCATGTATTAATTTAGGGCATAACATATCGCCGGCGTTGAGTCGTCTCTTCACAGGCGTCGAGTCGTCTCATTACAGGCGTCGAGTCGTCTCATCGCAGGTGTTGGGGCATCTGAAGTCTCCGTGAGAGGCTGGATACAAACTGGAGCTGACGAACGCTATTTACCTCGGGACTAGCGTCCCGAGATAACAGCAGAAAAGTAGATGGGAAATAATTAGCGTAGCTGCTGTTCATAATATTAATGCATTTGATCTGATTCAACAGTGGTACAAAAGGTAAGCATTATGTGAATGCTTGGCTGAAGAGATGCGTCTTTAATCTAGTTTTGAACTGGGAGAGCGAGTCTGAGCAACGAACAATATCAGGAAGACTATTCCAGAGTTTAGGAGCTAAATGTGAGAACGCCCTCCCTCCTTTAGTGGACTTAGATGTCCTAGGAATGACCAGAAGCCTCGAATTTAGTGATCTTAAAGAACGCGGTTGATTGTAGGGCGATAGAAGGTCCATTAAATACACAGGAGCTAAGCCATTTAGGGCTTTATAGGTCAGTAGTAGCACTTTGTAATTGATACAGAACTTAATAGGTAACCAGTGCAGAGATGATAAAATCGGTGTTATATGATCATATTTTCTTGACCTAGTAAGAACTCTAGCGGCTGCATTTTGCACTAACTGTAGCTTGTTTATTGAGGATGCAGGACAACCAGCTAATAAAGCATTACAGTAATCTAGTCTCGAGGTCATGAATGCATGAACTAACTTTTCTGCATCAGAAACAGATAGCATGTTACGTAATTTAGCAATGTTTCTAAGGTGGAAAAAGGCAGTTCTTGTAACAAATGAAATATGATTTTCGAAAGACAAGTTGCGGTCTAGTATAACACCCAGGTCTTTTACTGTAGTGGATAAGGTAACAGGACATCCTTCTAAATTAAAGTTGTATTGTAAGAGATTTTGTGGGTAGTTTTTTGGACCAATAAGTAATACCTCCGTTTTATCTGGATTTAATAGCAGGAAATTACACGTCATCCAGCATTTTATATCTTTAAGACATTCTGTCAATTTAGATAAGTTAGTGTTTTCATCTGGTCGTGATGAAATATATAATTGAGTGTCATCAGCATAGCAGTGGAAATGAATTCCATGTTTTCTTATAATATTACCAAGTGGCAGCATATATATTGAGAATAGCAGAGGGCCTAACACCGATCCTTGCGGCACTCCATAGTCTACTGACGTTATCTTCGATTTTTCCCCATTTAAACAGACAAAATGGTAACAGTCTGATAGGTACGATCTAAACCAGCTTAATGCCTGTCTCTGGACACCAGTGTAGTTTTGTAGTCTATCCAAGAGTATTTTATGATCTATAGTGTCGAACGCAGCGCTAAGATCGAGTAGAACTAGTATTGAGATACAGCCTTGGTCAGAAGCTAAAAGTAAATCATTTGTAATTTTAACTAGCGCAGTTTCTGTGCTATGATGCGGTCTGAATTCTGACTGAAATTTTTCATATATCTCATTTTCTTGCAAGAAAGAGCACAATTGAGCGGACACATTTTTTTCTAGTATTTTAGACATAAATGAAAGATTTGAAATGGGTCTGTAATTTGCTAAGTTATTTGGATCTAATTGCGGTTTCTTAATAAGAGTTTTTTTAACTGCCAGCTTGAATATTTTTGGAACATGACCTAAAAATAAAGATGAGTTAATAATATTGAGAAGAGGCTCTTCCACTACAGGTAACACTTCTTTCAGTAGTTTAGTGGGTATTGGATCTAATGAACATGTTGTTGGTTTAGATGCAGTGATAAGTTTATTTAGCTCTTCCTGTCCTATAGTTGTAAAGCGGTGTAGTTGTTCTTGAGGGGCGATAATTGAGGCTGAATCATAAGACACCATAGAGGATTGTACATTTACAATTGTATTTCGGATGCTTTCTATTTTCTCATTGAAGTAATTCATAAAATCATTACTACTATACTGTAATGGAATATTTTGCTCTGGTGATGTCTGTTTATTTGTTAGTCTAGCCACAGTGTTAAATAAAAACCTTGGATTATTTTGGTTATTTTCTATTAGTTTGCGGAGATGCTCAGCCCTGGCTGCTTTTAGAGCCTTTTTATAACGTGACATACTTTCTTTCCACGCGATTCTAAAGACCTCTAAATTAGTTTGTTTCCATTTACGCTCTAAGTTACGAGTTTCTCTCTTGATTACATGTGTAGTACTATTGTACCATGGTGCTTTAGTTTTTTCTCTAACCTTTTTTAATCTAATTGGTGCAACAATATCTAATGTACTACAGAAAATGGTGCTCAAACTGCTGGTCATTTCCTCTAGTTCATCTGTTTGTTTAGGTTCACTGAGCAGCTGAGATAGATCAGGTAAGCTATTTGAGAATCTATCTATAGTGGTTGGAACGATTGTTCTGCCTGGTCTATAACGTGGCGCAACATGACAAATTTCAGCAGTACGTATTATACAAGTTACCATGTGATGATCAGTGAGATCGTCACTTTGCGGTATAATATCTGTATCGGTTAGATTGGTATCGTATGATATAATTAAGTCTAGTGTATGATTTAGACGATGAGTGGGTCCACTGACGTTTTGCTTGACCCCAAAGGAGTTTAATAAATCTGTAAACGCAGCCCCTAACGCATCATTTGTGTTTTCTATGTGTATGTTAAAATCTCCAACAATTATTGCTTTATCGACATTGACCAATAGATCTGAGAGAAAGTATGCAAACTCTTTTAGGAATTCAGCATATGGCCCTGGAGCTCTATATACGGTCGCCAAGGCTAGAGATAATAGGGATTTCTTTCTTACATCTAAGAGCGTAACATTTAGCACAAGTACTTCAAATGAATTAAACCTGTGACCTGTTTTCTGAGTAACATTAAGAATATCTCTATAGATTGTTGCAACACCGCCGCCACGACCGATCAGACAGGGCTCATGCTTATAACAGTATCCTGGTGGACTACACTCATTTAGACCGAAATAATCATTTGGTTTAAGCCAGGTTTCAGTAAGGCAAAGTACATCAAAGCTATTATCTGTGACCATTTCATTTACAATAACCGCCTTAGGTGTGAGCGATCTAATGTTTAGAAGACCTAGTTTTAGAAATTGTTTTTGTTCACTGATATTTATATTTTCTGGTTTAATTACAATCAGATTTTTCCTAGATCCTACACTAGATTTATTGTTTGGCCTCACTAAACGAGGAATAGACACAGTTTCTATATAATTTCTACACTACTTATATCAATTAAGTTGGGAGAGCAAAGACTGTGATTTGGACTTTGACTTACTAGTCAGATGGTGTGCAACGTCTTGGAGATGTTGTCCGACAGAACAGCCGCTCCGATTCTGCTGGGGTGCAGGCCATCAGCACGGTAGAGCCTAGGTCGCTCCCAGAACAGATTCCAATTATTTACAAAGAGCAGTTTCTGTTCATTACACCATGACATTAACCATTCATTCAGAGCAAATAGTCTACTGAACCTTTCTTGTCCTAGTCGGTACGTGGGAAGCGGTCCAGACACGATGATCGTTGCCTCAGGCACCGTGCTGCGTACCGTCTCGATCAGGCTCCTGTAGTCCTTCTTCAGAACCTCCGTCTGCCGCAGCCGGACGTCGTTCGTTCCCGCATGGAGGACCACGGCTCCGACGCGCTCGTCACCGTTCAGAATCTCGGGAACCTGTGCGGCGACATCAAGAACACGAGCACCAGGAAAGCAATGAGTGCGCACCTTACCCTTACCTGTGGTAGCGCGGACATGACGGACCATGGAAGTCCCGATGATCACGGCGTCGTCACGTTCCGACTCGCGAAGAGGGGAGAAGCGGTTCCGGGTGGAGATCTCGAAGACCGGGAGGGGCGGAGAGGTTCTTGCTCTGGTCCTGGCTCGTGTCTTCCGCTGTGGGATCACCCAGGGTCCATGGTGTTTGGGTCGGTGCCGGAGTGAATGAAGCCAGAGATGATCGCGTCCTCCTGGGCAGAGAAACGCACGGAGTAGACGAAGTCGGAGTCAAAAAGTTACTAACCACTGACTTGTGAGCATCGACGCCTGACGTTTCAAGCACTGATCGCCGATCCCGCAGCTCGGCTTGCCTCTCCAGCAGACCACGGATCTGTTTCTCCACCGATTCCAGTTCCAATCGCACCGACATCAGCTCGAATGTGTCCTCACCTGCACTCAGAGGTAACGTTAGACACACATCCGATGTGTTCGCCATTATAACAGATGAACAGTAAATTAGTAGTGATACTACCAATATCACTACTAATTTAGGACTGGAATGCTGGATATAACCTGTATCCTTTCAGTGAAATGGGTGTAAAATGAGACGCTCGATAGGCGCGAGCCCACGCTTGAAATGCTAGCGGGCTAAAGGCTAGTAGCCGAGATTGGCAAAATTGGATCTAAGTAGCGATATCAAAGCAATCCGATTGTTTTTTATAGGGAATAGTATCGAGGATAGGTTCACACGATATAAAAATAGAAAGTGCTTGTTAATAAATGAGTGGTAAAGAAGAAAATCAAGGATTAATGAATCAATTCGACGGAGCTCCAAAACACAAACAAACACCAAATTTTATCCGAAATAAAGAGCAACTTCCACATCCCGCTTGTTCATTCAGAAAATCTTTGTGTTTGTGTGTGTATGCCCTCTTAAAAACGCCTCATTGACTAAGCCACCTGAATGAGATGCCCCAATGGCCTATTGAAGTAGTCGTTCATCCGGATTACTTTGTGTGCTGGCCTTGTTTAAATGCCAATGCTGTTGTTGTCACTGAAGCCAAAGTAATGTGGGCACATGAGCACAGTTTTTTAACAGCCCCAGTGGCCTAATGGATAAGGCACTGGCCTCCTAAGCCAGGGATTGTGGGTTCGAGTCCCATCTGGGGTGCTTTACAGCAGAGTGGCGCAGCGGAAGCGTGCTGGGCCCATAACCCAGAGGTCGATGGATCGAAACCATCCTCTGCTAAGACAGCTGTACTTATAAACATACTCTGTTCCTATTGAAGAAAAGCTGTCATATCTCTGTGCTAAAACCTTTTGTTGTTTTCACCTGATCTAACCCAGAGGTCGATGGATCGAAACCATCCTCTGCTAAGGCATCTTCACTTATGTCCATGTTTTATCCCAAATAAAGAGCAACTTCCACATCTCGCTTGTTCATTCAGAAAATCTGTGTGTTCTTCTTCTTCTTCTTCTTCTTCTTCTTCTAGCTTTCCGGCAGGCTAGATGCCTTTCGGCACAAATCTGTGTGTTTGTGTGTGTATGCCCTTTTAAAAACGCCTCATTGACTAAGCCACCTGAATGAGATTGACAATTAGTAGGGCAAGTGATTCATGCCCCAATGTGTTCTGCCATGATGGCGTGTTTTGAGGTTACCAAGAGAAATTCGGACAGGTAATATGTCACGTGACGTACACAGCAACACTTAACAAACTCAATGTATACAAACACCAGGTAAGGAAGTGAACGCCACCCTTGGATGTTTTGTTATTAGTTAGAGTAGTTAGAGAGGGCGCTTTGTTAGAGAGGGCGCTGAAGAATTGTATCTTTTCTTTTCTTTTTGTTATTAGTTAGTTGAGAGGTTGGGATTAGTTAAACTGAGTTTGTTTTGTTCTTTTCTTTAATTTGGCTTCACCATCTACGTCCTTATTCTCTTGGGTTATATATTTATTTGATATCTCTCTGTCTGTTTATTTTGTTTAGCATTTTTTGTGTCCAACACAAATATTATTATTGTTATTCATCTTTTTGCTTTAATATTTCACTTATGTACAATAAATTGTACTTTATTTTCACAGTACCTCGTTACTTTTTGTCTTTTGCCATCTTAATCACACCACCTTCTGATCACTACCTCAATGTTGCCCCTTTATTGACTTTGTCTAAGGGTGCGTAACACCATGTAAGAACACTGGTACCACAAGGGAAAACTTTAGCTGTAATTCAACATAAGTCCTGCCGGTCATATAGTAAATACATGGTATACACATAGGAATCATCATGGTTTCAGTGTGTTCTTAACTGGTAACTACAGTATGGAAGACTGCGTGTGGAAGTGGAACAACTTGTGTGAATACATATTGTTGTTACAAAATGTAGTTACATAATGCCTGTTACACATGTGTACTTACTGTAGTGGAAAAAGTGTTGTTACCAATGTCCTGTTACACATTTGTACTTACACATACCTTTCCGTGGGTTGTTACATATGTGTAGTTACACAAATATTACAGTTGTAGATACTATGTACCAATGTGTATTTACACTGTAGTTACACACCAAGTACATATCTAGTAACCATGTAAGTTCACAGGTATTAGGGCCACTTAATATAAAGTGGGACCCAGAAGGGCACTTCAAGTGTGCCTTAACGCATGTCAATTTGAAAACAGTAGGGTATGGCAAGTCTGTTGTCCGGAGCAGAGTGGCGCAGCGAAAGCGTGCTGGGCCCATAACCCAGAGGTCGATGGATCGAAACCATCCTCTGCTAAGACCACGGGTCTGATTCCCGGCCAATGCAGAAAGTGACTTCTGGTGTGCCAGAGTTCTGGTTCTTTAAAACTTTGTTATGTACCTTCAGCTAATCCACATTACTGATGGCAATTGTAAGCTCAAGGGCAATAATCTGCCATTGTGAATCTTGTCATCCTTGTGCAGCCCCATATTATGTGCCCCTCGTAAAAGATTTTTACTCAAGATCAATAAGTGTTCCTCTTCTTTCATCTCTTACCAGGAAGCATACCCTCACTCCCTGTGCGTACCGATCACACAGGGGCGTGTCATTTTGAGGTGTCCGAGCATTGGTGGTTCAGTGGTAGAATTCTCGCCAGCCACGCAGAAGAGCTGGGTCTGATTCCCGGCCAATGATTCTCCTCTCGGTTGCTTTGTTCTTCTTCATCTGATTTTTAATGGCGGTTGGCAAACAACTTCTTGATGTGCATTAGCGCCACCCTTTTGCTCCGTTAGATCTCTACTGACTCAGCAGGGCGGAGTCTCTCAGTCTTCTCTCATTGGTCAATTCTATTATACATCTAATTCGAATTATTCCTCTTCCACATTTATTTATTTTTTCCTCTTACATTATATCTAAGTTAACAATCATATAACTATACGTTATAATTGATTTAAACTATATACAATTCTTATTAATCCTGAAATTAAGTCAGGGTTACATCGACAACTTAAATTTTGAACGACATCAGTGTGTGAAATACTCAGACATGTTCAGCGCTGATGCTTACAGTACAATTCTGAGATTCTAGCCTAGAGTTACTGTAAAGTGCATTATGTTGTAGTGTATGTAAATACAAGTGCATACAAATACACCATTGTAAAAGTCTGTCTTTCAGTATCACTTACTACAGTAAATTACTTTAAATTTATTTACAGAGAGGGTTTGAATTGGATTCCGTGCAAAGTCCCCATGAATGCATTTTTGGAGATGAAGCAGGGTTCAGTCTTACGAAGAGAAGAAGGAGAGGCAGAAACGTAATTGGCCAATGTGCAATAGTGGAAGCCCCTGGGCAGTGTGGAGGCAATCTCACCCTTCTAGCAGCCATTAGCCATCATGGGGTTCTCCAGCACATGCAACCCTGGGGCCATGCAATACTGGACATCTTCTCACATTTCTGGATGGTCTAAGGAGTGTTTTGTTTGAGCGAGAGCAGCAGTGTATGTCATGGTTTGGGACGGTGACAGCTTTCACCGAATACAACAGTGGTTCAACTACAACCATTCATAACTGCATTCCTTCCACCATACAGGCCTTTCCTCAACTGAACAGCTGTAAGACAGGATCCTGAGAATAATTCGTTGTTTTCTTTTTTTGTAGTATTTTCATTGTAGCCTACTAGATGTGATTTGTTTAGTTTTGTGTGCTTTTTAATTTTTTTTTGCAAAATGTTTACTATATACAATAAACATTTTTTTGTAACTACATGCCCTGATGCTGTGTTCTCCATTTTTTATGTAGTGTTTAATGAATGATCTGTAGTGCTTACGGACGGTACAAACAAGGCAGAAATATCCAAAACACAAGGCAAACAGGAAAAAAAATACAATAAATTCCAAGGTCAAAAAAACTGGTTAAATGCTCAGAATGATACCCAAAGGCAATAATAACTGTCAAAATGAATGATAATCTTCTCAACTGGAGTGTGTACAAGCTGTGCTAAATATAGCCAGACTGATGAGCATGATGCCGTTGAGGAGAGCTGTGACCCGGAAGTCAAACCTCAGGAGACGACGGACTCCCTCCTGTGGAGAACAGCTGCTATTTCAGGCTGGACAATCTGGGTTTTACAATGTCCTCAAAATGTTTGCACAAATATGTATACACGTTGTTCGTGGAAGTTTTTTTTTTTTTTGGAACCTTTAATTGGACATTCGTCTTGTGTATTTTTTAAACATCTACTTTTTTGATCATTAAAGATAATTGAAAAAAATATTAAGTTAAAGTCACAATACACATGTATAAGGAACTGAATAATAAATGTAAGTTTTAGTAACACTATTTTGATGGTCCCTTTTGAACATTCAACTTTGCAACTACATGTTAACTAACTATCATTAGAGTATTAGTAGAATATCTGCTTAATATCTGCTAACTCTTTATTGTGATGCTCCTCTAACATCTATATGTATCTTTGCATCTACATGTCAACTTATTCTAACCCTAATAATAGATTTGACTGACTTTGTTGAACCTATTGCATTACTGTAGGCAATCAGGACTTCAAACTTCCCCTTCTGTAACAGCCATTCATTTTTATTATTTACAACTCCACTTTTTAAACCAATGTCTGCAGATGGAGTCAAACCACAGAAAATAATGAAATATTTGACTTTAATTCATGCGACAGCAAGTGTGATTTGCTGCAATGTTGGGATTGATCTGTTGGCTTCTGAATCACATAAACATGTAAATGCTGACTTCAGTGGCCTATATAACAGCTTGCTGATGACTATTTTATTGTAATGTCTTAAGAAAGAGCTCTTCGTTGAAGGCTTTAACACAGAACAACAGTACAGTAACAGCACATACGCAGCACTAATATTTACTCATATGGTGCTTCCTGAACTTCCAGCTTTAACCCCGTAAATGCTGGTGCTAAAGAATACAGCAAATCACAACTATACAGACTGCTGCGCTACATTATTGTTATTAATATAATGTTATAATGCTGTTATATAAATGATCTTATCAAGGTTTAATACAAATATAGAAACATTAAATTAACAACACAAACATTATAAATAAAAACTCAAGCGATAAATTGTACAATACGAACTATAGCCCTGACACGGTTCGGCTATATGTTTATGATATTTGCTCTTCTTTTGTGGTCGATGATGCTCATCACATCATGAGCTTAGTCTTAAATACAGAAAGGACACCGAACACTAAAGGAGACAGAGAAGGTATTTTCACGCACAACACATACAAAATATTCTGCATAAGCTGAAAGGATTCAGACTTCAGGACTTCAGACACAGTTACTAGAATCAATCAAGTTGTTTGTGTCTCGGGTCACGTGACCCAGCGAAGTGTTGTGAAGGACATTCTGGTCCAGGAAGGGTTGCGCAACAGCATGAGATTAAAACTTTTGCCAGATGTGATGCATTATGTGCCATAACTCTGAATCTGAGACTGTAGAGTACATTCTGAGACAATTTCTGATAACTGAATGTACTGTAGCCTATACAAAAGAATGAACGTATGATCATAGGCCCTATACTTTTTTTCTGTGTTCATCATCTGCCTCGGGATTTTTAAACAAAATTGAAAACACTTACTTTATTTATATTATAAGTAAAATATTATTTTATGAACATATTTTTTTGTTTAAATTGTCCACATACAAAAAGATAGACTAAGAAGTCTAAATGTAAGCACTGTAAAAATTAAAAGACACTATTTGGTGTTTATCTGATCACATCATAATTTAATTTTACTTTTTGGACATATAAATATCAGCAACTGGACGACATGGCGTATTTTTGCTCAGTTTGGGCCTCTGAAGTCAATTATTTTTAAATCTGAACTCCCTTTTCTTAAAACAATAACAACAACACTTCCATCTTGGAAAAAATATGATTATTTTTTTTTTTATCCAGAATATGTGGAAACATTAGCCTTTTCTTTCTTTTTCTTTCTTTTTTTTCTGTCTTTACTTGACGACTGACGGTCTGAAGGAACAAATGATTCATGAACATTAAAAAACCCGGAAACGGAGCAAATTATGTTTAGAGGGAGAACCAAGTTAGACGTTACGTAATATTTGTTAAAAATATGAAGATTACCTTCTTTAATTCGTGAGCTAGCGAATTTATATTCAAGTTAACTAAAATAAATCAGATAAAGGATAGCCATTTAGTTGCTTTTATTCATTTTCTCAGTATTTTCGTCACTAATCCCCCCTCTACAAATGGACTAGTCCAGCCTTTATTAAGCTGCTGCTAGCCGCGTGTGAGGAAGTGTGCTCGCCATTTTACTTTTGTTTGGTTTACTCTTCGGAAACAGTTGTCTTTCATCAATTATTTCGGTAAGTTTTGCTTTAAAGTGGTAGTTTATGGTAAACCTTGTTCGTATTTCATTTTTATTCTCGTGTGATTGACCCAGGGAGCCATTTTTATGGCATTTTGAGTTTTCACGGTACCTACGCAGTTTGGAAAAGAATGGAATTTGATTTGAGTTTTTTCCAGATTTGGATGAGAATGGACAAACAGTTGCGTTTCTAGACTATTGACCCTAATTTAGTATTTTCTAAAATATAAAATTAAAACGTTTCTAAAAATAAACCTATTGTACGAGTAGGGGGTTTTCATGACACAAGACTAGTGATTGTCGAACACAACTGAATTAATTCAAGGAACACGCTTTCATTATACGAAACTGTGTCTTTATTATAAGCGAGTCTCTTTTGAACGAATGTGTGTGTGCCACTCAAACCAGCTGCAGATAAATGAGCTGCTGCAAACGATCATCTGGCTGCTGTACTTTACAGTTTACTGACCGTGCATCACACAATGACCGCAGTCACCCGGAAGGGGCGGGGCTAGACAGGGGCGGGGCTTAATTCGCAGGTCGCTGACTGGATGAGAAGCGCGTCTTTAAAATAAGAAACCATTTCAGGATCCCACATTATAATGCATTATTATTTTACCAAATCCTTGTTAATGTACATAAAGACTTCATCCTTTTATTAGAAACGGTACTGATAGTAGTTGGATTATTTATATATATATATATATATATATAAGACTTTCATTTAAGCTTAATTTGAGACTCAATCGCCTTGTTTTTTTTAGAATAGAGGTCACATTCTCCCACGATTCTGAAAACAAAACATTAGACAACCAAACAAAATATGTAATTTACTTGAGGGTCTTACAAAATGATCTATATAATGTTATGAGTATTTATAACAGTCTAAAATGTTATAGATACGTTTATTTTAAAATAATATATTCGTTTTTGAACGAATCCATCAAGTACATTAAGACCCTTGTCGCCACCTACTGGCATAATATAGCACATCCCAGCTTATTTGAAGTGTAACATTACTTTCAAAGGTCAATTATTGCTCATTTTGATCGCAGCTGCCACAATATCAGTCTAAATCCTGACTATAAAGTTTATCCCATTACTTTTGTTATGTGTTTGCGACAGAAATATAGCCTACTGTGAGGTAGAAAAGACTGTTTGTGAAGCAGTTTTAAACCTAAAGCTTACATTATTTGTTCTTTCTTTTAAGGTATCTTTTATGAGTACTCAAAAGCAGCAGAAGCCAACGCTAACAGGCCAGCGTTTCAAGACACGCAAGAGAGGTTTGTCTTTAATTCACTTAAGTACAAAAGTGACAACTTTTAAATAAAAATAGATTTAAATTTCTTTGTATTTTTGTGTTAATGTTGACGACTAATTTAAGTCACCTGCCGCCACCTACTGGTGTAATGTTAGTGATGCTTTTAAAGTTTTTAATTGTATAAATAAAGGGTTAATCGTGCCGCTTTAGTGTCGTTGGACTTTACTCTGAACCTCATAGTTACTGCAATCTAGGCACGTCACCTCACTTTCTTCCGCTTTCTCTTCCGTGTGAACAGATGAAAAGGAGAGATTTGACCCTACCCAGTTTCAGGAACACATCGTGCAAGGACTAAATCAAACTGGCCCTGATTTGGAGGCTGTTGCCAAGTTCCTAGATTCCTCTGGTGCCAAGCTCGACTATCGGCGCTATGCAGAAACCCTGTTTGATATCCTGGTGGCTGGTGGAATGCTGGGTAAGAGGACGTCTGGCTCTTTCGAACCACTTTGTTTCAGCAGTGAATTATAGTGTTTAACTGGAGCGTTTCCATCTGTCGTTGTTCAGCTCCGGGAGGTGCCATATCTGACGACATGACTCGCACCAACTTCTGTCTCTTCACCGCAGAAGAAGATGTGACGACCATGAGAGCCTACGCTCAGGTATCTGGAGTCTCTGTTAGGAATCTGGGTCAAGGGCCCTGTTTACAGCTGGTGTTAAGTGCTCGACGCTCTGAGCTCGTCCACTTTCGTACTGTAAACGCTCATGTGTTCGAACCGCCACAAAAGCCCGTCAACTCTCCACCTATTGATCTAATGCGTGAACATTATGGCAAGTGCACAAACCAGACGAGATTGAAACCAAGTTTGAAAACCTACCAAACACGATGTTCTCTGACCATTCCTGATTTCTAACACACTCCCGGTGTAGCAGACTCCATTGTTCATTAGATCAATACCCTCCGCTTGAAGAAATCAGGACAGAAGTGTTTGAAATTAGACAGAAGAGACGGATTAAGACCCCAGGTGTGAACGGGAATGTCTCCCTCGTCTACTTGTGAACCGTTCGACCTAAACGCATCTAAGTACCAGCTGTAAACCGGGCCTAAATATCTGAGACCTTCTCAAATTGACTTCCTATTTATGTGTTTTAGGTTTTTAACAAGTTAATCCGACGTTACAAGTACCTGGAAAAGGGTTTTGAAGAGGAGATCAAAAAGGTAACTAGAATCAAATATCAGCCGATAACATTTAAACTGGTAAAGACCAACGACTCGAGTTTCTGTGCCTTTTTTCCTCCAGTTGCTGCTGTTCTTAAAAGGGTTCAGTGAGTCCGAGCGCAACAAGCTCGCCATGCTCACTGGCATCTTACTGGCTAACGGGAGCATATCCGCCTCGATCCTGGGCAGCCTCTTCAACGACAACCTGGTCAAGGAAGGTACGTCTGACACGCGCTCGGGTTTGCTCTGATTGGCTTGTTTTCATACTAAACGTGTTGCTTTAATAGGAGTGTCTCCGGCCTTCGCTGTGAAGCTGTTCAAAGCGTGGATCACTGAGAAGGACATTAACTCTGTGGCTTGCAGTCTGCGTAAGGTCGGCATGGACGACCGGCTGATGGTGAGTCGGAGTGCATCCGAATCACCCTTAATTAGCAACTACAACACTACACGCCATTTTATTTCTATAGCACAGTGTTTCTAGCCTGGGAAAACCCAGACAACTTCCGGCAAATTTAGATTTGCTCTGCAAGTAGGTCTGGCAAAGAACCCATTTCCAATCCGTCGAAATCGAGGCACCAATCAGAAGCGTTGGGGCTTTACACGATGACGACAGCGCTGGGATTTTGAAGCAGATTTTGTAGCCTACATTACAAAGATGGATGCCGCCGTCGAACATCACTCGTTCCAATCAGCTATCGCGTCTGTTTTAAGCCATTTGAACGTTTCCTTTTTGTTAAAAACCGAGCAAAGAACAACACTCGGAGATGTGTCTCCGCTAGGGGTGTAACGGTACATGTATTCGTATTGAACCGTTTCGGTTCGAGGCTTCCGGTTCGGTACGCATACAAACCGAACGATTCCTTGGACCATTTTTCCTGCCGACAAAATCCGCGCTGGCGCGACCACCACAAAATTGCGCAACATCAAATGGCAAACGTAATGAAAGCGGAACGAAACTGCGCTACTCATTATGTGCTTCACAGACCGTTTATCAGTTCGGACCAGCAACATCTGTGCAGCGCGCGCCGATCTTGATCAAGCGACACTGTTACAACACAGCGCTAAGAGATCCAGTGAAGAAAAGATTTGAGTTCGCCACTGAAGTAATAACATCGCTGCGAGATCTAGTGAGAAGCATTCACATTTCTCCGTTATTAACCGTAGATCTCTATTAGATCAAACAGCGCTGACGTAGACACCAGGAGAAACATTGTGCCGTGAATGAACTAGTTATATAGACTTTAGTCAACAGATCAGCAACATTCACCATGGATTTAATATAGTAACACTAACTGTAACCAGTTTGGCTGGAATAGTGAAATGCTTTCAAGTACTTCGCACAACTTTTTCCAGCACTTCAAAACTCAAATATTATATAATAAATATATGAAGAGTTCAGATGCAAAAGCCATTTGAAATTTTCTTCTAGAATGATCATTTTGATCAAGCTTGTATATTTAAGTTCAGTAATTTCACTTAAATGACAATTAATAGGTAATCTTCATTGCCATTTAAGTGAAATTACTGAACTTAAATATACAAGCTTGATCAAAATGATCATTCTAGAAGAAAATTTCAAATGGCTTTTGCATCTGAACTCTTCATATATTTAAATGTTATTTTTAATGTGATGACCAAAACATTATTTGTTCATCCTTCAAAGATGACACCCATTTATAAACCTGAAAGTTTCAAGATGAAGGAAAACTCACACTTATTTAAAAAAAAACATTTTTCTTTTAACAAATAGGAAATTTCTCTGGCATTTCTTACTTTTTGCTGTATCGAAAACGTACCGAACCGTGACTTTTTTTTTTTTTGTCTACCGTTACACCCCTAGTCTCCGCCGCTCTGCATACGTCATCTCCTTCATCGCTCTGATTGGGTTTAGGTCTATCCGCGACGTCCGTTGGTGACGCCCCTCTGGAAATGATTTGTCTATGACGCTTTAACTCCGTTACAACTGAGAATGGTCTGGTTTTAACCAGGCTACAGTGTTTCCTAATCCTGCTCCTGAAGGACCCCCAACACTGCACGTTTTCTTTGTCTCCCTAATCAAACACTCCTGATTCAGCTTATGATCCATTTATCCCCATGTGATGAGTTGAATCAGGTGTGTTTGATTAGGGAGACCTTCAGGAGCAGGATTAGGAAACTCTGCTGTTGACAGTGCTTACCAGATAATACTACAAAAGCAATAACAGTCTCTCACACACTAAATTAAAACCGGTACACTCAATCAGTTCTAAAAGCCATTCTAAAAAGATCCGACTTCAAAACATGTACAACAAAGTGCATGTACAAGGAATGTTTCCTAGTGCACAGGTGCATTAAAAATGGTTAGTATGGGTAGTAGTAGAAATATTAATAAGATGGACTTCTATTTTAAAATGTAAGTGTAATGTGTAATCCGTTTGAACTTTGAAGGTGCAGCATATCAGAGTGAGTGATTAATGTGAGAACCCGTTCTGTTATGGTAAGTTCGGTCCTAGAGAGCCTCTGTCCTGCTGAATTTAGTTCCAACCCTAATCAAACACACCTGAGCAAGCTCATCAATGTCTTCAGGATTACTAAGGCTATAGGCAGGAGAGGTTTTTCAGTGATGGAGCCAAACTCTGCAGGACAGCGGCTCTCTAGGACCGAACTTGCCTACCCCTGTGTTATGGTAATCCTCATCTCTGAACCGGTCGTGTTGCAGGAGCTGTTTCCGGTGAACAAGCGCAGCTACGAGTATTTCTCCAAGTACTTCACCGACGCTGGGCTGAAGGAGCTGTCTGACTTCTCCCGTAACCGGCAGTCGTTAGGAGCTCGCAAGGAGCTTCAGAAGGAGCTGCAGGAGCAGATGGCCCTGGGCGTCTCCTCCACCGAGGTCCGTGAACACGCTCTGCTGCAGAATCTGTGTTTCAGGACTCCTGCGTGTGAAGAGAAATCATGATCTCTGCTCTTCCTTCCAGATTATCGCCAGCTGCAAGGAGGAGATGAAGCGCAGCAGCATCTCTGAGCAGAAGATGGTCGGGATCATGTGGACCAGCGTCATGAGCTTGATGGAGTGGAACAAGAAAGAGGAGCTGGTCGCGGAACAGACCATCAAACACTTGAAGGTTAGAAGAGTGTGATGTAGACTCAAGTGTATCCAGAATAATGTAGATGTAGCTCGAGAACATCTGTCTCACACTCTGTTCTTGTCTCAAATATTTAATAAAATGCAATAAAAGCTGAGATGATGCCAAGACATCAAACATAAGTCTTATGTAGGGGCCTATGAAATCAGTTATCTTTTCCCCTGTTCATTTTTGGATTTCCATTTTAGTAATCAACAAGCTTGTCTAATTGTACAAGTTTCATGATTTCAATAAAGTTAAACAAATTTGTTTTAGGGCCATATGAATTTTATTTTCTCAATTTAGTTTAATTTAACAAGTTCTTTGTTTAAAGGATTAGTTCACTTTTAAAAACTTTTGCTGATAATTTACTCACCCCCATGTCATCCAAGATGTCCATGTCTTTCTTTCTTCAGTCGAAAAGAAATTAATGTTTTTGATGAAACATTCCAGGATTTTTCTCCATATAATGCACTTTGCTGGGCAGCAAACGGTTCAAGGTCCAAAAGACAGTTTCAGTGCAAACTGTTCAAAGGGCTTTAAACGACACCAGACGATGAATAAGGGTCTTATCAAGCGAAACCATCGCTCATTTTTATAAAAAAAAAATAAAAAAATTATAAGCTCAAATTGCAATTCTGTGTGACTCTCCTGTTCGAACTCGTTCATCAAAATGAACAAATCTTTTTCCGAGTCAATTCGTTCATTTCGTTCGTTAAATTAATCAAATGACTCGAAAAAAGATTTGTTCATTTTGATGAACGAGTTTGAACAGGAGAGTCACACAGAACAGAGCAAGGCGAGCATTTGAGCTTATAAAACTTAAACTTTGTTATTTATTTTTGAAATGAGCGATCGTTTCGCTTGATAAGACCCTTATTCATCGTCTGGTGTCGTTTAAAGCCCTTTGAACAGTTTGCACTGAAACTGTCTTTTGGACCTTGAACCGTTTGGTGCCCAGCAAAGTGCATTATATGGAGAAAAATCCTGGAATGTTTTCATCAAAAACCTTAATTTCTTTTCGACTGAAGAAAGCAAGACATGGACATCTTGGATGACATGGGGGTGAGTAAATTATCAGCAAAAGTTTTTAAAAGTGAACTAATCCTTTAAATCTTCTGGATTCCATTTTAATGGTTTAAATTATTTAAAAAAGCATGTCTAATTGAATTCATTTATTCTTTTCATTGTCCCTCCACTGAAGTTCAGTGTGTATTTTAATTTTGGCAATTAAATTGAGGAATAAAATATAAATGAAACTACTTTAGTCAAAATGCTGCGCAGCAGAGCTTTACTCTGGAGCCGAAGTTCATGTCCTCATAGAGGCTGAAAACACAGAGCGTCGTGTGTGTTGCATGAAACCCATTCTTACAGACACACAGGATTCATATTTAAATAGTCTTTATGCTTTAATATTCACAGACTAGTCTATCGCGATTTGATTAAAGTGTACTGACTGGCTTTTTTAATCTTATTCCTCAAATTTGACAAATTCTGTAGTAATGCGTAATTGGTAGTTATAATATTCCACGTAAATTCTGTTTTGATGTCTATCGGTACAAAACGTATTGTGTCAAAGCAAACAGCGTTTCAAATTTGGGAGCATCTTTAAAAAGCTCAGTTTTCCCAGGACAACATGCTGCCTCTATTTTATTTAGAAAGTCTTTTGGTAATTCTACTGCTCACTGACCGTATTCATGCCTGTTCCTCCTCAGCAACACAGCCCTCTCCTGAAGGCCTTCACCACTCAGGGCCTCTCTGAGCTCACGCTTCTGCTGAGGGTCCAGGAGTACTGTTACGACAACATCCACTTCATGAACTCCTTCCAGAAGATCGTTCTGCTGCTCTATAAAGGTAAGCTCCTCGGACCCGGACTCGTGCTCCTGAAGAGCTTTAGTAGACCGCTCCTGAACCTCTGACGCTTCTCCTGCAGTGAATGTCGTGAGTGAAGAGGCCATCCTGAAGTGGTACACCGAAGCCCATCTCGCCAAAGGAAAAGGCTTCTTCCTGGAGCAGATGAAGAAGTTCGTGGAGTGGCTGAAGAGTGCAGAGGAAGGTGAGTGGCCGTCCCAGTTAAACCTGATGGTTTCTAGCTTGTTTGGGACACATCCCCTGTGTATTCATGTTTCTTTGCTTGCATATTTGATGTAAGTGTCTCCTGTGTTTCAGAATCTGAGTCTGAGGAGGAAACGGACTGAGACTCTTCCTCCCGGGATCATCTACTGCCAGAGTTGTGTCTTTTCTTGTATTTTGAAGCTGAAGGGTCCAGATCATTTAAGGGCTTAACTGACAGAACGGTTTTTAAAGTCTTGATTTGTTCTGTACTACTCAGTTTTTATATGAGATCTTTTTAAGATGTTAGTTGGATTTGTTCTGGATATGTACTTGCAGTGTGACTTTTTTTTTTATCTTCATTTTGACTTGATTCTAGAAAAATAAAGTATATAGTCCGAGTCTTGCTTCAGTGGTTTTTTTAAAGTTTCCAACTCGTTTAGGAAGACAAAATGGCACCACTTTTTTACTCACTGGTCATGTGACTGGACACACGGATCTGTGAACTAAAATCGCTGTATTCTGCTGCCAGGCCAGTAGTTATCTGTCACTTTTAAAGAAATGCTGTTCTTATAGACTGAACATGCATGCACATGACATCAGTTTTCACATGTTTGTAGTTTACACTGAAACTACAACACTATCGTTTTCAAAAACTTGCACTTTAAAACAAGGGGTGTGTTCGTCGTATGTCACTTAATGCATCTGAGTTTTGATGGATGCCAGGTCTTCTAATTGTATAACTGATCTCTGAGGATTTGATTAAAATATCAGTATTAAGTTGTCTTGAGTTTATTGGAAAGGGCAAATATATCAATACTCAAAACCAAGATCAGCAATGCAGTGATTGGATGGCAGCAACTTCATTAAAGAATGCACCGATTTGATACTTAACGTTTCCTTAAAGGCAAAATTCATCAAGTGATCAAAATGACAAGTTGTAATTGACAAATGAAATTTAATGTTACATGATTCACAATTATTTCATGATTTCTAGTATTTGTATAGACTTTACATGTATTTCAATGTAATCAGCATTTCATTTTAAATTTACCTGTGAATCAGATTTGTTACATTAAATAAGATTTAATGATTTAATTTAATTAATTAAATAAGATTCTTAAAGGGATACTCCACCCGAAAATGAATTCTGTCATCTACTCAACCTCTTGTTGCAAACCTGTGTGAGTTTCTTTCTTCTGCTGAACACAAAGGAAGATATTTTGAAGAACGATTGGAACCAAATGATTTTTTGGCACCATTGACTTCCATAGTAGGAAAAAAAAATACTATGGAAGTCAATGGTGCCAAAGTTCCAATCGTTCTTCAAAATATCTTCCTTTGTGTCCAGCAGAAGAAAGAAACTTTGCAACAACTTGAGGGAGAGTAAATGATGACAGAATTTTCATTTTTGGGTGGAGTATCCCTTTAAGGGTCAAGAATTTTTCTAATGGCACACCAGTTTTCACCAAGTTACCTGCATCAAGCCACACAACTGTTCAAATTGATGCATGGCTCAGACTAACTACATCAGTAACGCTCCGATAAAATTATTCCCTCGCAAATAAATCAATGAGTAAAACTGGCTGTCAACAGTATGACTACACATTGCAATTTGCAAATACATTTTTAAATTGTCCCAAATGTATTAACCCTCTGGGGTCCTTCATTTCAGAGTCACACTCAGGACCTTCGGGTCCAAATGGGCCGGAAGGGTGGGATTAATATTTATTATTATTTTTTTTTTTTTTTTTTTTTTACTTGTTTTTTATATTTTTTCTTTTCTTTTGAGATCATTTCAAAAATAAAAATGATTTATAATTAATATTAATGCAATAATTATGACCCATTTTTTCCCCATTGAATATAATAGAAATTTAAAAAAACATATATATTTATTTTTTATTTTTTTAAAGCTGTATTTCATTTTAGAGTCAAGCCTAGGCCTCATGAAAGCAATTTTTGAAATGAGATGGATGCCATCTGGTGGACAAACTGAGCATTTAAAAAATTCAAAACCCATATGTAATCTGAATTTATTAGTGTGTATGTGTATAAAAGTGTGTTTGTTAGTGTGTGTGGATGTGTCTGTTTTGCACTCTTGATGTTTTATAGATTCACCCCTTCACTGTTGTGTGCTTTTTTTCTGGATCGTGGCTGATTTGTTGATTGTACGCACAAAAAAACTCTGTATTTTCACATTTTTGCCAATTTCCCATTCATTTCCTATGCGGGTCCATTTGGACCCGAAGGTCCTGAGTGTGACTATTTTTTTTTACTACCACTTAGACTATTCAAATCCTGTCCCCAATTTTTTTGGGTGTTCATATACCAAGTACCAACAAAGTCACCAAATTTCGGACCATTCCGATAAAGCTATGATTTAAAAAAATATATTATTTAAATGCTTCGGGTCCATTTGGGCCGAAGGACCCCAGAGGGTTAAGCTACTCTTGTAAGAAAGTAGCAGTTGCTGTGACAGACTCACCGTCCCACAGGTGGGACATTTGCCATTATATTTTTAAAACAATATCTTAGTAAAAACCTCAAGTAATATTGACAAACTATATATCATTTGAAAGCTTACAATCTCTAGTTTCCATATTTGTCGACTGTTTTTCCAAATAAATTACAGAGGAGCCGTAATTGATCAATTTGCAACAAGAATATTTTCATACTCCTAAATTATTTTGAAATAGTGATGAACATGAAAATCATGCAAGAAGGGTAGAAACCTCAGTTTGTTTTCATGCCAAGAGTTCAAAAGATAGCATCCATTCAATTATTTTAGATAAAAAATTCTGAAAATGTTTTAAATATAAAGAACAAAATAACGAATTCACCATTTGTGATGCGGCGGCGAGCTATAACGCACATGCGTGTTATTTGTATGTGTTTCTTAGAGGTTGAATTCATATCAAAATCTGCCAAGCTTCCCAAACTACTTCTGAATAGGATGTCTACTTCATAAATTGTATGAAAATTGTGGAAATAATGGTTCAGATCACACAGAACACATTTGGAGATGGCGGCGCCCTTATATGGGCAGTAATGGAGTCTGGCTGTGCCCTAGTGGAAGCGTTCGGTACTGCGCCCAAACACACTCTCACTGAAAGCTTTTGAGATATCAACCTAAAATTTGAAACACAACTTGTTCAGATTTTTGGCTTTGATTTTTCTGCAGTTTTAGAGTAGCCCAGGTTTTGAAAATATATATTTTATATAATATATGAATCATTATTTTTTTTACATAAACTCAAACTTCTATAACTTTTTTACTGTTTCACTTTCTTAATTTATTTCACTTCTACAAAAATCTGCCAAATATCTTCTTTAAAACAAGACCAATGTCTTGTGTCTATATTCCAAAGCATTCTTGAATTACAACCATTTAGGGGGAGGGGGGGTGACACTTAAGTAGAACCTCTGCTTAAATTTAATCTGATCCTGTTTACATGAAATAAGCTGATCCCGAGCAGGTTTGAGTTCACGGATCTGTTGCGATGACAACTCTGGGATGAGCTTTGAAGAACCTAACAATCCTGGATCATGTCAAATCGTCGACCGTGAAATCCTGATAACTGAGAAATCCATGTACGAAGAATAGGCCCGTATTCAAAAGATTGTGTTTTCAAGCCCCCAAAATGCTGTTGTGTAAGTGAATGTCCAAAGCACATTATTATTCAGTTTATGGTAGAAAACGGTGACATGTAAACAGCCCCCTTAGGGAGTGTTTTTTCTTTCTTTTTTTTAATGAAGACACCGGCGTCTTAAAGCTGAAAATGTTGTATTGCTTAATTACATATAAAGCACCACATTGTGAAAGATATGTGTGTCCTGGGGTGTTGAAGTTAGTTCTGTGTCCCTGCCTCCGGCTCTTCATGCCTGTCTTGTTCTGGTCCAGTGAGGGTTTGCCCTTCACGAGCTTTCTTGCTCTTCAATGTCACCGTCTTTTTCTAAAATACAATGTTTCCAGAAATTATCCCGTAAACAATAAAATGATAAAGCAATTTAATGTCAATTTGATAAGCCAGAAAAGGGTCAAATTTAATTCTGTACTAAATTCGTTAAAAATTACGCTATGAATGTGTGTTTAATTTCTATAAAACAAAACTAAGATTAAAAGTTATGAAAAAACACCTATTCGAGTTCAGTGAAGACTTTTTCATTTTGTTTTACTCCAAATTTGTTTTTAAAAAAGTGCTATATATTGTAGAAACAGGGAGCTGTGCTGTTGTGCTCATGTATTAATGTAAGCAAGTCGTCTTTAAAGAAATACAGTACGACTGGCATCCAATCAAACTCTCTAAACATGCTCACCTGAATTACATCCCATCTGTGCATTCGGAGGTTCTATACATTTAACTTTTTCCTCATTTTCTTGCTCCTTGTTTGTCTCTCCATCCTTGCTGTCTGTTCTCTGCTTAGATTCCTGTACTGGAAAAAGGAATAACTTACTGACTCAACTCTGTGATGATAAACTTAAAATCTATTAGTATGTGTTGAACTTTCAAACTAAATCCAATAATTACAATAAATAGATGTTGGCATTCTCTGAAAAAGAAAACTTTGATTGGTTGTTAGCACATTGCTTTGTGGTTGTTATATGTTTCTGCATGCTTGCTGATCCAAGCCAATACATTTTACAGGCCATTTACAAGTTATTTTTCTAGTTTTACTTAAAATGGTCTGCATAACCATCAGAACACGAGCATGAGAGGCAGGGGATTATTTTATTCCACACTTTTGTATCTTTTTGTAAAGCTATAAGATGGTCACCAGGCACTGCCATTAAACGGACAAGCGGAAGCAGAACCGTTTCACCTTTTGTGTTCAGAAAAGGGTACGCAGCTTTAGAATAACACCAGAATAAATCAGTCCTAAGTTGACGTTTTGAGTTGAACTGTCCTTATAAAAAAGACAATCAGAGGTTGCCACAAAGTTTTAAATGAGTATTTTGTGCCGTCTGAACTTGCTAACTTTTTTAGTGAACTGACACCAATTGCTAAGGTAAAATTTTGAGCATAGAAAACCATTATGAATATAATCATACATGTTCATAATCAGAGATGACAAACAAAATTGCCCATAAATGAGCTGTCAACCTGATATGCACTGGTATCAACCCCCAATTCAAAAGTCAATAACTGTGACGGTCAACAAACAATGTTTTAGACTCACTTAGCTCTTGTGTCCCTGATGATCTACTTCTGTTTATCTGACTTCCTTGCACATATACTATACGATCCTCTAAACACCACAAACACATAAAATCTGCTGTATACATGGGAAATTGAAAGCCATGTCACATTCATATCTTTATGGTTATTATGAGCATCTAGATATCTTACCATGTTTTCGTTTGAAATAAATGACAGGAGCTATGATCACCAGAATAACAGCAGCGATGACGGACAATGCAACAGGTAGAATGATATTCTCATATGATTGTGGTCCATCTAAATACAATAACATAACAATAGTTATAAGCCAGCTTGATCATGAAGTCTGTAATGAGCATGAGTGCAGTGAGCCTGAGGCGGACCTGTGTGGCAGTGTTTCAGAGAGAAGCTGCTGCTCCGCTGGCTCACTTCATTCCTCACAGTACACGTGTAGACGGAGTCCGGCTCCTCCTCTCCGCTGAGCTGGAGCTCCGGCCCCGACTGCTGTGCTGACCCGGTCCATGCGTAAGAGACCCGAGACCGAGAGGACACTGAACACAACAGAGCTCTCGAAATATTGGTCCGATTACAGGTCACGACCGGCTCCGGCACAGACTCTGAGGAAACAGGAATGCTGGATTTACCAAGTCATGGTCCATACTCTTATAACAGGACTCGTCTCATGGCAAGCTTGTTTACGCCACGGAATAAAGAAATGTAAAAGATAGTTGCGACTTTTTACTCACAATTCTGAATTTTTTTCCTCATAATTGCCTGATATAAAGTCACAATTGCATGTTATTAAGTCAGAATTGTGAACAACTCGCAATTCTGAGACTTTATAACTTATATCTGATTGGGGCTAACACACAATTGAGACTTTATATCTCCGATTCTGACTTTAGCTATATCTTGCCGTTTTGACTTTATATCTCTGATTCTGAGTTTATATCCCACAATTATGACTATATCTCACAATTATGACTATATCTCACAATTATGACTATATCTCACAATTATGACTATATCTCACAATTATGACTATATCCCACAATTATGACTTTATATTCAGCAATTCTGACTTTATATCACACAATTCAGCATTGTTCAGAAAAGTCAGAATTGCCAGGTGTAAACTTGTAATTTCGAGGAAAAACAAGTCAGAATTGTGAGATAAAAAGTCAATTACCTTTTTTTATTATTATTTAATGGTGGAACAAGCTTCTATACATGGCTACAAGACAATGACATGTTTGAAACATATTCTTACAGATAGATTAGCCTGGTTTAATATTTGAGGATATTTTACATGAGGATAGCTTAAAATTCAATGCATTTTGAATGATTAAAAATGCATAAAAAAAGAATATTAAAATAAAAAATGCATCATTATTTTGTAGCTTAATTTAACTTAAATTATATTGATTTTCCATCTGTGTCACATCCATTAACAATTTCCAGGATTTTTTCTATAAAACAAAAATAAATGACATGGAACAATTACTTCCTGGAAAGGCCATAAATACTTCATTCATATAGATCACAGAGTGAATCATCCATTTCATTCATCAACAGAATATGCTGCGTCTCTCTTGAAAAACCACTATAGTGTGTGTTGTGTGTGTTTAGTGTGCCGGTGTCCTCTTAGCTTAACCAACCAGATTTTCTCGGTCATCCAGATTCCCCAGCTGTCTCAGCACAGGTATTCAACACATTGCATCAGTGTAACCAGCAACACTGCCGTCTTATTTCATTCCCACTTACCAATAACTTGAACTTCATTGTCAGAATGTTGCAGCTTCCCGTTGATCTGTATCACAGACCTGTAAATACCACTGTCATGGCTGGTCATGTGATGAACCTTGAGCTGTCCAGTAGAGACTTCAATCTCTGCTCTTTCCTTGAACTGACCATAATCTAGAAATTCAGTCAGATCATGTTCAGCCACCTTGTTTCCATTGAGTGTCCACAAAATGTCTTCAGGCTTTCCTTGAATATTAGGTTTTAAAGTCAGACTCGTCCCATTCTCGACATAGACGATAGACGTTACAGCATCTGATTAATATTTAGAAAAGGTAAAGGTAAAGATCATGGTGCAAGGTTAAACATCTAAAATATAAGCTTCTAAAAGCTGCGTTTTACATTGAAAATCCCAGTAGCCTATTAGCTTAGAGGTCCTAAACAAATGATGTTTAACACTGATCGCGCTTGAAGAGCTTATGTAACCTACAATTAACAACTTTCAATAATATTTACAGCGTATGAAGCAAATAACCATGACAAGTAATAAAGAACATCACTTACTGAATAATCTTGATAGTATTAAACAGATGGAAAGACCCGATACTTCCCAAAGCGGTCTCATATTGAGTAGTTTTTACTTTCGATCAGCTGTAAACCGGTCCGGCCAGGTTAAAGATAATATGCGTTCCGCGAGCGATTCTAGCAGTGCTTTAATGTGCATGTGTTCGAGACTGAAGCTGTAATTAAAATAAGAATGGGTATATGTAAGATCCCTGTGGCAATTTAACCGGTGTATTGTTGTTAAGCTGCCATACCGGAACACCCTCAAAGAGAAAGGTATGTCACTCACCTTTAAATGATGATCTCATCTGTACATTAAGCTCCACCCCTTACACCTGCTAAACTCAGACGACCAACACTTCCTGTATGGAGATATGCAACATATGCTCACAAAGTGGTGAAAAATGATTAGATATTGTTCTTATGTGAACTGGTCTGGGAGACATTGAAAGGCATCCTAGCTGCCGCATTGAAGTGATTCAACATGGGCTAGCCTACTGTAAATTATGGAGGAAAATTGAAAAGTGAGAAGCTTCACTTGAAACAAAGTGATCACATGAGTCTGAGATCACATAAGTTCTGTTGTCAACGTTTCCACGAAACGTGATCGTTTAGTTACTATCAACACTACAATTAATTATAGGCAACTTTACACAAAATCATATGCTTATTTGTAATCTCCGGTTATTTTCAGTTAATTGAACATTTTAGTATAAGAATGTATGGTCACACTTTAGATTAGGGTCCAATTCTCACTATTAACTAACTATTAAGTACAAATTTTTCCTCAATACACTCTTAATTACTGCTTATTAATAGTTAGTAAGGTAGTTGTCAAGTTTAGGTATTGGGTGGATTATAGGGTCATGCTGAATAAAACATTAATATGTGCTTTATAAGAACTAATAAACAGCCAATATCCTAATATGCATGTTAAATTAAGCAACTAGTTAATAGTGAGAATTGGACCCTAAACTAAAGTGTTACCGGATGTATTATTCATCCATTATGTTCTTCAAAGCAAAAGCTTGATTAGATAATCTTGACCTTTTCCCCGTCTTTTACTCTTTCCTCCTGACAGACAGGTGGTGGTCAGCTATAGGCCTACACTGTGTGTGTGTGTGTGTGTGTGTGTGTGTGTGTGTGTGTGTGTGTGTGTGTGTGTGTGTGTATATATTCATCACTGTACTCACTCCTACTCAAAGTAGGACACAACTAGTACTCTTCTAATACAAACTAAGGCATGAAACATGCTTCCCAAAACAAAACCAGGAAAACGATGTACCATTAGGAAGATAAACAACAACAACAACACACATAAACGATTTGAATAAAACAGCAAAATACAATCACGTTTTCCTTTGTATGAATTGATGTTTTAATAATGATGTATTTATATCAACAGCTATTGAGTACGGACACATGCAGTGCCATGTACAGTACTGGGACGATTACTTGCCACTTATAATCTGTTACTGATTCCAAATTACATGATAATTCTAGTCAGTCAACTAAAGATTACATATTTTAGGTAACATATTATGCCTACTTTTTGATTTTGAACTCAAAAAGTCAAACAGATTTGAGTAGGATAATCGTGTAGTAGGATAAACTGGGTCTTCCAGTAAAAATGACTTAAATCAGACACTCTGGTGATGTGTGTCGTATTTTTCCAAACATTTAGTCTGTTTAAACCCGCTCTCTTTTCTAACAATCAAAATGTCAGTCAACAGCTGATGGATAAAACCAAGTCCACACCCTACTTTTTAATTTCTATTTTGATCATTCGCTTCACTCAAATGTGCATCACAATATGGAAGAAAAAATCTGCTACTTTTGTTACATTACATTACATGAGCAAACATTCATAAACAGGAAAACAGCAAGAACATTACACAGCCAAAGTTGGATTGCAAATTTATTTACATGGTATGCAAATACAAAGGAAAGTTTCCATAGTGATACTGATAAAAGTCTAGGCCCTATATCAGTCACAATCTCAAATATATTTGCATTATAAGAGAATTTCTTGAATTATGAACAGGCAATTATGATATTACAAAGGCCATCCATCTGTTGTCACAGATCAGACAAGTTATATTTCTAAACCAAAATCTCAAACGGTTAAAAATGTACAAATGAATTTGTCTACATTTTGAAGCAGAGTAAAAAAAAAATATATATATTTCACAAACCTAAAACTAATATTTCATTGTAATCCACATATACATGCCGATTTTGTGCAGTTTAATGTGTTTATACAAAAGCCTTTCAAAGTCATAGCCTATTGTAATAGACCTTAGTCAGGGTAGCACCATATTTAACTTTTGACTGTTGGATGTTTAACAACTGTTTACAAAACATCTTTACAAAATACTTTCAGTTGACAAAAACCCTATAATTTTTATATCATTATAATTTTTTGTTGAAAGTTGTGAGTTTTGAAAATAACATGTGCTCGATACATTCATAGAGTGCATAGCATTGAAAAGACTGTAAGTCTCTCTCTGACTGATTTTATCCTTTTATCTATATGCTATAGAAACAGTCAGTCACCTGAGACATGTAATTAGGACTGCACATGCACATTGGCTTGTCCAGCCTGAAATATTCATTCATAACATTCATAATATTCATAACATTCAAATGCCTCATTCTTTTATGGGACAGTTCATTTAAAATGTTATTGCTGATTTGAAATGTGTTATTTAAAACTGAGTCTGGAACGAGGCCGAGGTGGAGCCAGGGTACCGAAGGACTGAGGCGGAGCCGGTGGGAGTGAGGACTGAGGTGGAGCCGGTGGGAGTGAGGACTGAGGTGGAGCCGGTGGGAGTGAGGACTGAGGTGGAGCCGGTGGGAGGGAGGACTGAGGCGGAGCCGGTGGGAGTGAGGACTGAGGCGGAGCCGGAGGGAGTGAGGACTGAGGCGGAGCCGGAGGGAGTGAGGACTGAGGCGGAGCCGGTGGGAGTGAGGACTGAGGCGGAGCCGGTGGGAGGGACGACTGAGGTGGAGCCTGAGGGAGTGAGGATTGAGGCGGTGCTGGTGGGAGTGAGGATTGAGGCGGTGCCGGTGGGAGTGAGGACTGAGGTGGAGCCGGAGGGAGTGAGGACTGAGGCGGAGCCGGTGGGAGTGAGGACTGAGGCGGAGCCGGTGGGAGGACGACTGAGGTGGAGCCTGAGGGAGTGAGGATTGAGGCGGTGCCGGTGGGAGTGAGGATTGAGGCGGTGCCGGTGGGAGTGAGGACTGAGGTGGAGCCGGTGGGAGTGAGGATTGAGGCGGTGCCTTTGGGAGTGAGGACTGAGGTGGAGCCGGTGGGAGGGAGGACTGAGGTGGAGCCTGAGGGAGTGAGGACTGAGGTGGAGTCAGTGGGAGTGAGGATTGAGGCGGTGCCGGTGGGAGTGAGGACTGAGGTGGAGCCGGTGGGAGTGAGGATTGAGGCGGTGCCGGTGGGAGTGAGGACTGAGGTGGAGCCGGTGGGAATAAGGACTGAGGCGGAGCTGGTGGGAGGGAGGACTGAGGTGGAGCCTGAGGGAGTGAGGACTGAGGTGGAGCCAGTGGGAATGAGGATTGAGGTGGTGCCGGTGGGAGTGAGGACTGAGGTGGAGCCGGTGGGAGGGAGGACTGAGGTGGAGCCGGTAGGAGTAAGGACTGAGGCGGAGCTGGTGGGAGGGAGGACTGAGGTGGAGCCGGTGGGAGAGAGGACTGAGGTGGAGCCTGAGGGAGTGAGGATTGAGGCGGTGCCGGTGGGAGTGAGGACTGAGGCGGAGCCGGAGGGAGTGAGGACTGAGGTGGAGCCGGTGGGAGTGAGGACTGAGGTGGAGCCGGTGGGAGGGAGGACTGAGGTGGAGCCTGTGGGAGTGAGGACTGAGAAGGAGCCGGTGGGAGTGAGGACTGAGGTGGAGCCGGTGGGAGTGAGGATTGAGGCGGAGCCGGTGGGAGTGAGGACTGAGGTGGAGCCTGTGGGAGTGAGGACTGAGAAGGAGCCGGTGGGAGTGAGGACTGAGGTGGAGCCGGTGGGAGTGAGGATTGAGGCGGAGCCGGTGGGAGGGAGGACTGAGGCGGAGCCTGTGGGAGGGAGGACTGAGGTGGAGCCGGTGGGAGAGAGGACTGAGGCGGAGCCGGTGGGAGTGAGGATTGAGGCGGAGCCGGTGGGAGTGAGGACTGAGGTGGAGCCGGTGGGAGTGAGGACTGAGGTGAAGCCGGTGGGAGTGAGGACTGAGGCGGAGCCGGTGAGCTGAAGGGGTGGAGGAACGAGGCACAGCTGAGGTAGAAGTAGAGCAATGACTGAACAAGGTAGACCCGGAGGTACAAGGGAGTCCGGTGGAGTCGAAAGGATGACAATCCCAGGTGGAGCCGATGGGCAGAGGTGGAGTAATGGGCTCTATTCTTTATGGAGTAATGGGCCCAAGGAAGATCCAGGTGATCATCACACGAAGGGATGCTGCAGACTAGGAGGCTCAAAGCGTTGCAGTCTTGTTACGCAAAATCAGCAGAGGAGGAGGAGCTGAGGAGCTGAACGGGACCAGCAGATCTGACACAGAGGAACTGCACAGCTTATTTGGAGGAGGAGGGAATGGAAGGCTGGGTGGAACCAGTGACAATGAAGGAAACTTTGGGCTGGGCGGAACCAGCAACGACAAAAATTTGGAGCTGTGCAGAACCAGTGGCAACAAAGAAAACTTGGAGCTGGGCGGTACCAGAGGAGCATGAACAGCCTCATCAACCAGCTCTACTAGTACTTCCACTGACATGAATGTATAAACCAGCTGACACACCTGGTCAGACTGAATGACAGGCTTTGTTTCTGGGACAGAAAACAGGCTCCATTGCTGGGATAAGATCCTCCTCCCACTCACCAATAGTATTGGCCACATTGATGAAGTAACCAGTCCACATACTCGAGAAATGTCCCCCGAGGATCATCTATGAGCAGGCAAGCCTTTGTTTGGCCGTTTTAGTCCTGCCCGAAAAACACACAGAGGCTGTTGTCATCGGAGCTAACAAGATGGACCAGACCTATAAATGTCTCTGTGTGATCTTAGAGGAAGCGATACCCCTGTGAGAGCAGGAAGATCTGTACCGCTGCTAGATCCATTTTATAATAAATAATAAATATAATAGGGTTAGAGTGGAGAATGAAGATGAGGGGAGGGGAAGTAGATCTGAAATGCAACACACTTTAACAACAACAAATGCAAAATGCAACAAAACAAAAGAGTAATCCAAAAATGAGTAATCCAAAACAGGAAGGCAAACAAACAGTGTGTACAAGCACAGACAACATCAGACAAAGAGTTGAAGGCATTAAATACACTGACAACTAATGAGAAACAGGTGTGTGTAATCAATGAACCAATGAGTTGCCATGACGTAACGGGAACAAAAGAAACAGGAAAAAATGATCTACAAATTAAAAGTCAAGGAAACAAAACAGGAAACAGTAACAGTACTTTGTGTGTGTCATGGCTGTATGATTAATACTGTAATTGTGGTAGAAAGGTCACCTGGCTGAAGTCACCTTCGACACAGTGTTAAGGGGGTGGTTTTCAGCCCACAGATCGGCTTTCTTTTTCTTCTGATCAAAACTCCTCTTGTGCTTCCTTCTCAACAACAATATTATAACCAACACAAGAAAAAAAATCAGAGGAATAGTGATTCCCAGTGTTGTTACCAACCAGTCTATCGATTTTTCAGGAACACCTAAAAAAATTAAAATCAAATGTTAGATTGTTGTTTTTTGGAAAAGACAAAGTTTTGCTGTTTTGTATATACATTTGATTTATGGTTGAATGTGCTGTGTTTTTTTCTTCTTCTTCTTCTTCTTCTTCTTCTTCTTCTTCTTCTTTTCTTTTGAATACAACAAGAGAAGCCCATCCCTTCAGACAAACAGAACACCACCAAGTCACCTGATATTTCTACTTTTTACATATTTGGGTTTGCCATGGGTTCAAGGTTTGATTGGTTAGCATTGTACAGATATTATATGGCCAAATAGTCTGTTTTCACAATGATAGTTGCCTTTTATTCAGTTTCAGTTATGCTTTGCTCCCCCTTAAAAGCAAATTACAATTAAACATATTCTATTATATTATAACAGCTGTTTTACTGGTGCAGTATGCCCCTTAAAAGCACAATATGGACGTATTTAAACTAACTATAACCTTCCCCCAAAATTTGAAGGAAATTAAATGTTGATGTAAATGGTGTACAAGCCTGATCCAAACATTACCCCTAACCCTAAAATCATATTGGTTGATTGGGATGTTGTTCCAAGAACATGTCCAACTTGGTGAAAACATGGTCACCATGTGGTTGAAGGGATGTGAGCAGGCTAATTTAGTCACTCAATCCTAGTTGAAATTATAAAAATGGTTTAAATTGTTTAGTATAAAGACATGTTAGTTTGTAGATAGTTACCTTCAGTGTGGACATGGACAGAGAGCTCTCCAGATGTATCTGAAACCAATTTCCTCCAGTTGTCAGCGGTGGGAAGCCACTCCTCTACCTGACAGTAGTATTGCCCCACATCAGTGGGCTGGATCTGCAGCACAGTCAGTTTGTAGTGTGTGGCATGTGGTCGTCCAAACACCAGTTGTTTATCACCGATTGCACTGTGTAAAGTACCGTCACGCCTGGCAGTGAATATAGCGATTGGTCCTTCCTCCTGAACCTTGAACCAGGTGACCTCAAAGGTAGACTTATCACTGGACTGAGAGTCAATGTCACAGTCAACGGTGAACCCAGCCTGATGATTGGTGATGTTGAGCATTCGGTTCTCCTTCTTAACATGCAGTTTACTTTCTGTTTAAATGAAAAACAACATCAAAGTTTGAATTTCTTAATTTGTTCAAAAATACATAATTTACATAAATCCATACATGTAATGATTTAAATAAATCTCTTCAATGATGTTTTAATTTCTGCCATTTTTCATATTTTTGGTGACATGAAGTTAAAAATGCCTACGTGGTAACGTCTGTCCTGAATCCAACTCACTTTCATGGCAATTCCTAACTATTTTATGTTTTGGTGAATTGGTGGCTAATTCATATTAATTTGTATGATCTCATTCATACATTTTTGTACAATGCTTATGCTTATGTCCCACTGACAGGTCAATACAAATTCAATGAAAAGGCAATTGCAATGAAGTAAATGTGTTGTTTTTTACCTTTCTCTTTGACAACAAGCTCTGTGGAACCAGACATTTTCTTTAGGGAATACCAGTCACCAAGAGGATCCTGGAGCCACTCTTCCACCTCACAGTGATACTGTCCACTGTCAGATGTTCTGACCTGATGGACTGTCAGCTGGAAGGTCTGTTTCTGTCTTACTTCCATGCGGATTCTCTGGTCCATCTCTAGTCCAGCTGCGGGGCCAAACTTGATAACAGCATCTAGGTCCATAGTTAAGAGCATCTGGGACCCAATCATCCATGTTATCGTGAAACGAGAAGTATTTGTGGTTGTCTTCAAGACTGAGCATTCAATCTTAGCATCAGTGTTGACAGTGGTTTCCAGGCGAGACTTGAGTTTGGACAGGCTCATCCGGCTGACTGTTGGTAAACATTACAAAGTGAGGAGAAGAGAGAAAAAACAAGATATTCAACCAACTGCTGAATCTACAGTTATCTCAATGCTTTATAAAAACAGTAGGCAATATTTTGCACAGTGTGTGCAAAGAGGAAATAGTAATATGCTCTAAAGGAATAAAGGAAAGTGTTCAAGGAAGAGCTCTGGGAATGTTCTGTCTTTTAATTTACATGCATCTATTTTTAAATGGATTAAATTTCATTTCAAGATTTCATTCAATTATTTTTTGTAGTAGTCTCTTAATTATACACTCACCTAAAGGATTATTAGGAACACCATACTAATACTGTGTTTGACCCCCTTTCGCCTTCAGAACTGCCTTAATTCTACGTGGCATTGATTCAACAAGGTGCTGAAAGCATTCTTTAGAAATGTTGGCCCATATTGATAGGATAGCATCTTGCAGTTGATGGAGATTTGTGGGAAGCACATCCAGGGCACGAAGCTCCCGTTCCACTACATCCCAAAGATGCTCTATTGGGTTGAGATCTGGTGACTGTGGAGGCCATTTTAGTACAGTGAACTCATTGTCATGTTCAAGAAACCAATTTGAAATGATTCGAGCTTTGTGACATGGTGCATTATCCTGCTGGAAGTAGCCGTCAGAGGATGGGTACATGGTGGCCATAAAGGGATGGACATGGTCAGAAACAATGCTCAGGTAGGCCGTGGCATTTAAACGATGCCCAATTGGCACTAAGGGGCCTAAAGAGTGCCAGGAAAACATCTCCCACACCATTACAGCACCACCACCAGCCTGCACAGTGGTAACCAGGCATGATGGATCCATGTTCTCATTCTGTTTACGCCAAATTCTGACTCTACCATCTGAATGTCTTAACAGAAATCGAGACTGATCAGACCAGGCAACATTTTTCCAGTCTTCAACTGTCCAATTTTGGTGAGCTCTTGCAAATTGTAGCCTCTTTTTCCCATTTGTAGTGGAGATGAGTGGTACCCGGTGGGGTCTTCTGCTGTTGTAGCCCATCCGCCTCAAGGTTGTGCGTGTTGTGGCTTCACAAATGCTTTGCTGCATACCTCGGTTGTAACGAGTGGTTATTTCAGTCAAAGTTGCTCTTCTATCAGCTTGAATCAGTCGGCCCATTCTTCTCTGACCTCTAGCATCAACAAGGCATTTTCGCCCACAGGACTGCCGCATACTGAATGTTTTTCCCTTTTCACACTATTCTTTGTAAACCCTAGAAATGGTTTGAGCAGATTGTGAAATACTCAGACCGGCCCGTCTGGCACCAACAACCATGCCACGCTCTAAATTGCTTAAATCACCTTTCTTTCCCATTCTGACATTCAGTTTGGAGTTCAGGAGATTGTCTTGACCAGGACCACACCCCTAAATGCATTGAAGCAACTGCCATGTGATTGGTTGATTAGATAATTGCATCAATGAGAAATTGAACAGGTGTTCCTAATAATCCTTTAGGTGAGTGTATATGTTGGCATGCCCATTAGTGTTTGTACTGCCTGAGTCATGGTTTGATAGACCTGGTGTCTATAGTTAATAACAGTGAAGAATTCAGACATACCCATTCAGTATTGCTATTTTCTACTGTATTGCTGTATTTCTATTTAAAAATAATGATAAATAGTAAAAATAAAAGTAAATACAAATAATACAAATGGAAGTATATGAATTATACAATGCGCCATTATTTTACCGCCGAAAAAAGCACGTCTTAAACCAGACTGGTAGATTGCATTTGACTGCGTCTGTGTTCTTTAATCTGTGTGTTGTCAGTAATTACACACAGAACTTTCCACTCCCATCGGCACTTTTATGGAATTGCGCTCGCCCTCACGTTGGGGGCTCTCACGCAGGAATTTGCCCTGCTTAGTAAATCTGGCCCTAGGTGTCTGTAACTATTTGCACTTTAAATACAAAATTAAACATTTGGTATAATGCGGTTATTGTGTACACTGTCACATGTATGCTCTGTTTTGTTCAGTTTCTGTGTTCCTGATTGCCTTAGTTCCCTAGTTATTCTCTTAGGTTCTTAATAATTTAACACCTGTTCCTGTTTACCTTGTTTACTTTCCCTATGTATTCAAGCCCCTAGTTTCCTCAGTTCTTTGTTTGATCTCGTCTAAGATAATGTGGTTGTGTTTGCTATTCTACAGCTATCTCATAAGTTTTAGTTTGTGTATTATAATAAAGTATGTTTTTTCTCTTACTCTTTTGTCGTGCGCATTCTCAACACCCACATCTGACACATACATTTTTGCTAGATTTGCATTTGCTGCTATTGAGGTTGGTGGCAACACTTTATCTGATCTAAATCATAGTAAGTAGGCTACATGTTGTCAATTAATATTACTCAGTACTTATTTGTGTAATTACACTATAACAAGAGCATGTTCAAATAAAATAGGACCAGGTTGGGATATGGATAGGATCAGGGGAAGGGTAGGGGTACAGAGTATAAAGAGTATAAAGGAAAGAGTATGTCCAAACGTTTGACATAGAATATCTTCTTAAAGGGGTAATTCACCGCTGGCAAAGTGGGCGTCTTATAAAACTTGGCTGCCTTGAAAGGCTGTAGAAAGGCGAAAAAAGTTGAAATCTGTGCTACCTGACTAGAGAAAAAGAGCTGTTCTTTTCTCTTTTGCCAAATAGATAGGAAAACACCCATAATGCACAGAGTATGTTGCAGTCCAAGGACACTCCCAGTCCCAGTCTGCTCCTGATAGGCTTGACCTGAGTCAAATACAGCCTTGCTTTAGTAGGAAATACTTCTTAGTCAAAATGGAGTCGAAATGTACTCTTCCCGAGTGCAAGAACTAAAAGAGTAAACGTTTAGCGGGAGGGAGTTATTTTCTGTGTCCAGTAAAGAATCCATTGAAAAATCTGAAACACCTAAGTGTAGTCAACATTTCAAACTGGATGACTATGAACACAGTGTTTTAGGCCAAAAGGAGGGGGGGAAACTGAAAGAAACTGCATTTTGCTTCATCCGGTGGACATTTGCTGTCAAATAAACAGGAATTTGTTGGCCCATGCAACATGTTTAAGAAAGAGTACTCAGAAAGAGTAAACATTGTTATTTGCATATACTACTGACATTGTAACAATACAAATAATCGGCGAACGTACACTTTAATACATTATATTTTAATAAACGGCTGTATTTACCAGGTTTTTGTACAGTCACCGCCAATGGATTGGAGTTCTTCATGGCTTTCTGTACATTCTTTTGATAGGCATCAGCTTGGCACTGGAATTGTCCTTCTTGTTGCTTGCTGGCTTGTGGGACTATGAGCAAAAAATGTGTGGCTGACGGCTGTGTCTGAATGGACAGCTGATAGTTTCTCCGATCTGCTCCCCAGGCGATTTCTCCAGTGTGGAGTATGGATAAAATATTCCTCTGTACAGTTGAATTGGGCGGCTGAAACATCCAGCGTACAGCCAGAGACACTTTAGGCCCTTTGACTATACATAGTAATTCCACTGAAGAATTTATAGGCACATTTGTTGTACGACTTTTCAAGGTCACCTTCATTAGAGATTCTGAAAAGAAATGTCTGCAGTGATTATTCATACTCTGGTATCAGTAACATGCGTTAGAAATATAAGTAATGACAAAGAATTTATGTCAGCATATCTAGACAGTTTCTCTGATCCTGAGAATAATGTGTGATTATATAGCAGTCTTACCAACAGAATTAACTAAAATGGCTCTTTGCTGAGACTGGGTGTTGGCTTTCGTCATCTCTCCATTGCTCTGTGCGGTCCATTCAGACACAATGCACTTGTATTCGCCTCTGTCAGATGTTGCAGATGCACCGATCTCCAGGGTAAAGTTTCCAGCTGGAGATTGGAGTGTTTGAACATTTCTGCTCTTATACTTTGTCCCAATATCTTTCATCACTCCCTCATGCGTCAGACTAATGACATCACTGAAGGAATCCCCAGAGTCTTTCTTGTGTTGCCATGACACTGATAAAGGACCTTTGGATCCCGACACCAAGCAGGAGACCTGTAGTGTATCTCCCTCAGTCACAGCATCCTCCATCACCATGACCAGCGTCAGATCACTCTCTGACCAGACGGGCAAATAAACAGGCAATGTTAGTGTCTTGTCATGCAATAACATATAATTGAGTTATTTTATTTGTATCTTAGTATTTATATATTTGTTATAAATAATAATTATATTTCTCATTACATGGTAGATATCCAGGATGTTTTTTACATAAAGAAAATGTACACAATTTGACCGTGGAAATGACCAGAACACCTAAGCAACTGAATTGCAACATAATAAAGTCCACTTGACTGTAGAGGGGAAACACTGTAGCATTATTTACCTTTGGCCATGATGTTCACAGTCTCTGGACTGGACAGTTGTTTTTGTATTTTTCTGAAGGTGCCATCATCATTAATGTCTTCCTGCCAGACTTCACACTGGTATTCGCCCTGGTCTTCAGCCCTAGCCGAACGGATGGTCAGCAAGTAGTCCGTGCGACTGGTTTTCACTGCTCTCATTTCCGCTGCATTCTCTCTCTCTTTATAACTGTCAAACACGGTGAGCATCCCAGAAGATCCAATCTGAGCCACGCTCTTCTGGTTCTTCAGCCAGGTCACAGAAAATAAATGACCAGGAAGACTCTGTGCCTTCACACTGCAGTGGATGTCCAGTGCATCTCCCACCTGTAGGGGCCCCAATGAGGCCTTCATGTAGACACTGAACGAACCTTCATCAGGGGCCACTTATGAAACAGGAAAAAGCATGAGATGTACAAGGTTCTCTTACACAGTTACACAATTTCATAACTAGGTGTAAAGTCTGGGTACTGAAGCAAAACCATTTGAGAAACTCTTAATACCAAAATATAAATCTTACCAATTTGTTTGACCTCCACGTTACATGCTGTGCTGTTTTTTTGGGCAATCTGTGTCCAGGAACGGTCTGGGTCTTGGATCCACTCACTGGCTTTGCAGTAGATGTTCCCCTGGTCAGACTGCTGAACTTGCGACATCTTCAGTCTGTAGGTTGTGTCCTCCACCTTATCCATGCTGATAAGACCTGCGTGGTAGCGATCCTCAAATCCAGCTCCTGGCTTTACAGTCAGATCTTTGTCCAGAGTGATGATTGGTCGGGGGTTCACATCCGGTCCACTGTGGAGAAACCAGCTGACCGACAGATGGGTGTGCTGATAAGTCTCGCTGGAGACCTGGCACTCAAGCTGAAGAGGATCACCTTCAGACAAGCTCTGAGAGTAAGAGCCAGAGTACGATGCCTTCAGGGTGTCCTCAATCACTGTGGATTTTGTATTGAAAACATTAGTAACAACGAGTGGTCGACCAATATGTGTTTGTCAATGCCAATACCAATATCTAGAGAGTAACTGATGGCTGATATAATAGTGATTCAAATAAGTATATGTACAACTTTAGCTTATAGCTGATCATCTTCTGTTGGGATGAATGGAAATGTCAATGGATGCTAACAGATGGATCTCTCTAGATATAGATCTGCCTATGACAGGTCAATAATCTCAAATTGGCCAAATCATCTGATTAATCACCAAAACACTCAAGATAAAGAAATATCTTACCATTAAGTTTTGTTTCCGCTTCATAACTTCCAAAATATATGGGATCAGTGTTTGGGGTTTGACAGAAGATATCACCCGCATCCCCTTCAAGCAAATTTTTGATCCTCAAGAGAACTGCAGATCCTGACAACCTCTCAATCTCAATATCTTTTACACTTACTCTATTGGAGAATATTGCATAGGCAAAGTCCTGCTCTTTAGTACTGATGATATTTATATCCAAGTTTGATTTCCTGACCTTAAATTCAAAATCCTGCAGAGATGGGCCTTTAAACCCACTAACATTACAGGATATGGAGATGGGATATCCTTTCACTCTATACAGAGGACCTTCCTGGATCTGGACCAGACGCTGACCGTAGCACAGATCTGTGTGGAGAGATGCATTAGACAGGCAAATTGTTAGGAAGACTTATTAAGTAGCATACATTAAATAAACTGAAATGTGCAGTGACATTAAATGTGACGAGATGAACAGGATGCACATAACTGCACCCACACAGTCTCTTTTTTACGTGGTAGTATGTCCCAAAACTGCCCAAATGCTGGATTACGCTGTCAGGGTTCAGTCACTTCTGTCTAGTCTATTTCTTGGTTTTGTGACAGAGTCCTGACACTCCCGTTTTGTCTTGTCTGTGTGCCTTGTTTCGTGTGCGTTCATGTAATTTTTTTGTCTTGTGCTGTGTAGCACGCAGCTTGTGTTTTACATTAGCTGTGTGCTTTCATGTTGTCATGTTTTGTGTGAACACGTGGCTTATGAGTTCTCATTGGCTGCGTGTTCATGTCTCTTTTGTGTTAGCACATGGCTTGTGATTTGTTTTACTGGCCAGGTGTTTCCTTGTGCCATGTGCTCTCCTGTCAATTTGTCTTACCCCGCCCATCTTGTTACCTGATGATTGGTTCATTTGCCCCACCTGTCCTCCCTCGTTACCTGCTTTGTTTGCTCTCCCTATTTATTCGCCCTGTGTTTGCAGTCCTGTGCTGGTTTGTCGTCATATGTACACCGTGTGTTTCCCTCAAGTCAAGTCAAGTCAAGTCAAGTCAAGTCAAGTCAAGTCAAGTCAAGTCAAGTCAAGTCAAGTCAAGTCAAGTCAAGTCAAGTCAAGTCAAGTCATCCCCCTTGGGGTAGTTTTTGTTTGTATTTTTCTTTTAGTTCGTTTTCCCTGCTATTGACTCTTCGCTTCATCCCTCACCTCAACCCTGACATATGCCTGTTGGTCTTTTTGTTTTGTTTACTTCTTTTTTTTACCCAGACGTTGTCAATCTCACTGACAGTTGAAAGTAACAATACACCCCACCTCCACCCTCGGACATAAGTCAAGTCACATTTCACTTTGCAGAGATAACAGGAAAATGATGGCGGCAGTGGCTCAGTGGTTCATGTAGGTTGTCTACAAACCGGAAGGTTGGTGGTTCAATCCCCGGTTCCACCTGACGAAGTGTCGAGGTGTCCATGAGCAAGACACCTAACCCCAGCTGTGTGTGTGAGACACCTAACCCCAGCTGCTCCCGACGAGCTGGATGGCGCCTTGTATGGCTGATACCACCGTCGGTGTATGAGTGAGTGAGAGAATGGGTGAATGTGAGGCAAATTGTAAAGCGCTTTGGTGGCCATTGGGTCTGTGAAAGCGCTAAATGTAGTCCATTTATCATTTTACCATGATTCAATGACGCAAACAGAGTTCATTTCTGCCCCCATTGACGCTCGAGGTGGTGGGCTGGAGTGAGTTGCCGGGGGTTTGGACTAACTCACTGCCGGCCGCCTGGGTTCTGGAGGGGCGGCTGCCATCCGAGAGAGAGCAGAGGAGTCAGAGGGCCTTCTACCGAGGGCTCTCCAGTTCCACCGCAAGGCATTGCGGAGGAGTTCATCCAGTTGGTGGAGGACTGGATGGCAGTATGTTTTGGGAACCGGACCAAGAATCTTTTTCCTCTCTCTTGTCTCTCTCTCCTCATGCTTCCATCTCCTTTTCTCTCGCCTCGTCTGTCGTTACCCTGCCGTGACTAGCCCCCTGAGGGAGGGGAGGAGTAGAGTGCAATCTCTTGGCCTGCCAGGGGGGATGGGGGTATGTGGCCAGCAGGACGAGGCCCAGAGCCATAGCAGTGTTTGAAATTGTTTTGAAAGCGGCAGCGGGAGCCTTTGAAAGCACAAGCAGGCGTCTATCAGCAGACCGGTCCGCTAATAGATGCCTGCTTTCAAACGCTCCCATGTGTATCTGTGTTAACGCTCGTCATGGAAGTATATTTACATGTTTTTGAAGCACTGATCATTGTAGCCAATCACAGATATATTTGATGAGCCCGTGAGAACATTGAGCAATCAGAGGTGTTTACGATTCCACTCAACAGCGCTAAAAGCATCACATTTTTAAAATGTCAGTACCGACTTGATATCGAAGGAGAAAGGAGAAAATTTAACGTGACTTTGAGGGGACAAAGCAAAACATAATTTGACCATCAACCACACAAACCGCTAATACTTTTTCATATACTGTTTACTTTCATTGTATAACAGTTCTATCTAATAACGTATTAGACAAGACTGTTAAACAGATCGTAAACTAATGAAGACTGTGAGCTCAGGTGTTCTCAGTGCCGTTAAAATAAGTCACAACAACAAGCGCGGCTTCCGTCACTTCAGAGTTCCTACTAGCGGTGCGAATGCAACCAGGAAAACGGCCCTAGGGAAACCACTAGTTCTCGGGGAACAACCCTGGTGGCTAGTTCCTATAACTAAGTTCCCAATTCTACCCGGTGCAAAAGCCCCTATTGATGATATCTAGGTGAAAGAGTCTCTGTGTTTGCATTTATCTGACTTCTGTGAGTGAGGCGGCTAGCAGATGGTGGTGTAGCCAGTCTGTCTGCTTACTGAACTGCCCCGACAACCCAGCCGCTGAGTTAAGAGTGTGGGCTTTTTGCATCGGCTTCAGGAGAGAGCAGTGCTCAGCACTGACGAATCGATGCATTTCTTTGGTGAAATACATTTTTGTATATGTTAACATTATTTAATCTAAGCTTTTACTGTGTTATAAATTATTTTATTTTATGAAATGCAACATACAGGGATGAGATTTCAGTCAGCAAAAAGTGTCAGTCAGCATCAGTCATTTTGCATGATGATTTTTTACAATTATTAAACTGAATCTAATTAGAAATATGTTGTCAGAACTCTGTACTTTGTTTATGTACAGGTTATAGGGAGTCATTTACAACTTTTGCCTATCAGAAACGGTGGTCTGAACATCAGCCCAGCACAGGCTCAGAATCCGCCACTCATTGGCCCGAAAACCTGCACCATTTTGGTAGAAGAGATAACTATGGAAGCTTGTTTCCGCCATGAAATAATTGATTTTTTAAAAGATAATTGTGACTTTTTATCTCACAATTCTGGCTTTTTAAACTTGCATATTTCTGAGTTATAAAGATTAATTCTGAGGGGAAAAAGTAATCTCACAATTCCGACATTTTCTCACAATTGTGAGTTTATATATCACTATTATGACTTTATAACACGCAAATGTGTGTTTAAATCACGCATTTGTCAGAATTGAGAGATGTAAACGCAATTGCAAGAAAAAAGTCGCAATTACCCGTTTTTTTCTTTATTCAGTGGCGGAAGCAAGCTTCCATAGATAACAGAGAACGGCTGATTACGCTTGAAATGTTACTCTTAAATGTTAAATGTTTATTTCTAAAATGTTTGTTAAATAAGTTGAAATGTATGTATACATTAATAACAACTGAACTGTATTAATCCAAAATAAGGGTTGTATAATGTAAACACAATGTGGTGCTGTGTATTTTACAAAATTGTAATCTGGAAATATCTGGTAATATTAACCCATGTATGAGGTACAAACAAGCTTACTGTAAAATGAACTAGCATCTCAACCTATATGGTGAGTTAAATGAACAACCCAACATGCTAAGTTAGAATAACCCACGGTTGGTCCATCAGTTGATTGCAAAACAACCCAAACCGGGTTACTTTTCACCCATGTTTTTTTAGAATGCATAATCTTTACAAAAAGAGTACTTTTAGGCATAAGTACACATGTTCGCCTTGTTGCCAGAATGATTGTTTTACAATGTAATGCAGGAATGGTTGTATGGAATGCAGATTTTAAAACCGTTTCAAATCAATATTTCATGTCCACATATTTATTTAGTGAAAAGTGTGACTGTGCATTGCCCCTTAAATGTTCATTTTTCATCTTTTGCTCAAAGCTGCTTGCTAGGAATTTTTCTTTGCGTAAGCTTCGGATCAGGATCCTGATCACCCGGTGATTTAATCTAATATATGATGTTTTTTTTTGTAGATTTAAGTAGCAAATGAGAATCGCTAATCGCTATTTTGAGACAAAGGTCTTGTTTATGATTTTCGTTTTTTCCTCAAGGTAATTAGGCTAAAGCAACAGTTTTTCACTAACAGAGGAATATGTAAATGATAACAAACAGCTGACAGACTTTTCCATTAGTTGACATGACACGGTTAGATTCAGATTGTAAATATCATATTAAGTTGGGTTTGCACCTTAGAGATAATCACCATATTTATGATGAAACCATCATATTTAAAAATGTGATATTTTATTATATGATTAATATCATATGTATTTGTTACTACTGTAAATCTATTTAAAATTATAAAGGGATTTCCTTCAGTGCTTTCAGAATCTTATGTTTCTGTTTTTTTTAATGACAGTAGCCTATGTTTAATATTGAACGAAAAAATATATTATCAAAATAAACAGAAAATAGTAGAAACTTTGCAAAAGTGATTGTTTTGAACAAGTAATAACTTAGACATTATTCAAAACATATAGTTTTAGATAAAGTATTTGCATTAACACTGTGTGTCATTTACCCCGTGTGTCTGTAAAAGGTCCTCCCTGAAACCTCATACATTTATAAGACTTTTAAACAAAACAAACCACTTTTATGATTCATTTCCATACTAAATTTGTTTACAATGTTCAATACAAACATATACCTTTTCCCGCAATCATAGCCTACACTAAGACTAAGAGAGTAGTGAAAAGAACATGTATTAAGGTGTGCCTTTAGCCGCGTTGTAACACTCACCCTACACCTGGGCAAAGGCGTCTCTAGACCATACATACAAGGATCAATTCAGTCTATATATTTGTAAGTTTGAATATATAATGAGATGATGTTCAGTCTTACCCCCTTGCAGGAGTCCTGTGAGACACAGCAACAGCGTCAGGTGCCACAGCCGGCACCCGAAGTCCAACATCCTTAACCTGATCGATCCTTTCGCTTTCTCTCTCATCTTCTCAGTTCAAGTTAACACAGGTCCGGCCCGGTTCTGCGAGAGCAGCATAACTCAAACCCTCAGTAAGTTGATACTGTAATAATATATTGGCGAAACAGGTTTGGGAAACGCTTCCGTGCGTATTTGTGTTTGCGCTCTGGACTGGAGATCCTCTAATGTACAACGTGTTTTTGCCGAGTTGAGCAATGCAGCCAATCACAGACATAGTTGTTGATCTTTTGAACACAACGGCCAATCAGAGGAGTTTTAGTGACTGTAAAGGGAGCGGTCTTGGCTCGCGTTCGAGGCTAATCCATTGAATCAAACTTGTTTTACAGGATACAATCTGAACTGAAGTGATACTACATGCTGGATTCACTCTGCGAGGGACAGACATTACATGTTGAAATAGTAACGCATTAAAGCAATGTAAAGGCAGACATTGATTAATAGAAAATATTCGTGTAGCGAAATATTTTGAAAATCATTAACCAATTATTGTTAAAAAGTGATGACTTGTAATTTAAATAAAAATTTAAATAGTCTCACTGTACACTGCTATGATGAAAATGTTGCTTACACTCTTAAAAATGAAGGTTCTTTATTGGCATTAATGGTTAAAGAGCTTTAACATGGAATCTTTTCATTGCACAGAAGGTTCTTTATAGCAGAAACTGGTTTATATTTGTATTTTTATGACTGCACATCTGCACGTTATACAGCCTCAGTGATTTGATTCCTCAACCGGGCCTGATACAGGTTTCAACAAGAGCTCCTGAACATGATCATCTTCTCTGACGCAAGAGACTGTGACTTTCACACAAAACGAACATGTCTGTGAACAACAACTGAAATCTTACTAATCATCTCAGTTACATTTTACAGCTACTCCACCTATTTCGATGGTTTCATTATCAAAAAATAATCTGAACCACGGGTTGCCCTTTTTACTTGTGTGTGTGTGTATTTTGATTACTATAATGTTTACATGCAGGCCAACCAGTAATTTCAAGATGTTCACAATTCGTTAATGTAATATTAAACTGAAGCCAATAAACAATAATTGAAACAACAATCATTCACACTTTTTAAGGGAGTTTGCCCAAAAATAAAGATTCTGTCATCATTTACTATCATGTCATTCCAAACATGTATGACTTTCTTTCTTTGAATCACTGGGTAACATGTGAACGAATAATAATCTGGACATATACATACAAACACAGTTTTAAAAACTACACAGTTTCAAACACTAAAGTTTTCAGGGAAACTTTTATCAGATCTCTAGAAATCAGCCAAGAAGAGATTTAATATTTAGAATGTTTTTAATTAAATGAAACAATCACAAACATTTTGGTTTCTTAAATTTGTGTAAGAAAAATAATAAAAAAGGCCATTATTATTCACATTCCACCCAAGAAACACCCTCTAAACCAGTGGTTCTCCACCCTTTTTTCTCCAAATCGATACCACAAGATCCCCTTGACATGTCCGATACTGTACTTCTGCAGCAGAGAGAAGTGTTTGCTTTAAAACCTTTTTTTTATTAAAAAACAACATTTGTTTCCTAGTTGCCACTGTTGCCTCGGCTTGCTTAGCTGGGGACATTTAATATTCAACAATATTATTGATCTGCCTTACTTCAGGTGGACGATGCCGCAATTCTAGAAACAAAGTTGTTATCACTGTGAAGCTGCTTTGATACAATCTGTATAGTAAAAAAACACTATATAAATAAAGGTGACTTGACTTGACTAGTGTTATTACTCTTCTACTGAATGCTATTTTTTAAACAAAATAAATTCAAGGTAGACTTAAACCTTCAGAATTATTTTTTGTAAATTGAAGCTATTATAATATAGCTATAGATCATAACTTTTTAAAACAATATATAAGACAGATTCAAAGCAGACACTTTACAACTTAAAAGTCAGATCCACAGCGAGACGCCAAAAGATCCCGCTTTGACCCGACTGCATTTCTACAGCTACTATACAGACCCATTCAGAGTTACTAAACACAGCAGAAAAACACTGTGAATGTGTCAAAACACATAAGTGAACCAAACTCTCCTAAAAGCCACTTCTTCTGTGAGCATCCGTTATGAAACACTGGCAGGACAGTCGTTTTGCAGACTGAAATGTGTTCATGCGGTCAGTGAGGCGAGAGCGCACACACACAGTTCGCTTACACATCAATAATAATGGACTCACTCGCACATGCCTAATGTACTAAACTCCTGTCTTTCCCTTCATTTACCCTGATCTCAACCCCCGGTATACCCTCACACAGCCACTTCTCCAGCTTTCTCCAACACTCTTCGTCTAAATAAATATCCTGCATTTAACTGGAATATACATTAATTACATTTATTTAAAATACCTTTCCACTTCTCTCACACGCTTCTGTCAATCACAGGCATACAGTGCACACATACGGGGCTAAATACATGTTTTCTGCATTGATTACTCATAAAATGTGGTTTGATCTTCCGGTCACAATTATTGACGAACATAATCTGACACAGTTGAACTTGTATGATATCGAGTGATCATTGACAGGGCAGCCTGGATACGGTCATTGGAAATCCAGATATATTGTTTTAAAGGGTTCTCAAATGTATTCTCGCCACGGTACTACATTAATGTGAAACATTGATAGTCATAGTTTTTATTCAGACTCCTCTCATCTCGTTCAAACACAGGCTTCCCATCCGCTCCACCCGCTGTAGGATGTGTTTATCATTCCCTTCATTATCTCCTCCAGTGTTGTCCTTCTCACTCCTCCACCAATGTTTGTCTGTTATCTTCCCCAGCTGACGAAACTTCACTGCTGATCTCACCGTCTGTTCTCCACCAGATACTGTGTGTCTCTGTGTGCTCAAATCCAGATCTGAACTAGGACGGTCCTTCGTGTTGTTTCTTGTCCTCTGGCACAGGCATGCCACTGGTTCTTTAGTCTCAATCAGAGTTATTTACACCACAATCTTGTAACTCTTCTTCATTTTTGACTCATTTCCGGTGGATCATTGTTCTCCTTCATGTCTTGTTCTGGCTCTCTGCTCATGTCTCTCTGTCCACTATCACCTCTGGTCGAGTTAAGTCCTGTCCACCATGTTGAATTTGTAATTGCACTTCAGTTTCTCCTTCATTTTGCATAACCTTTGCATTATGTTCAATCGGTTTAAAGCTTTGGTCTTTATCAGTCATCTTTGATTTATTTGGCACTTCTTTATCTTGTTTACTCAACCCATCGCCGAGCTGCCGCTGAGACACAGTTTATTGCACTGTTTAATCCGTTTGTTCGTCTGTGTTAACGCAGCTTTGCTCCTCAGATATCTCTGGCTCGGTGTTTTTTCTTCTACCTTTTGTTTCTGATTTTTTACAACAGTTTCTTCCACATCCGGCTCTGATCCAGAAAGTTCCCTTACTACTTCTTCTTCCTGGTCTTGATCAGTTTGATTTGAAGACGAGTCAGTTTATAGGTTTCTTCTCCGGGTTAGCCGGTGAATCTGTAACGAAATTGAACAAGATAAGAACATCCACTCTAAATGACTAATAAATGACAATATCAATCTTCTGAATCTGAACTGGGTGTGTAGAGAATAAGTTCACAGTTAAAGTCAGATCAGATGAGATGTTTTATTTCAGAATCAAGTTCTGTTCCTCCAGACAAACATGTAATCTGTATTTTACCTGTGTCTCCTCTGTCTTTCGTCTCTTCTCTCTCTCCTGGCGTCTGATTATCCTCACTATTATCTTCAGTTTTCCTCTCGTTCTGATGCTCAGGAAACTCCTCTTCATTTCCGCTCTCCTGTTTCTGACTGTTCTCTTTCTCCTCTTCTTCTAGTCTCTGTTTTTGTCTCTCCTTCTCAGTTTCATCAGGATCGCTGTGAGTGTTTTCTTCTGCTTCAACTGCATGTTCGCTGTTCTTCACATTTTGGTCTAGTTCTCCTTTATTTCCACTTTCGGTGTCCTCATGGTTTGTTTCTGACACAGCAGATTGTGGACTCTGTTCAAGAGTTTGTGTTTGCACTTCTTCATCTCGTCTCCTCGACTCATCATCGTGTCCCAGCCGCTGACACACACTGTTTATTGGACTGTCTGAATCAGTTTGTTTGCAGCTTTGGGTCTCTTGATCAGCATTTTTTTCTTCTGTCTTTTGTTCCTGGTCATGTTCCTGTTCCTGTCCGGGACGTTTTCTTTCTTCTTCCTGGTCTTGGTCAGTTTGATTTGAAGACGAGTCACTGCTGTTGTTCATAGGCTTCTTCTCCGGGTTAGCCGGTGAATCTGTAACGAAATTGAACAAGATAAGAACATCCACTCATTCAAAACACTGTTCAAATGACTAATAAATGGCAATATCAATCTTCTGAATCTGAACTGGGTGTGTAGAGAATAAGTTCACAGTTAAAAGTCAGATCAGATGAGATGTTTATTTCAGAATCAAAGTCTGTTTCTCCAGACAAACATATGTGATGCGATCTGGGAAAACCCTCCACATGGTGAAATTTGACATATTACAGGTTTTGAGACCATATTAAAGCTGGATTCAAGCCCTTTCCAAATTTTTTTTTTTTTTTTTATCGTTTGTCTGTAACAAAAGTTGTGGTTATCTGAAGTCGGCTGATCGCTATGATTTTCAGAAACGGACTTTTGATAAAAAACGGTTTAATGAACTGTCATTAGCGGGACGACCGGCGCTCTTTTTCTATTGCCTTTTTTCACATCACATATTTTAGTAATCATCATAGATTAGGTATCATTCGAAAGCTTACGAACTCAAAATTCATCCCGTGAAAACCGTTTAGAAATTGGACGATTGAGAGGCGAGCAAGCGAGCAGCTTCAGACTCTTGTTCTCTTGTGCTCCGCATCACACCACACGATAACGCTGGATAAAAATAAATCAAAAACTTGCGTGCCGTTGTAGTTTACACAGGGCTGGCGGGACCTTAATTCTGTTATGTGGTTTATTTTGATAGGCGAAACTGTTAAGAGAAGGAGAGCTAAATGGGCGATTTAGTTTTTTTGCCCCTCTGCTCCGCCATGCGTGTTCTTAAAGAGAAAAAGTGTTTTCAGCTCGCCACTATAAATCGCTATTTTTCTGCCCTAAACTAGTGAATTTTCCCAAGATATATTCAGAGATGATAAACAAGATGTTATAGAGTAATCATTTATTGAAAACCCAATTTTGACAAAAAACAGACATTTTTAGACCTTACTGAAACCCTACCAGTGCGACATCCGACGGGTTTTCCCAGATCGCATCACATGTAATCTGTATTTTACCTGTGTCTCCTCTGTCTTTCGTCTCTTCTTTCTCTCCTGGCGTCTGATCATCCTCACTATTATCTTCAGTTTTCCGCCCTTCTCTCTCGTTCTGATGCTCAGGAAACTCCTCTTCATTTCCGCTCTCCTGTTTCTGACTGTTCTCTTTCTCCTCTTCTTCTAGTCTCTGTTTTTGTCTCTCCTTCTCAGTTTCATCAGGTTTGCTGTGAGTGTTTTCTTCTGCTTCAACTCCATGTTCGCTGTTCTTCACATTTTGGTCTAGTTCTCCTTTATTTCCACTTTCGGTGTCCTCTTGGTTTGTTTCTGACACAGCAGATTGTGGACTCTGTTCAAGAGTTTGTGTTTGCACTTCTTCATCTCGTCTCCTCGACTCATCATCGTGTCCCAGCCGCTGACACACACTGGTTATTGCACTGTCTGAATCAGTTTGTTTGCAGCTTTGGGTCTCTTGATCAGCATTTTTTTCTTCTGTCTTTTGTTCCTGGCCATGTTCCTGTTCCTGTCTGGGACGTTTTCTTTCTTCTTCCTGGTCTTGGTCAGTTTGATTTGAAGACGAGTCACTGCTGTTCATAGGCTTCTTCTCCGGGTTAGCCGGTGAATCTGTAACGAAATTGAACAAGATAAGAACATCCACTCATTCAAAACACTGTTCAAATGACTAATAGATGGCAATATCAATCTTCTGAATCTGAACTGGGTGTGTAGAGAATAAGTTCACAGGCAGAAACTCACCCGCCGGAGAACTGAGAGCTTCGCCGTCCAGCGGCGGATCCACGGCGGGACGAACGCTTTGGTTTGTTCGGCCTATCCCGTCCAGGTTTTTCTCCTCACTGCTCTCTTCTTTCCCTCCTGGTCTCATGTCATCCTCACGATTATCCACATCTTTGGTTTTCTGATTACTTATGCTCTCGTTCGGCTGCTCCGCTGATTGTTCATCTTCCTCACTTTGGCTCTTCTCATTTTTGAGTCGTTGTTCTGCTTCATTTTCTGAATCCATAGAGTTTCTTTCTGTCACAGCAGATTGTGGACTCACAGTCTCTATGGTTTCAAAAATAAAATAAAAAGAATAATTGTGTGTCCTTAAACTATTGATAGGTTAATGCTTCTGATATTGAGGTCTGCTTTAAACCCTTAGTTTTTCAGTGGAATACAAAAGGAGAATTTTTGAAATCTTCACACAACTCATTTAGTCAACAGTTCAAAGTGACCAACATCAAAACGGACAAAAACTCAAAATCACCATGAAAGTACCATAAAAGTAGTCCATACATGTGTTATATTCCAAATCTCCTTAAGATGTATGATAATCTTGTGTGACAAAATATGTGTAATTTGAGAGTTGTGTTGGGGAAAACTTTCAGTGAATAACACTTAGGTCTGTTTGCTATAAGCTATTACATAAATACTTATGGATAGGAACATAGCGCACAAGCTACATAAATAAAACTTTTATTATGCTTTCTAATGTAGTTTGTGGAGCTTGAAAAGATCTGTGTGAAGATGCTTGAAATTCTCATTTTGTGTTCCACTGATATCCATCATCTTGCTGACATTTTCTTTGAGTGATCTATCTTTTTAACAAAAAATCACTAAATTAAGTGTAAGAAAAAAGCCTTAAAGCTCCTTCAATGTAAATTTAAATACATTACAAAAGTAATAAAATTGGTATTTTATATCCAGATGAGATGTTTTATTTCAGAATCAAGTTCTGTTCCTCCAGACAAACATGTAATCTGTATTTTACCTGTGTCTCCTCTGTCTTTCGTCTCTTCTCTCTCTCCTGGCGTCTGATTATCCTCACTATTATCTTCAGTTTTCCTCTCGTTCTGATGCTCAGGAAACTCCTCTTCATTTCGACTGTTCTCTTTCTCCTCTTCTTCTAGTCTCTGTTTTTGTCTCTCCTTCTCAGTTTCATCAGGATCGCTGTGAGTGTTTTCTTCTGCTTCAACTGCATGTTCGCTGTTCTTCACATTTTGGTCTAGTTCTCCTTTATTTCCACTTTCGGTGTCCTCATGGTTTGTTTCTGACACAGCAGATCGTGGACTCTGTTCAAGAGTACATTTTTTTGTTTCCTTCAAAGGTTTGTGTCCTTCATTAGTTTCACCTGAACTCTCTGCTCCGTTGTCCTGATCCCATTTTTTATCCATAATAGATTGGTTTTGAGGGGGAAGTCTGGCTTGACTAGGGAGCGTGGCTTCAGACGAACCTGAAACAAAGCATTCAAAGACATTAACAGCAGATTCAAGAGTCATTCATTCTCCATGAGAGCTGAGAGTGAGTTTATAGTGCGATCCAGCAACACGAGCGACCGCCACCACTGCAATATCATGCCAGCATGTCACTGATAGTAATAGTAAATCATTTGGAAGTGGTACCTGGCATAACGTCCTTTTGGTAATTTCTCATCAGGCTATGGCCTTCACCTACATTGATAGAAAACATTTTTATTATACAAAAAGGCTGCTTGGTTGCGGCAAAAAAAATCATAATCACAATTATTTTGGTCAATATTGTAATCACAATTTAACACGATTATGAGTGGGCCATATGACCAAACCTAATTTATTTAATGATAGCAATATATATATATCAAGTATATAATAGAATGGAAATAAGTTGCCTATGATATCAAAATCTTAGCGAAATTTCACAATTATCAATACCAATTTCAATACCACAGGAGAATACTAGGCTAAAAAAAAGTCAAATAAAACACAGCATAGCCTTCACTGTAAGAATTGAACTTGCTTTGATTATTATTAAAGTAACACAAGTCCTTCAGAGATTTTCTCTTTGTCTTTTGTTTGATAAACATTAAGGACAGAGAAAGCAATAGATTTATTAGGCTGATGTCACTTTAAAGACCGAATGCACAGATCCAATACACCGATTCACATTATATTTTCTCCCAACTGTTTACGTTCAGCAACCGAACCGACTGTTTACCCGTTAAGTCTGGCATTTTGATGGTTTTCTTTGAGCTGGAGCTCAAAGTTGACTTTGTCCGTGTTCTGCTCCGTTTCGGAGAGTGTGCACAGAACGTTTTCTTTCACGCTTCTTTAAAATTCTGCATGATTTGACTCATTTGCACATTAAGTTTGAACTGTTAAGGAGGAACGAAAGCACACCGCTGGAAAGGAATGAGGCAAAATAATCGTTTTATCTCGATTATTGTATTTTCATAATTGTTGAAAAGCCAAAATCGAAATCCAATTCTCCTTTGGCTAAGCCCTGCCCCCCTTAGTTACTGTTGCTACGTCTGACAAACAAACTTCATCTGGGCTTATGGCTTATAGTTGGGTCATCTATAGCAATTCCGTGACCGTGGAGAGCGAAGGTTCGTTTCTCACTGGATTTGTCATCTGTAAAGGTTAAAGAAAAAATTTAGCCGGGGTGCCCCTCACAAAAATGTGGGAAAATTTTGTGAGAGCCCTATATCCAAAATGGCTGCCGTCAGCCAAGCTGGAAATTAACTTTTTAATGGTTTTGCCCACAGTGCTGCATATAATCAATGGTTTCTGAGACTATTTGGGTCACGAAATTCATATATTATGTAGATTTATTGATTTGACCTATTTTTGACCTTCAAATTCAAGATGGCCACCAATTTTTGGCTCTTTAAGGCAAGACACTACAGGTGAATAGGGTAAAATGTTTAACTCACAGATATCACCATGAAACTTTACCAGTTGATTACTCGCATGAATAGGAGAAAAAAATGTATTGTGAGTTTTCTGTAATTTTATGTTTAAATATGCTAATCAGGCTATATCTAATTAAATATCCACTAATTTGCATATATTTTGAAGTGACGAACCTGACCATTGAAAAAAACAAGGTTCAAAATTATTTTAGCATTTTGTTGATATATTCAATGAAAAGACATCACAGCTCTTCCAGCTGAAATTTTATCAAACTTTTATAAAGCAGCAAATAAAGCGTCCGATAGAAGTAGGCAAAAGGGGCTGCAATATACGTTCGAAGGCTATATTCACGACATACAGGTGAAACGCAAGGAACAACAAGGCATCCAAACAGAGGCAAAAGCATACCGGTCACAGTCAACAAATGAGCCACCGCATATCCTACTAATGGAGACGGAGCTGGGACTCACAATATCAAGGAGCAACACTGTTCATGCAAAGCTGGAGGTCTCTATTCACTTCTATAATCGTTATTACAAAGCAAACGGACTACGCGAGTATAACGTTGTATTTATTACAGGGCTCCAGACTAACTTTTCCACTGGTTGCACTAGTGCTACCAACTTTCTCAGTTGGTCGCACCAGCATATGATTTGGTCGCACTTTTTTTTTCTTTTCTTTTTTTAGCTATATGCCATGGGATTAATCAATGCATGCTGATGAATAGTGGTTTTAATGGACCAAGGCTAGCAAAGGCTTTCTGGGTTGCAGCAGAAATACCTGTAATATATTAATTATCATTGCCAAATTTCAGGATTTTCATGGATTTTGGACAGTAATTTTAATCTGTAATTTTAAGCATTTTACATTTGAATTATATTCTATCTATCTATCTATCTATCTATCTATCTATCTATCTATCTATCTATCTATCTATCTATCTTTTAAAAATCATTAAACATTCAAATGTATGCATTACATTTTAAAAGATTAGAGTATTATAATAAACTGATACAGATTTTTCGTTATCAAAGTTTATAGTTGTAACAAAAAGCAGAAATCTCACACTCCTTACCTTCCGCATTATATAATAATTTTCTTTTCCTCTGTCGAGCGATCATGAGAGTAATCGCTCGACAGAGGAAAGTATAACCGCTGAAAAGACGTAGGAGGAAGGGGCTCTGTGTTTCGTGAGACCATTTTTATCATTGTTATATGCCTTAATTTGTGAATTCGTAATTGGCGCGTTTGACCATCAGTGTGCAATGCGCGTGACGTCTACGTTCGTCAATAAATAAACTGCACGTGTCTTGCGGAAGAACATTGCAGACGGAACTTCTCTCCGGTAATGTCTATGGCGAGTCACGCAGGCACTGGGCTACTCCGCAACCGAGACGACCCCGGGATAAAATAGTCAGATTATAAACACTTATTATAGGCGTACCGTAGTGATTCAGAATAAGTCAAAAACACGGTTTGGAAAATGGATTCATGATGTACTCGTTCATTTTGAACATAAGTTACGGACTGCAGCAGCTGATACAACGGCGTTCTGTTGCTCAAGTGTCCTCTCGCACAAATGAGACCACATAACATTTTAACTCGCACATTCTCAAAAAATGGTCGCATATGCGACCAATTTGGTCGCAGTCTGAAACCCTGTATTAGCAGCGTGTGCTAGACGACACTTGTCAGGATTTGAGTTCGGTTTGGGAAGGGAAGTAAACGCACACCCCCCTCCAACCTCTCTGGGAAACGCGTATCTGTGTTACAATGCCCCAGGCACAACGTTTAACCATATTTTTGATAAAACTACGACGGTAATGGCCGGCCGAGACCAAAAATATGAGACGCCTGTGTTAAAGTCAATGGAGCGCTGTGAAAAAGTGTCGGACCTCTGTGGGAGCTCGTTCTCGGCTGCGCTGTGATTGGTCAATCTAGGGTGTGGCTTAGCCAAAGGCGAATTGAGATTAATCACGCAACCCGAGCTCGTGCTATATTAACTCTCCATTCGAGTGAATTGACGGCAGTGTTTATAAATAACAAGAACTGTCAATCGTTGTCCTGCCTATTTAAGAGCTCATCCAATCCTCAAATACATAAGACAGGCTAGCAGGGCAGGACATTATATGCAGATTATAGGCAAATATCATTTAGTGTAGGCAAGTTCAGTCCGAGAGAGCCGCTGTCCAGCTGCCTGTGGCTATAGAGATCCTGGAAACCTTGGTTGGCTTGTTCGGGTGTGTTTGATCAGGGTTGGAGCTGAACTCTGCAGGACTGAACTAGCCTACCCCTGATTTAGGTTTAACAATCTTCCATAAACTCCAATTGAAGCCCTATAGGGCATGTTTGAGTCTTTTTGTTAATGACCGACTTTCTTTCTTTTTTTTTTAAGTCAAACTGGATGTTCAAAGGAAAAAAATATCAATAATTTTCACGGAAGATATTCAAAATTCAATCACAATTCAAACATTGAAAGCATAAGAGTTAAAAACCCAGCATTTTCCTGTACAAACCCTGATCTTACCATTTTCAAGGTCCATTTTCTTCAAGCCAGACTGTCTTGCTGCTCATCCACGTACAAGAGAAAACAGAAAATGGTGTTATCTTTGTAATATAAAAAAGTATTTTGAGTATTTTCATGTCACTTACACTTTTCTTTACGTCTGTATAAGAATACTCCCAGTAGAATCAGCAGGATGAGGAGAAGTATTGCTATTATAATGACTGGAACCAGCACAGCAGTCGCTGCTCTGCCTGCACACATAAGACAGTGTAAACGTAAAGCATCTGCGTTAAAGTCTCCAGGCATCTAAACAGTGGTGTTGAATGATGGTCTAGCACACCTGTGGGGCAGTCTGCCAGAGTAAAGTCTGTGCTCCTGCTGTTAGCTTGATTCTTCACAGTGCAGGTATAGACCGAGTCACGGTTCTCCTCCTGTTCTTCAACAAGAAGCTCTGGTCCCGGGTGAACCCTTATATTCGGTCCACTCCACTTATAGCTCGGCTGAGTTCGGGATTCCACCGAACACAACAGCTTTTTAACATCTGAAGTCTCACCCGGTTCACAGGTCACCTGAGGCTCTGGCAGAACATCTAAGACCCAAAAGCAGAGAGCCATTAGTGATCATCAGTGGATATTTGGTCATTCTGAGATTAATAATCAATAACTAAAACTTTTTCAGTTAATAATCAAGGTTATTGATTATTAATCAATAACCTTGTTAATGTCACTTTCTCTGTTGTAAATATTTTAGTATATTTATGGGCAAATATTGTATTATTTATTATTTATAAATCATCAAGCCATGTGTAACTTCCTCGACCATAACAGTCAAACTAACACCACAGAGGGTTAAATTACTCTTTTGATAGATTCATTCCCTGGTTTCTGTATCCGGTTTCATTCAATTTCACGTTTTTCATTTCCTACGTATGTTTGATTGTGTGTATGTGTTTGTTTAGATGAGTTATTCTTGATTTAGTTAAAGGGATACTCCACCAAAAAATGAAAATTATGTCATCATTTACTCAACCTCAAGTTGTTGCAAACCTGTGTGAGTTTCTTTCTTCTGCTGAACACAAAGGAAGATATTTTGAAGAACGATGGAATGGTGCCAAAGTTCCAATCATTCTTCAAAATATCTTCCTTTGTGTTCAGCAGAAGAAAGAAACTCACACAGGTTTGCAACAACTTGAGGTTGAGTAAATGATGACATAATTTTCATTTTTTGGTGGAGTATCCCTTTAAAGGTGGGGTAACACTGGGTAACACTACACTGGGTAACACTGGGTAACACTGGGTTTGAGGGCCATTGTGTGTCTGGAGCTGCTGTGCTGTTGGCAACTAACAACCAACTCTTGTTTGTAATTACTATTGTGTAGTGTACGTTCATTTTTTGTGCTTCCTTGTCATTCTTGTCACACATCTGCGCTTTATTTTTCATGATTATTCTGTTGCACTTCTGCTGTGATAAACAGATATCCACTCTTGGATTGCGTGTGTAACGGAGGACAGTCAGTGAGAGTCGCGCTGACGTCTGCTAGTGCGGTGTTTAGCGCTATTGTTAGTGCACTCGACTCGCTTGCAGGGGATCGGGGTTCGAGACCGACTCGGAGCAATGAAGAGAGGGGTGTGTTTGTTTGGGTTGATTTCAAATATCGACAATGTCCAATAATGTTTTTTAAATACCACTTTTCCCACATTTAAATAAAACTCTTGAGTTTTGGTTCTGGTCCCTGCTTTTAAATCAACGTCGATTTAATGCTGCGATCACAGCTAACTCATGCTAAAACAGCGTTAATTTCTGTGGCCACGAAAAATATACTTTCTGAGAGTTGATACACGAACAATACTGAGTGTTCGCTGGACAAACAGATTAATTGATTGTAATATTAATTCAGCTACATCAAGTTAATTCTATTAACTGATCAAAATATTTATAATTAATTATAAGGAGTTATGATTAATTAATCATATTTCCCTTTTGAGCAAATTTGCTGATGTATATGAATATTTTTTTAATTTCACCAAGCAGAAGAGCCTTGTAGTTTGACGCTACATATGGTAAGAGATAGATAGATAGATAGATAGATAGATAGATAGATAGATAGATAGATAGATAGATAGATAGATAGATACGATAGATAGATAGATAGATAGATAGATAGATAGATAGATAGATAGATAGATAGATTACCCAAAACTATCACAGTATGACTGGAGGTCTGAACTTTCCCATTGATCACAATTTCAGATTGATATTCTCCACTGTCTTGGCTGGTTAGTTTTCTTATTGTGAGCTGTCCTGTTTCGAAATCAACAACCACACGGTGCTTGAACGAGGCGTACTCCACCACCTCCCTCCCGTCGTACAACAGAACCATGTTCTCATTGTGTTTCCACAGTATATCTGTAAGCTTTCCACGGATGCTTGGAGTTAGTGTGATGTCTTTTCCAATTTCTTCATAGTCATCGCAGAAAACAAAATCTACAGGAGATGAAAAAGACTCTGTTAGTGAAGGTTCTTTGGTTCTATGGGTGAATCTCACAAAAATAAACCTGGGTCATATCTATAGACACATACAGGACTGAATATTTTGCTATGAGACAATTACGCATTTTTTATTATTTGCACTGTACAATATTTTCAATTTTTAGATTTTAATAAATGTTTAAATGCATCAATTGCCAAGATATTCCACCAACATTCGCATTGCCATAATGTGTCTACGTGTTTCAATATTTAATGACAGATTGTCATAACTGTAATACAGTAATCATTACTATATTACAGTAAATATAATACATTACAGCAAATATAATGTAATACATTTGTATATGTTAAATAAACAAAAGCAATAGATACTTCAATTATAATACAATTATGCATAAACTACATTAAAGTATATGTCTAAGATTTAATTGTCTTTATGCAAAATACAATTATTTTTTTAAGACTTTATTCCTTTGATTTTGAGATGAAATATGACCTTGTTCTGGGTGTTTCATTAAATCAAGTTACCAGCATGCAATTTGTTGGCTAAAAAAACAACAACATTGTAGACAAACAACAAATCACATTTTGGTAGAAATCTCAAGTCTAATCTTATCAAATACAGGTTTTGTGTTTCAGTTCAAGATCACAGAACAGCTTCAGTACAAAGTTCAGTGACAGTCCTGCATTCAAAGAGAGATTCACCAAAGTTTACACACGTTCGACTTTTAATGTTTTTAGTCTGGCTTCAACTATGCCTTAAATGTTACTGTATCTAAAATAGCTCCTAACCCGTTCCAGAACTCTTTAAACAGCGACTTATTAAAGAAGCATTTCCGCGAATGTCTGTTGTGTTTCGTCCAGCCCAGAAGAGTTCCCGCACGGGTCATTGCACCTGGATTACAGGAACAGTCTGTTTTACTTTATCTCCATGATGAACAAGCTGTGGACTTACCTCGAGCAAAACAGAGACATGTAATGAAGACCAAACTCGTAGTTACTGCCATCTTCTTCCTCAGGTCTCGAGACTAGTGCGTTTTTTTTTTACCTCGCGCGCGCGCCTGTGTGGGGGTCATTAATGGAGACCGCATAAATCTCGACAGTTAACGCTAACAAAACAACACAAATAAACCATTAAAAACTCGCCACATCGTTTGACGCAGTGAGTGAAGGAAGAATGAAAAGAAAACCCCGATTAAAGGTATCGAGTGGCCTCCTGAAACTGGGCGGGGGCAGAAGGTAAACGCACCTTTAAGTGACGCATATAAGCGAACCTGCTACAGCATAATGGTCTCTTTCATGACGATTTTCACACTAAAAGCGATCACAAACAATCACGCGAATCATATGGATTGTTGCCGGACAATTTTTTTCAGAATTTGTCAAAATGAAAACCTGCTTGTTGACAGTGATTCGACAAGAAACTCCTCAATTAAAAAAAATCTGATTATATTAAAAACTGTTTTACACAGTAAAAATCGTTTGGGTGATCAATATGTGTACCCCCCCTAAAAAAAAAAAAAAAAAAAAAAAAAAAAGGTTGGGTCATTTTTAACATCGTGGGTTTATTAAAATAATGAAATGAATAAAAATAAAAGGTAAATTTAACTGTTGGGTTACTTTCAATCCAATGAACTATAATAATAACCCAATGATTTGTATAATCTTTCAGCCTTATTTTTAATGTAGTGAGCGCGGCCATTTTAAACTTGAATGTGCGAATGTGTGTTATTAGGCTATATTATCTGTGCAAAAATAATTCTTCGTGTTGTTGGATGTTGTAAACTGGCATTTGTTTTCCAAGTATTTTAGTTTATTAAGGTAATAATAAACACAGTTTTTAGCGCAATTGTTTGACCATTTAGCCTACTGCACTTTAAGTGTGTCGGACATTGAAGTCTCGCACACAGGTACACAGAAATAGTCTCTTTGCAATACACTGGATGTAAAACTGAAACTGCAGGGAAGCGCCTGTACTCCACATGTCCTCCAGGCGGCAGCACTGCACTGAAGGAGCTACAGCACATGTTCAGCGGACAAATGCGTTTCAGAGAAATAACAAGTAAAAGTGATTTTCAAAAAAAAATTAATTAAAGAGATTGAAATGATTGTGATCAATTGCAAAACAAATACATAGATAAGCATGCCTAAATTAAGTGCTTTAGACCTTCATTGCACATTAATTGCATTCATATTAAGTATTTTTTAAATGTTTCAAATAGCATACATTAAACTCACACACACTCTTACACACACACACTCTCTCTCTCTCTCTCTCTCTCTCTCTCTCTCTCTCTCTCTCTCTCTCTCTCTCTCTCTCTCTCTCACACACACACACACACACACACACATACACACACACACTATGTTGTGTTTTCATGGGAGCTCTGTGTAGATGTATATCCTCTCCCCTAAACACACCCACACAAAACTCTCTGCATTTTTACATTGTCAAAAAACATATGCTTAATATGGTTTATAAGCTGTTTTCCTCACATGGGACAAAAAAAAAGTCCCCACAAAGTCAAAAATATCTCTGTGGGGACATTTGGTTCACGTAACCTATATCAGGCACACACACACACACACACACACACACACACACACACACACACACACACACACACAGTGTGATACAAAGCATAAAAAAACATTGAACTCATTCTTTACACACGAGTTGATTAAAAAGTAATAATTTGTAAATTACAGTGACAATGAATGAAGAAGTCACTATTTGTATATAGACTATTAACAATGCAGAGATTACAATATATAAACCATGAATTTTCTATAGTTTTATTCTCAACACACAATAATCTCATTGTAATGTCTGAATATGAAATCACTGAATTACAGCGTGACTCACACACACTCCCAGACACACACTTACAGGAAACTAAACCACTGAGAGCTTGACATCTTACAACAAAGCGTCTCACAGACCACCGTGAAAATGATGATAAACTTCACATTAATTCTCCTCTTCTATTTAATCTTCATCTTCTCCTCTGGTAAGTTGTTCAAATATATATTTATATTCTGTAATTGTCTGATTATAGACAAATGTTCTTCTTACTGAATTATCTGTTCACCAAATAAGAAATCAATTGTGTGGTTTTTGGTTTTGTTTTGTTTAAATTATCAGTCCTTAAAGTTGTTGAACAGAAACCCAATTTTATTTTCTGCTTTTTTTTTTAACAAATTATATTACTTCTAATCACATTTCATAGCATTCAGTATGGTTTCATATGAATAATTAATTCACCCAGTCATGACTCATGTGTTTCCCATGTAAGACCCATTCCTTTAAGTAAAAGTGTATTAAGATATCAGTCTTTTCTCATACTGTCATTTAAAGTCATGTCAGCAATAGTGAAAGGTCATGCGTGCTTGATACGCAACACAACAGAATATCCATATAAGTTAAATAAAAATAACTTTTTGCACCACTTTTTTTTTAGGTCAATTTGTGTCCTCCTCATGTATGTACAAAGCAGTGGGTGAAAGAGTTGAGATCTCACTGGATATTGGAGAATTACCAAAGGAAAGTGACGAACTGATGTGGACACATAATCAAATCAGGGTATATTTCAAAAGGGGCTCAAATGTTAAGACACGCATTTTGGATGTTGACCGCAATGGATCCTTGATCGTGGAGAACATTCAGAAAAAACAATCTGGGAAATACGAAAGCCAAGTCTACGACAAAGACGGAAAGTTAAAAAAGAAAAGCACACACCAGCTCTGTGTACAAGGTACGAACTAACTTGTGGTCTGCCGCGATTCAAACCTGCATGTTATTTGGTAACGCTTTAGATTTCAGCCCGGAAAGTACTGCGTAATTAAAGCAATTTTACAGCGTAATTATAGTGTACCTATAATGTACTTACAATAAGTATAAGGGAACAACATTTTAAGTTTGGGGAATAAAGGGGTAACTTTAACGTTTTTTACATAAAAAGGGGAACTTATTCTACTATTATGATACAACAATCTTACATTTGTGATCAATTTATCAAGAACATACACTGCGTACCTTTTTGAAATAATGGTGAACCAGTACATACTGTATAGGCTTTATAAATAGATATAATAGATATGTACCCTGTCATTTTTAAAATGTAATCTTTTTAACAAAAGTGCACTGAAAACGAAAACTATTGCAACGTTTGCTTAAATATTGGGGAAAGACACTCTTGTTTCATGTAGTGGTGTTTGTTACCCTCTTGTTTGATGTAGTTACAGGGTAAGTACAATAAAAATGCATACACACAAAATCTTATATCACCGACTCGGAAACCTTTATTTATTATACAAGCACCACTTACCCTGTAACCACATGAAACCAGATATATTTCCCAGTATATTTAAAAAAAATTGCAATAGTCTTAGCTTTTCTTGCCTTGAAACACGTTAGCCCAACTTAAACATCTGCACTTTTGATATAAAAAAAATAAAATAAAAGTATAAATGCATAGATATGTACCCTGTCATTTTTAAAAAGCCTATACAGTATGTATTGGTACACAATTATTACAAAAAGGTACGCAGTGTATGTTCTCGCTAAATTACTCCCAAATGTAAGATTGTTGTATCATAATAGTAGAATAAGTTCCCCTTAGTTCTATAATTGCAGTATAAATATGGTTGTTACCCCTTTATTCCCCAAACTTTACATATTGTTCCCTTATACTTACATGTAAGTACTTTATAGGTACACTATAATTACCAGAAAGTTACTCTGTAAATTCCTCTTAATTACACAGTACTTTCCAGGCTGTAATCAAAAGCGTTACCTGTTATTTCTCTCCTCTCTTTTTACCCGTTCAAAGCAAGAGCAAGTGTGTGTCAGCATTGAGCCTGCTGTTGTGTGTGTGTTTCAGAGCGAGTGCCTGAACCTACAGTCATGGTCGAGTGTGTAGCAAACGGAGTCGATCTGAGTTGTAGTCCACTGAACAGCAGTGAGGTTCTCGTGTCCTGGATGAGAAACGGAGAGAAGTCCAACTCGACGCGTGCCGTCTTACATGTCAGCTCGTCTGAGCTCAAACCTGGAGACACGTTCTCATGCACACTCACAAACATGATCAGCAGATCCTCAGCTAAAGATGTTCAGCCGGAGTGCTCTGACACAGGTTATAGAGCACAATTAATCACTGTTTATTCTCATGTATGACAACATTGGGTTCATTAGATATATTATAACCCCTTTAAAGGTCATGCAACAAATGCCATTGAAGATAAGAACAGCAAAAAAGAAGAGAACAACAACAACGGAAATAGAAATGAGGGTAATTGTCTATTTTTGTCACTAAGTTCCTCATGATCATGTTTTCTGCCATTGAGGGATTTCTGTTATGAAGCTTGTTTTCTCAACCTGAAATTATATCATTATTGTTAAAATGTTCTTTCGCAAAAAAGGATCATATATTATATTTACTAACATATCCTCCTGAGACCCAGAAAAAAAAAGTGTTTTGAATTTAGTTTTTTTTTTTTTCATGTCATCACACTGTTTAGAGCACAATACACAAATGGTTAAAAAAAAAAAAACACATATATAAAATAATATTTTATTCATACGTTATGCTATGTCCTCTGTAGTGGACGCAAGGACTAAGTTGTTTAAAAAATTAAATGACATGAAAAATCATATGTATAGGCAAAAACAATGGGATTTTTTTTTCAATCACCAATACATTTTGGGGTTTCAGGATTTTTTCAACCAAAATTTGTATGAAGATTATTCTCAACTATGTTATGAAAGAAATAATGGAATGAATTGATACATCATTTTACTTTTTGCAATATGTGGGTAAAATGGCCATAAATTAATATTCCCATTCAAAGCAATGTATCTATACACTGTATCTAATTTGCACATTAATGTGTTCTAGGAGCAACATTTAATAAACAAATAAGTGTAATAATTGGAGTAATAATTGGCAACATTTTAATAATAATATATAATATTTCATAGGAATATTGATGTATAATTTATTTCCATATTCACTTGTTGTGTCTCCCAGAATGCCTGATAAACATGATTTTAGTCCTGCCATGAAACATGAAATCAATGCCCTGTTTTGTAACAGAAAGTATTTTTTTTTATTTGAAACCCCTTAACATTTTCCTGAGATGTTGTTTTATGAAATACAATTTGAAAAAGTAGTCCAATTTAAATTATAATTACAATATATTATCATATTTCCATAAGAGTGCTACATTTGATCACTACATTAATGTCAGACATTTTTAAAGACCAAGGAGAAGTTGTTTTCATGGTGAAACCTCCAAACATTTGGTATCTCTGAAAAGTCCTGAATGTGCTCTTTACAGGACACCCAGGTTGTGTCATGTGACATGTATGATGTCGGAGAAATTCACTAAAATATGATGTCCACTACAGTGGACAAAAGTCTATTCTCGGGTCCCAGGAGGATATATTACTGTACTTTGGAATACTTGATTCTGATTATTCAATCACAAATTTCTGTGATTAAATATTGTTTGTATAATGATGCTAAACTCTATAATTGACCATTGATTTCACATGTCGCTATGCTAGTTGTCTCAAATCACAGTCTAATTGTCACATATTAAATTCATATCAAATTATAAACAGTGGTGGTGAAAATGTTTTCTTTGTTTTGAGATGTGTCTGAGAAGAAGAAGAAGAAGAAGTTGCTGTTTGGCCTGGACTTCTGGTGGATGCTGGTGATCCTGACGGGAGGAGCGAGTTTCCTCCTGGTTCTCCTCATCATCTGCCTCGTCTGTGTCTGTCGCTGCCGCGCGCGCAACAAGAGGAAGGCCACGGGTAAGAGCTGGCATGCTTTCAGTTTTCTGTTCAGTTCATGTTTGAGTTTCTTTGTTCGTCCTCAATTAGGTCAGTTCTCCATTCTCTCCCTGTTTGTCACTATGGTTAATAACTAATTGATTGAGTTCAGGTGTATCTTGTCTATTATGTCAATCTTTAAGGGTACATTTACACGACAACGATATGCTTGAAACTGAGAAGTTTTTCGCGTAGAGACGACACCATTATCAAAGCGATTCCCATTCACACGGATCCACAAAAACAAATAAAAATACTGTATTCTGCTTCCAGGCCAGTAGATGGCGATGAAACAATATAGACTGAACACGTAAGAGGGATCTGCATGAGAACATATTACACTGTATATTATATGAAGTGGAAAGACGGGTGTTTCAAGATGGGGTTCAGGAAGCAGGACAGGAGTGGAATCTGATGGGGATACTAGGAACAGAAGGAGAGGGAAAAGGGATTATAATCACCAGAACGGCACTTTTTAAATTTCTTAAAGCCACAGGGTTGATGGGTAGAATATGAGAACAATTAAATAGCATGGTTACACACTCCTGTACAGTAGGTGGCGGTGTGCAATTAAAAGTTGGTTGCAATCCACCATCAATCAAGAGAAGAAGAAGAAGAAGAAGAAGGCATGTGCATGACATTCTTCAGAGATTTGCGTTTTTGTTGTTTACACAAAAGTTTTTCAAAAACTTGCACTTTGAAACCCGTTTTCAAAAGTTTGCATCTCGTCGTGTAAACGAAAGGCCAAAAAGTTTTACGTTTTTAGTTGAAAGCGGTGTCGTGTAAACAGCCACTAAGCCCTCTGTTTCAGTCAGTCCCTCGTCTAGCATTATTTCCGTCCTCTGTGATTGTACGTTTTCTTGTTCAAGTATTGGATTAAAGTGTCCTATAGTATCTCCTTCCCCGTGCGCTTGAACAGCTGAAAACACCCATTTGCAGGTCTGATTGAGGTGATAATTGGGTGTGTTTCACAACCACGCAAATAAGTATAGATGAAGCGGGGAATACTAATATCAAATCTGTCTGTCTCCGCAGAGGAAGCTGAGTTTCGCCTCGTCTCTCTAATGCCGGACTACACAGATCAGCCTGATGTTCAGTACATGCAGAAAACTGAGTCCCACAGGGCGTCCAAAAGCATGCGTCCTCTTCCACCCCTGCCCAGCTCTTGCGGTCCTCCTCCTCTTCAACCCCACTGAGAGAAACACCTGGCCTTCCTGAGACTCTGAGACCAACACAACCAAAGCTGGAGGAAAAATACACCAGCCAAAACACACTTCTACTCATTCTTCATTATTACAACTTTAAACAATTCAGAATAACTAGATACTTCAAGATAAGTCATCGAAACAATGAAGTAGCTCATGGAAGCCTAAAAACGGTAACGCTTCCTTTTACAGTACTTATGTGTACTTACGTGTACTTACCTAGAAAGTGCTGGCTAATATAAGGTAAGTACATGGGTTAGGGGTAGGGGTTAGTACCTAGTTATTACCCAGTAATTATAATTACTATTATAAGTACATAGGTAACAGGACTGTAAAAGGAAGAGTTACCAAAAAATCTTCTATGTCAAGACGTGATGTTTCTGTGTGTGTGATTTTAGTTTAGTCTCTAAGTTTGTTTGGGTATGTTTGAGTTTATATGACTTTGTTTTATATATGTCAACTTTAATTTTGAACAAACAGCATTTCTAGTTTCATAAATACTCTGTAAGTGTACTGTATGTATCTCACTGAATCTAGGTCATTTCCGTCGATTATATGCAGATCTGTGAAGTTTTGTGATTGGGCTCAGCGAGACCACCTTTGCAAGCACAACAGACTTTTTGCACTTTTCCTGTTTTAACTGATGTCACTGAATTGTGGTTGAGTTCAGAAAACAGCGTAACACAGATCTCTCACACGCATTTAAAAAAACTTTAATTTACTGCACACTTACTGTTAAATGGCTTCAAGCAACACACACCTGAACAAAAACAAATGACAAGTTAGCAAAGTTACGTAAAAGGTAGATTTCTTATTCATGAAACAGAAATGGGTCCACTTTATGGAAATTGTGCCCTTAAGTCTTTTATCTCACCATTTAAATAACAAGTCAAAGTTTAACGTTGAACCAAAGCACAAGTTACACGGAGGTTTCTCACATGTGGTAAGTGTAAATGTAATTCTGACACTTGGTTTGAATGTGTGAATATGTGGGTACACGTGCTTTCCTCCGTCTGCCTTCTTGATCTCTCGTTAAAATGTATTTGAATTTTCCATTTTGCCCTCACATGACTCGTGAACGATCAAATGAGTAAGCACATTATTGCGCAAGTCTTCCATCCAACTGAAAGTGAGTGTGGTTTTTCAAGCAGTCGCAAGGTTAACCTGGTTAAGTGAGAGGTAATGAGACATGCTGGTATCCACATCTTTTCTAAATTAATAATATCAACCTTTGCACCTTTCTTGGTGTTTTTGCATGTTTCTTTATTCTTTAAAACTCTATTGTTTTCTTATATATGTAGCTAATAGTATAGCTAATAAGAATAATTTGCTTAATAATAATGACTTGCATGTGTTTCAAACACTCTAAACAGTGAAAATATTGCTTGATGAAACGGCGCATTGACCTGTTTTCATTAGTGTTTCCTCGCTCTTGGTGTCTGAAGTGAAACCCTCTTACACTAGTACCCAGTGTTCAGAAACACAAACATCAATTACGTGTTTTCATTTCTGGACTCAAACTAATAAAGAGTGAACTAATTAACTAGGCAAATGAAGTGATAAACAGTTCTGCACTCTGAGAAGAGATCACAGTATGCCGGTTAAGATGTCCTTGTTGCAGTTTGTGGCAGGTTTCTGTGTACCTGTTGGACAAAGAGAGAATGTAAAGAGATGACTGAAGAGCCCCTTTCACACAGCGCGTTGATCCCGGGAAATCCGACCGAAAACGCGTGCTGTGTGAACAAAAGCCGTAACCAATGCCGTGTCGTAATGATGACGCTGAAGTGAAGTGAAAGCATGTTAGTGAAACGGTACGTAATGCGCTAGTTTATGATCGAATCAGAGAAAAAAATGCACAAGCGTGGTTTCTCCAGAGAGAAATCGCAGCTCATAAGCAAACTATACACGCTGCTGAGACATTACATGTCACATCGATGTCACGTGTCTTTACGGGATTTTTACACACTCTCTGATTCCGGAAAATCACTGGCAGTGTGAATGAACCAAAATCAAACGAACCCGGGTCAAATCCCGGGTCGCTTTATCCGTGTATTTTCCGGAATCTCTGTGTGAAAGGGGCTAAGATAAGCTGCCAAGAATGGCCTGGATATTCTACAGAAAGTAGAACAATGAGCACCCTGGAAATATAAATCATTTAGATGACGGTTCGTGACCAATATAGAGCAGGGGTGGGCAAGTGAGTTTGGCATCGGGCCAAAAAAAAAAACATTTACCACTAGATGGCGGACGAGAACATAGTCAAAGGATAATTTAAGAAATTAATTAATGAAAAATGCAACTAGAATTGGATAAATTAATAAAGCAGTAGTGACACATAACTTGGCAAGTATCTTCATTCACCAAGTTGCAACACAGACCGCCTTGCTTAAACACACACATGTGGGAGATGCGGAATGGATAAAAATAACTAAAAAAATAAATAAAAGAGGACTTGAATAAGCCCATTAATGGCATGCTCTTAACAAACTGTTTTATTTCCTCTTTCCATATTGTGAATAATTAAATGTGCATCATTTTAATTTGTTTGTTAGACAATGGACCCTACTTATTGTAATAATTATTTGACGTAGCCTACTTTTACACCCCTTGGCATTCTCACGTACAGAACTGCATTTTTTAATTGTTTGTGTGCTGGAGGTACGCTATTACGGTGTGTGTAGAGTGAGAGATGTTAACATTAAAGCTAGCTGGTGAGAGAAAATGGCACTATCAAAAAAGTCTGAAGAGGAAAGTTGACAGCAAAAAGGCCAGATAAAAAAGAATGGAAAGGCACCTATGCATTTATCCTACCTAGTTTTGTGAATGCAAAGCCGGTGTGTCTTATCTTCAATGAAGCGATCCACAGACTATTTTGAATGTTTTTCAGAACTTTTCTAAATCCTGATGTCCTAGGCGGGTTTGTCACTTATTGGGGTCACCTGTAAACATTTCCGTTGTGGTCTGTGCTATTTGCAGCGCATTTCTGTATTTGGTTGTGTAGTGAGTATTTGGAGCACATGTGTTGTGAAACTGATGAAGATGTTTATTAATTTGCGGGTGTTTTTCTTTTTACACGTGTTTTCTTCGGTTGCAGCAGGTTGAGCTCTCTCAGCCACCGTACTTATCAAATTAAAAGCTCTCAATTGATCTCAAAATAAAACATTGCTGCAAAAACATTCTCGTACTTTTATTTTGAAGGCAAAATCACTAAACACAAAGTTTCTGTGAGTAACTGTTGCTGTGATGACAGATCTATTTCAGTCAGAACCAGGCGCTATCAAAATAATCTGGCTGTGTGTGTGTGTGTGCAGGCCAGATATTATTGCTGCATGGCGGGCCAGTTTTGGCCTGTGGGCTGCCTGTTGCCGACCCCTGATCTAAAGGAAAGAAAGAAAGAAAGAAAGAAAGAAAGAAAGAAAGAAAGAAAGAAAGAAAGAAAGAAAGAAAGAAAGAAAGAAAAAAGAAAGAATCATGCTAGAGAGGTTCAATTTACACATGGTTTTAGGGGCCCCATTGTTGTCTCCTTCGTCACCATTGGTTCTTCATGGCTTCAAATCTCCTTCATCCTCATTGGTTCTGCCCGTCTTCAATTCTCAAATTTGCTATATATTCAGATTTCCATTCAAAACATTTAGAGTTCCATTGCATATATTCAAGTTTCATTCCATACCCATACTTCAAATTATAAATACAGTAATTTCCTGAACGGCATGCCATATATATATATATATATATATATATATATATATATATAATCATATAGTCATGTTTTTAGTTTGTCTTTCGATCTGTTTCTCGGTTCTGTTTCTCGTTTTCCACCTGTTTGTCTCCATAGCCACTGATTTGATTAGGTTCGGTTTCTCAGCTTCCTTAGTTCCTTGTTAATTAGCTCCTTAGTTCGTGTATATAAGCCCTCAGTTCGAGTTAGTTCTTTGTCTGGTATTGTCTTTATGTGGTATAGTGTGTTCATGCTCATTTTGATTCTCCTGTAATCTCCTGCGTTTTTATTAAAGACTTTGTATCACGACTTCCTTGTGTGCTGTGACTAGATCACACATCAGAATCATGACATATATTGCAAATAGCTTTGTGTTAGTTAGCTACTTTTTATTAGTAACTTGTAATATAGCTAACTATTTTGCTATAGGGTCGATTTACTGTAGATTGACTATTTAAATCATGAGCAGGTTGTGGCTTGTAAACTCCCTCAACACTGGACAGAAACTCCCACATCCTTCATGCTCTGAATGTACAGATTATCACCGCTAGAGGGAGCTTTTGATCAATCTATGATGGATGTTGGACTTATAACTGCATTTGAAAGACATGGACAGTTTCTCTGCTTTTTCTCTACTCAGTTTCTTTTTCCTGCAGATTTGAGCACGCTCATCCAAGGACACCCTTACGAAAATTAAGCATGTTTTTTTTGTAGTAGCTATGGTTTAACCATGTTTTTTTTTTTTTTTAGTAAGACCATAGTTTCTATAAAATGAACATTTAGTTATTTCTTACTCTTAAAAACTATGGGCTGTCAATATAATAATCATAATTAATCTCATGATGTCTGTAAATGAAACAATAATCAAATCACATTTGGAAAATGTAAAAAAAAAAAAAAAAATGTCAGTTAGTACAACAAATAACAAAACTCAGCTTTGATCACAGGAATAAATTGCATTTTAAAATATAGAAAAATGTTGCAATGTTTCACTGCATTCCTTTTTTTACTTTATTTTTTATCAAATATCAGCGTGGGAAGCAGAAGAGATTTTCAAAAACTCAACAACAAAAAAGTCTCGCAGGAGTCGGTCCTCAGCAATCACGCCACTCGTCCTGCTCACCACACATTATGATTAATATTTTTGCCTTGTTTGCATCTTCGCATAAGTCTGCCCATGACAAATAAAATCTGTACCTGCTACCCAGGTTGCCAGCGGAATCGGGCCAATCGCGGCTGAGTGTCGGCTCACCAGAAGTGAGCCAGCTCTGGCCCAGTAATAAATAGCCTAATTTCTTTCTGTCCTAATTATTAAGAAATTATTTTCTATATATTCTTCTTTCTCTTTTCTGCATTTCACATCTGCTGTAGCTTCTTTCCTTTTAATAAACCTGGAATTGTATAATAATATTGTTGGCTCCGTGACAAATTGTTTATGTTCCTAGTTCCCTCCATGCTGATGCCCTGCACCGGAGCAGAGTTTGAGCGCATCAACTCCGCCAACTCAAAGGCACTATATGAACCCTATGACTCGTAAGTAAAACTTCCAACATACACTAATGTCAAACATACACAAACGGTGTTGGAGGACAATTCCAGTGTAATGGACGTGGGATTTGCAGTCAAAACTATTTTTATGTTGATATGAAAAATTGGGTAATTTTAGCAATACAGCAGTAGAGTTATGTATATGATGTATATTACAATGTTATGATCACAAGTGGGTCCTTAAGTAGTCTTGAAATGTCTTAAATAATGTTTTCCTGATAAAAGGCCTTATAATGTCTTCAATATCAATTTCGATATTTTTTTAGTTTAGGTTGCTGTTTGTAATAACACGTTAGATACCATACGGATGGCCTAATCTATCCTGCATATGAACCATAGCAACATAAACTTACCTTTTCATTGCTGGTGTTGACAGGAATTTTCCTGACAAGTTTTCTTAAAGCTGGAGATCTACTGTTGACAGCTCCCTTTCTAAAGATCTGCTGTGCTGTCAACTCCCAATTAGGAAAAAAGTTTCCAGAGACTGGATCACCTATTCACCATCTACAGGTAATATTTTTTGCTTTGCCTGTATGCTTTTTTCCACCAAGAAAAATCGGTAACACTTTATTTTAAGGTGCTTGTAATACGCAGTAATTAACAGTTAATAAGACACTTATAAGACCTTATAAGATGCATATAAGATGCATATAAGCATCAACTACTTCATATAAGGGTTAATTAAAGGTCCAGGCCCTGAAGAGATCAGGGAAACTACTCCCTCTTGGTAAGGTCAATTTTTAAGGGACTGGGAGTTTGTGTTACCATTTATGTTTGTTCGGCGGTTCTAAAAGTGCAATGTATTGATACTTGAGAAATTTATTATTTAATTTAATTTATTTATTATAATTAGTTAATGCTTATATGCATCTTATATGCATCTTATAAGGTCTTATACGTGTCTTATTAACTGTTAATTACTGCTTATTACAAGCACCTTAAAATAAAGTGTTACCGAAAAATCAATTTGTTAGTGTTTTTTCCTGACTGGAAACACCCTGAACGTGTCTGTGAGCATGAGAAAAGCACGGAGCATTGTAACTGCATGTTAGCATTGCTTCAGCGCTCGTCTGTCACTGGGAGCCGGACTGTGAACGCTAAACTAGATGGAGAGAAGCGGTATTGTCGGGAGGTTCTCAAGCGGGTTGTGGCTGTCATAAAGTTTTTAAGTGAAAGAGGATTGCCTTTCTGTGGCGATGATGAAATACTTGGCTCTCCACACAATGGCAACTTTCTTGGGATTCTGGAAGTCATCTCTCAGTTGGATCCTTTCCTCGCCGAGCACATTAATAAGTATGGACAGAAGGGTAGGGGCAGCACATCCTATCTTCCATCCACTATATGCCAGGACTTGATTCAGCAAATGGGCGACAAAGTAAAAGCTATCATAGCTGCAGAGATACAGCAAGTATTTTTCTGTCACTCTAAAAAATAAAACATTGGGTCAACAAAAAAAAAAGTTAACTGTTTCCACTAGAATTTTTAGGTTAAGACTGCTGGCAGAATTACATTAATTCAAAGCGATGTTTTAGGCCACAATAAAACGCATTTCTAAGTAACATGAATGCAAGTATTTAAGTTGATCCAACATAATGTTTTGAGTAAGGTGAAGAAGCTTTTAGACCACAATAAAACACATTTCTAAGTAGCATGAATTTAATAATTTTCAACATGAATGCAAGTGATATTTTAGTGCAAACAAAACAATTATTCATCATGAATTCACAATCTGTATGTTAAATAACACAAATGAAATTACTGACTTTTATAAGGAATTATTTATATTTTTAAACAGCTTTCCAATCACAATCTTTTAACACCATTTTTAAATTGTAATATATTTAAACATACATGTAACATTCATATTTTAATATATTTCCCTTTCAAAACATTTAAATGAACTATTACAATTACTTTCCTTTCTACAACGTAAAGCATCCATTTTCTTAGAAATTAACCAGTGTAATTATCCCTTCAAATTAAACATTCAATTGAAATGTATGGTGGTCACTACACTGTCATTGGTCAGGCGTGCACACGCTGTTAACGATACCATTGGCTGTAGAGTATGACAATCTGTCAATAAAAATCAGCCAACACTTTTTTGTTCTCCGATACATTGATCTCATAAATTGCCTCTGTGAAGTTTGAATGACGGAAATACGTGGTAGCGACGGAGAACTTGAATCCATGTTTTGAACTAATTATTTATCACATTAACTGTCTTAACATGAATATTAACTTATTAACCCTTATACATTAAATATGGTTCTTCAAAATAAATTCTCAACAGACAATGAGAGCAGGCTGTCAGAGTGTTTCTGTTGAAAACAAGCACTGAGACCCGGGGAGAGAGCAGCGGCTCGCTAACAGCATACAGGAGATAGACGCTGCTCATTTTTATTTAATTTGTGTAACGTTACATTTTATTCATAAACATTAAAAACACACTCTTTTGTGTTAAAATACGAGCAAAAGGTGCGGTGTCGTAGACATGCAATTAATATCTCATGTTGTTATGATTTGTGAATTCGTGTGACGGGTTACTCCGGTCCGAAATCAGTGTTTTTCCCCCCTGAATTTTAATTTTGGCATAGCTCCAAAAGTCGGTCACTTAGAAGTCTGAACCCAGTGTCATCTTGACATGCTAGATTTGTGAATTTTTTCACAGCAAAGCTCGTCTGTAAACCGGTCGCTAAGTCCGTCTTTCATGTTTAACAATGTAAGTTATAATAACAATTTATAATAAACACACACACCGTTGGATTACAAAAACACTAGACTGAGCTTGATTTGTGAAAACTTTCACAATGCAGTTTGGGTCCGTTAACCTTTCCCTGAGTGTTTAACTTAAAGGACAAGTTTGGTATTTTACACTTAAAGGGTTAGTTCACCCAAAAATGAAAAAAACTGTCAGTAATTACTCTCCCTCATGTTGTTCCAACCCCGTAAGACTTTCGTTCATCTTCGGAACACAAATTAAGATATTTTTATTAAATCTGAGAGCTGGATCACTCCTCCATAGGCTTCTAAGGGATCTAAACTTGCCGGCCCAAAAGTTATGAAAGACATCGTTATAATAGTCAGAGTGACTACAGTGGCTCAATCTTAAGTTTATCAACGAGACGAGATTACTCTTTGTGCGCAAAAACAAACAAAAATAACGACTTTATTCAACTATTCATTTCCTTCTCTGTGGGCTGTGATATTTCACGTAGTGAAACAGCGCAAAGCTTCTAGGTTGTAAGTCACACGCATCACACAAATGACCAGCGTCGGCCAATCGTGAGCCTGCGTGTGACGTGCAACCTAGAAGCTTTGCGTAGTTTCACTAAGAAACAAAGACGTGAAACTCACCGAGTGGTCTGGGGTGTTCACTGATATGCTCACACAAAAATCGCTGCAAAAGATGCTTTCCAACAGGTTTTGACAAAAACTACGATAAAATTATTAGCGATTTTTGTGTGAGCACCAGTGAACACCCCTGACCATTCGGTGAGTTTCACGTCTTTGTAAACTAAAGTTTAATGCGTTCAGGATTGTTCCAGTGCACCTATGCAACCATTGTGGAGGTGGGGTGCAACCACAGAAACCGAAAATTCTCGGGCCAGCAACCTGTGTCCAAATTTCAATCTAAACCGTTCTTTTTTCTTTAAATACTGTTTTTGTCCCTGTTTTTGTATAGCAAGGGAGCTGAGGGAAGTTTTTGTTGTTTATTTCTTTTTGTTAGACCTTTCTTAGGTTAGTTAGGACTCCTCCCTAAATTAGTAAGTGGGCTGTTTTGGTTGTTATTTTAGGCCTTGCTCTCCCCCTGAGCCATTGCTCCCTAGTAACGTATGTTCTGTCCTTTATTTTCTTTTTTTGTAAATAAAATTCTTTTATTTATATATATATATATATATATATATATATATCAATCATCTGGTGTCATCTTCACTCTGGGACAGAGGATTGAAGTGTGTTCTCGCCTTTCTTTTATTTTCTTTTGTTACTTCCCCTCCCGACCCCTAGACGGTTAGGGGGACGCAACACCAATACTGTAGAATACTTGCAGCATCTTGTAATGTGTCTACCACCATTTCATTCAATTATCAAACAAAGTGCCTAATGGCCTTGAATAATAAAGTGCTAAATACATAAGTGCAGGTTTTTTTAGTAGAAAGAAGAGAGAGTAGAAAGAAGAGTAAAAAAAAAAACATTTGGGGAAGAAACTTGAGGTAAGATATCAGATTTGTTTTTCGCTACAAGACATTGTGCCCAGGGGCGTCTGATTTCTTAATCCGGGCCTGCCGGCTACATTAATACAAGTACAGAACACAGAGAAACTGCTTTTGCTTCCTCTTTGGTCGAGCGAGATGTCTTTTCTGCAGACTTTATATTTAACAAAAACACCTTGATCCACTGCGGTCTGTCTAGTGGGACTTTAACACATCTTTCTGAAAGAACAAAAAGGTGAACCTACGTCAGCTACACTGAGACAAAGAAACACATTGAACATATTTCAAGTGATAATACTGATAAACGCAACAAACTATATGATTTCTTCAGATATGATTGACGAATCAGAGGCCTTACAACCCAAACACCAATTTAAGATCCAGTATAAATGATACACCCTAAAAACAGAGACAGCAGCCCGCAGCTAAAAATAACTATTGTTAGATAACTTTTGAACTAATCCAATCGCTTGTAAATGTGACGTGACAGATCCCTAGCGGCACGTGAACCGATCATCTCTAGCTAATAGTAAAAAAACATGAATGAACAATGTCGAAAGATACAGTACAACTTACCGAAATGTATATTCCTCATACATAATTTTAATCAATCTGTGTTTTACAACCGCGGAAAAAGGTCAATAAAACTGCAGGAGAACAATTATGTCTCATAACATTTACCAAAGAAAAGCCCTTTAAGGACCATAGCTATAGCACGTCATTGGCCAGAAATAGAGCTATAGAGATTATTTAGCTAAATATGTGTACTATATTACATATTTATAATATTTTTACTTATATAATTAAATAAAATAAAGTTGTTATTTGTAATAAAAAACGCATTATTTAATTTGAGTTATTTTTAACCTTAAATAGAATACTAGCAGCTGATAGCCCAATCCAGAACACAGAGAAAAGGAAACCAAACCAAACAGGAAGTGAGCTCAGAAGCACCGGTAACTGAAAACACACGTTTATTTTTACCATTTTGGTTTTCTAGATAACCCCCTTGTTTGAGTTAACACTAGAACGGCCATGATGGTCATTTTGACCGTTTTGAATTTTATACATGCAATAACTTAAAAATAACAAAAAATAAATAAAATCCTGCTGATACCTGACTTTTCCTAAAAATGTTTGTATTTTCAATTAAAATGTTTTTCATATAAATTACACATAAGGCAAAAAAACAAATGAACATATTTACCTATTTCGGCCATAGACGGTCATATTGACCGCACTGAATTTTGCGCTATTCTTTGTTACATTTCCGCGCATTTGACCTTTGACTCTCTCACTCAACAGAATATCTAAATAAGATAGTTTTAGTTGTTATTATCTTGTTCTGAGTTATGTTGAATGGATATGGAAATATAGAATATCTGTTGTGAATATGCGATAATTACGGTAGGCTACTAATGATATTATTATTTATAAATGTATAATTAAACTTGTTTAAAGCTGCCGTCGGCAAATTTTTTTTGATCATATTCAGTGAAATCCACACTATAATCCGACAGAACAACATAAATAAAGTGGTTTTAGAAAAAAACCCGAGCTTTTAACTCCACCTGGAGCATGTTATTTGTTTTGCTAAAATCCACGGCTCCCGGATCATCGGGTCCAATCAGCGCAGGGGGGTGTGAGATCTGACTGCCAATCACAGATCGGGCACACGCCACCCCTCGCGCACGTTACAATCACATGCACACGCCTGAAGTTCGCGCAGTAACAAAGAGTGATGGCGGAAAATCAAGTAAGCTCATTTAGAGTATAAATGACATTAGCAATTGCAATCTATCGGTAGATTAGCGAGGACAGCATACCTCCAAATACTCCATGGTGTTGATGGATGCTGATGAGACGGGCGCGTTCACTGAAAATCTGGTGCACACGCACTGACGAGCATGAACTCGGTGGGAGGGTATTCGTTGATAGTGGGGGAGGGGCACGAGAGTTGTAAACATTCAAAATTTTGCCTAAATCCACTCAATCTGCCAGACTTGCCGACTGCAGCTTTAAATGAACAGTTTGCTTTTAAAAGATATCCTAATACAATAAGTGCATCAATCTCTTAATTGGATATTAATCATTAAAGATAAAAAGTTGAATGACCGCTTGTGGCAGTTCTAGTAGTTATGGAATTCTGGCACTTCTAGTGTTAAAAGATAAAATGTTTTTTTATTTTTTTTGCAATGGCTCTTGAACAAGAAACGGGTTTGAAGAATTTTTGAATTGGTTATGTGTACAATATTACTTTATTCAGTGTGATGTTTGACAATGTTCATGTTTTTTAAATTAAATGTTTTAATTAAATGAGTTTTAGTAGTCAAAATCTCTCTCTCTGTTTGTTTCAGTTTTAAGGTGCTTTATTGCCATGATAAATATGTTTGCATTTTTACTGCCAAAGCAAGACAGTTCTCTCTCTCTCTCTCTCTCTCTCTCTCTCTCTCTCTCTCTCTCTCTCTCTGATCTACCACAATCTCTAAATGACTAAGCTACTCTCGCAAAACTTTCATGCCAGAAGATACTTTTTTTGACACTCTCACGGGAGGATATCATGCGCCTTCTTAAAATGGATGGAATAACTGCATTTTTTCATTTTGTGATTTTGATAATTGCTTTTGGTAAGTTGACTAGTTTAAGTTTTTTTTTTGGATGCTTGGTTTAACCTGTTATTTGTATTTAATTAGAGATATTATTTTTTTGTCCCATTATAAACTCTAATTGTGTGGTATATTAGTGTGATTAAAAATAGCTTGTTGTGTTTAAGATTGCCCTTAAATTTAATCAAATTCTATTGTCTATTAAGAACATGTGTTTTTTCCTTATCAGTTTATTACATTTCCCATCTAAAAGTAGGCGTATTGTTGAATTTTTTCCAACATTTCATATTTCTTAATTCAGAGTTTTACATTTAAAACATTAATCTCAAAACATTATTTATGCAACTTTAATTGCAGTGCAAATGCATAAATACTACATCTAAATGTCACTTCATACAGCTTCTGTGCAGTGCTAAGATGATTTTTTTTTACATTGATTTCATTTGCTTGGTAACTATATTCAGTTATATATTCTCATTAATGAAGTAATCAGAGGAAAATCTGGTCTGTTTTCATTTACATCTATGTATTTATAAAAGTTTGGTTCATTTTGTAGATTTGAATTATAAATGAACACATTGCATGGTATCGTGATGCTTCTTTGTATCATGATACTTCAGCTGGTATAATATTGTAAGACATTTTTTGGTAGAGTATCGTAAAACATTTTTATGGTATAACTTAGTAGACAATACTATATTCCTGCCAGAGGGGATCCAGCGCCCTCCAGGTGTCACGGTTGCAATCCAACACGAATGGCAAATTCCCTTCACCTTACTTGAATTTTGACAAGGCCCAACTGGCGATCCAGCTGAAAATGATGGGAGACATCTGCAGTAATTCTTCCAAAATAGTAAAAGAAATGGCGAAAACCCATGTCTAAACTCCATCTACAAACAAGGGCTCTTTTCAAAGAAGTTGAAAACCTCATCAAATTCAGAACTCTCTTTTTGCATAATAGTTACATCTTTCCCAAATCATAAATTTAATATGGTCTGTTACATACATTTAATCGTCTGCTATGCCAGTCTAATGAAATTATTATTATGATTATTGATACAATAAACCTATGATTATTATTATCAACATTGCTTGTTTGTGGTAATGGATTACACTGTCACTGTCTATGATGTGTAAGTGTGTGTTGCTAATGTGCTTTGGTCTGAGCGCTGTCGTGCTGCGTTGGCTTACATAAAATTTTTGGGGTTTTGTGGCCAGTTGTCACCATATTACGCTGAAATGACACACCGATTGTGTGATGATTGTGTCTCATGCTAACTCATCAGATGTTTGCTTGTTGCATTTCTTGTCAAGGGTAACAGTATTATAGAAGAGGACACAGTAAGCTATATGCTGATTTTAGGCTGAGTTTACTTTTTTCCCGACGAGGGGAGATGGCCAAGGTTCGAAAGACATGGTTCGCTGCTGATTCCTGCAAATCAGAGGCTGCAGTTGGAGAACACTGAGGGAGAACACAGGGAATATATACATGGGACAGACAAAAGACTGTAACAAGATAATTAACCACACAAAGCTAAACCAAATGAACTAAAGATGACTGTGATGATGGAAACAAGGAGTGGTGGGAAACTGAATCCAATGCACACAGAATGGAGTCCAAAAACAAACTGGCATGTAACATTAGGGGGATCAAGGCATCGATGGAATGGACTCTAGACGGGGACAGGAGTCCTCTCGGGACTCTGGATGGGGACAGAGACTGGAGTCCCCACTGGACTCGGAATGAGGACGGAGACTGGAGATTCAGGTGCAGTGGCAGCCATCTTGGCTCAAGAACGGCATCTTGGCAGAGGGCTCTGGCGTGGCGGCGGCCATCTTGGGACGAGACTCTGGAATATGGCCATCTTGGGACGAGATTCTGGAACGGCGGCGGCCATCTTGAGACGAGGCTCTGGAATGGACACGAGTTCACCATCCCCCAACTTCCGTCAACATAACGGCGTGTATGTCCTATGCTTGTTCTAACAACCTTTTGCTATGCAGGCAATTACCATGTTTGCTGTAACTGTAGCTGTAACTTTTCAAACTCAACACAATCCAAAAGCGAAGATACTCGGTGCAGGTCACATAGGTATGTTGACGGAAGTTGGGGGATTTCAGGTGTTGCGTGATATGTCTGCGCCCAAGTAGCAGTGCTTCGCCTGTGCTTCACCCCAATATAGTCCCAAGTCAATATCTGCCTAGGAAATCACCTAGTCTTAATCTGCATTTGCTATTTGTACTTGGTGTGAATACGCAGCCACAAGTAATTAGGGTTTTCTTTTTTATTACTTGTACTCACGACATGCTATCCGGCAACAAAGGATTCCATTCATTGTGCTAAGCTAAGCTAGCGTCGGCGCTGCCAGACGAAGACAATGCACTGCAGACAAAAATGTGTTTATAATACATAATCTAAATGTAGGGGAGACGGTGAATAACCCCTATTTAAAAAAAACGGTGTCATGATCCTTTAAAAGAGAGGCTCTTAACCCTCTAGGCGCCACGGTCGAGTTTACTCGACAAGATGCGGCACTGAATAAAATGGCCGATTTTGTCAAATTGGGTGTCAAATTTCGTTCGACCTCCCCTCCACTGGATGACAGACATGTCATACTTCATCCCCGACTCAAAAAAACGTCATGATTCTATACAAAATCTTCGAGTTAGAGCGCATTGAATTAGTGCGAACAAAAGCGGAGCTAGTGTGCGAGTGAGCCATTTTATCAGATCCTCTCCGCAATCACGGCGACAGTATTGTGGTGGAGACTTTGTCTAATACCGCTGGGTATGTTAGAAGAGGTCGAAGTATTCATAGGACAGTTAGGAGGCAACGTGGAGGCAGGGTGGGGAGTCGCAATGACAATGACAGTAGTCCTAACTGTGCACACTCGGCGCGCGCGCGAGGCAGATCTGGCCGCGCTGCTCGTATCATCTCACTCATGATCTGTGCCCTGCGGTGGCGAGTGAGCTTTTGAACTAAACAGGTCTTGTCTACTTGTGTTGGTGTGTCATATGAATAATATGGGCCCTATCTTGCACTCGGCGCAAATGACTTTGTACACTGACGCATGTATCATTCCTATTTTGCACCCGCGCAAAGCGGACTTTTCCCTCCACAGACGCACGTCGGTTAACTAAGAAATACAGTTGCGCTCCCCGGGGCGGTTCAGCGCAAAGAGGAGGCGTGTTCCGGCGCAAACTTTCCCTCATGCTATTTTGCTGTTCTTTAAAACAATTGCGCCACTGACCAGAAAAAAACTAGTCTAAAGTCAGTGGCGCATTGTTCATAATGCTATTTTAAGGGCGCATGCTTGGCCATAATCAATGTTGCGTGTGCACAACGCGCATACACTTTGATTCTCTCATCTAAGCAGCAGTTTTCATTTTTGCAAATCACACATTATTACGATAGATAGATAGATAGATAGATAGATAGATAGACAATTTATTATAAAAGCATGTAGCTTACACATTTACCCAAATTATCATACGCCTGTTTAACAGAAGTTAATTTGGGTGGGTTTCTCCATCCCCAATGTCACTTCTCTGTGTTTTACGGCCCTGACGAGAACGTTGCTCTCCTCGACTACGCCCAAACCACACCTATGAATAATGAAGCTACTTCAGATCAACCCCTTTAAGATTTGCGCCAGGCGCAAGAGGCATTTATCCCGCCGGGAAAATAGCAACAGCGCCGGGATCCGCCCACAAAGTTACTTGTGCTTTACGCTTTGACACCTGCGTTTCAGATCGTTAAAATAGGGCCCTATATATGTGCCCCATACATTAAATCAGAGTGCCTACTGTATGTAGTATGGCAGCAGCCATATCACCCTGTAGCCCAAGACTGGTTCCCCACTGAAGCTAAGCAGGGCTTAACCTGGTTAGTACCTGGATGGGAGACCTTCTGAGAAAACCAGGTTGCTGCTGGAAGAGGTGTTAGTGAGGCCAGCAGGGGGCGCTCACCCTGTGCTCTGTGTGGGTTCTAACGCCCCAGTATAGTGACGGGGACACTACACTGTCAAAGAGCACCGTCCTTCGGATGAGACGTTAAACCGAGGTCCTGACTCTCTGTGGTCATTAAAAATCCCAGGATGTCTTTCGAAAGAGTAGGGGTGTAACCCCGGCATCCTGGCCAAATTTGCCCAGTGGCCTCTGTCCATCATGGCCTCCTAATCATCCCCATATATATATATATACACTGATTGGCTTCATCACTCTGTCTCCTCTCCACCAGTAAGCTGGTGTGTGGTGGGCGTTCTGGCGCACTATGGCTGCCGTCGCATCATCCAGGTGGATGCTGCACATTGGTGGTGGTTGAGGAGATTCCCCCTTCCATGTGAAGCGCTTTGAGTGCCTAGAAAAGCGCTATATAAATGTAATGAATTATTAATTATTATTATTAGTAAATGGAAAATCTCTACAGCAAAAGGCCAACCGCTACATGCATTCGGTTTGTTTCTACCATTTATTAGTAATGATTTACACAGTTTGTTTACTACTTACTATTTACCTGAGCATTTAGTATTGTGCAATATAGCATACAGAAGGTGAGGGACATTTTGGGGGGAAAGAAGTGCTGCATTTTATCATTTAAACATGTGACTTTTCATGAAAATTCTATAATCCAAGATTGCCGCCACCATGCATACACCAAAATGTAATCCCTACATAAACTTTGGATCATCCTTAATATTTCTCTAATTTACAGAAAGTCTCTATCTTTTATCACTTTTAAGATATAGCCTTTTGAAATTAAGATGTCACAATCGAACGTTTTAGGAAAAAAAACTCTGGCACCTAAAGGGTTTAGAGAAATAAACCTGACCATTGAAAAAACTGTGGACTTTTGTAGAGCAGCAGAGGCAGCAAAAACACAGATTCAAGCAATGGGAGAGCAGAATAAAACTGTTGACGCCATTAAAAAGAAGACAAAAGATGCAAAACCGAACAAAATGTATGAAAGAGTGTCATCTCAACTGCAAAAAGTAAATGTGAACTCGTTCATCTGAAGTGTGGAAAATCCCACCTTCCACGACACTGTCCTGCCTTTGGAGCTACATGTCATGCCTGTGGAAAACGTAATCACTTTGCCTCAGTGTGCATGTCTGAAAAAAAAAAGACACTCAGCCTGAACACAATAGAAATGTCACTGTTGATTCATTATTCATTGGGACAGTGGAACTAAAAGAGGCCCCCAACTCTGCACAGAAAGCATGGTACACAGACGTAGACATTGGAAATGTGACAGTGAAGTTTAAACTGGACTCAGGGGCTAAAGCCAATATTATACCTCTCGACATTTATCAATCTCTGCATGAAACAGCTTTGTTGCAACCGACTTCAACTGTGCTGGTGGCATATGGTGGAACAAAATTAAGGCCAGAAGGCGTGGCCAAGCTGCAGTGCATCACTCCCAAAGTGCAAGTTTGCTTACCCTTTAACATCACCAGACACGTATCTATTCCAATACTTGGTAAGGATGCATGTAAACAGATGCAACTGCTGAAAAGAGTTAAGACTGTTGTAATCAAGCATCCTACCTCCAAAGCTGATAGCACAACATTCTGCCGTTTTTGAAGGACTCGGTCAGGTTTCGGGTGAACATCATATACATGTCGATCCGAAAGCAGTCCCGGTCATACATGGCTGTAGAAAAAAATCGCTTAGCAGTGCTGGGCAAACTGAAGGATACACTGGATCAGCTGTTGCAAGCAGATGTTATAGCACCAGTCACCCAGCCCACTCCATGGGTTAACAGCCTTGTCATCACTGAAAAATGGGTCATTACGAGTATGCCTGGATCCTCATGACCTTAATAAAGCTGTTCTTCGCCAACACTTCTCTATCCCAACAACCGAACATGTACTATGCAGGCTTGCTGGAAAGAAAAAATTCTCCATCTTCGATGAAAAGGATCGCTATTGGCAAGTCAAACTTGACAGACTCCCCCCTGCTATGCACATTCAACACGCCATGGGGTAGATACAGATTCAAACGTCTGCCATTTGGTGTCAAATCTGCTAGTGAAGTCTTCCAGCAGTACAATAATGAAGTGTTTGGTGACATAAAAGGTGTACATATCATAGCTGATGACATGATCGTAGCTGCTGCTACAGAACAAGAACATGATGTCATTGTTGCTAAAATTATGGAGAGAGCGAAAAAACACAACGGCACTGACCAACACACCAGTTCTCAGGTACTATGACCCCAACACAACACTCACCATACAAACAGATGCATCCAAAGATGGCTTAGGATCATGTCTGCTGGAGGGGTAACCAATAGCATATGCATCTAGGGCTTTAACGGATACGGAAAAGAACTATGCCCAGATTGAGATAGAGCTACTGGCGATTGTTTTCTCAAACAAAAAGTTCCATCAGTATGTATATGGACGCAGTGTGAATGTCCAGTAGGACCATAAGCCATTGGAGGCTATCTCCAAGAAGCCACTGAGCAAAGCACCAGCGAGACACCAACGTATGCTCGTACAGCTACAGAGATATGACCTCATTGTCCAGCACACGCCAGGGAAGGACATGTTAATTGCTGATGCATTGTCACGTGCTGTTGCTCAAGGTCACCACTCATGTACGAATGACTTCAGTAATGAAAGAGTTGTATATGCACTTGAAGCAACACAGGCTCTCAGTGAAGAGATGCTAAAGACGCTACTGCAAGAGACAGTACTCTCCAGCTGCTTGTGAAAATTCAAAAGACAGAATGGCCGGCGCATAGAAAGCAACTCAATCTCTCAATTCAGAAAGCCATTCATCTCTCGTGAAGTACCAGAGCTCCCTTGGTTAAAAGTTGCAGCTGACATCTTCGAAATTATGGGTCAGTCGTTTCTACTGATTGTTGATTAAATGTCAAAGTTTCCTAAGGTGATGAATATCAAAGACACAACTGCACCCACAGTCTTTGCAAAGATGAAAGCAGTGTATGCCAGGCACGGCATCCCTAAAGAGCTAGTGTGTGACCACGTACCATTCGCAAGCTACGAAATGAAGAAATTTGCAGCTGAATGGGGCATCAAACTGACACACTGAAGCCCGGCCCTCCCTCAGTCAAATCGGTTGGCAGAGAGAACTATCAAAACTGTCAAAAGCGTCCTGAAAAAAGCGGAACAATCAGGGACGGACCATCACCTTGCTTTGCTTTCGATAAGGAATACTCCTGTTCCTGTCACTTATTCACCAGAGCAAGTTCTGATGGGAAGAGTACTGAGGAGCACCTTACCAGCATCCAGTGAAGTCCTGCGACCAACTTCTTCCAAAGGTGTTCATCAGGCACTCCAAACCCTGCAAAAGAAACAAGGGTGTCACTACAATGTGGGAGCAAAAGCCCTGCTAGAACTGCATGCAGGTAATACCGTACACATTGAAACAGACAGAGGGTGGCAGCCGGGTCTCATTGTTTCCAAATGAGATGAGCCAAGGTCATGCAATGTTGTTAATGCAGCAGGACGACAGTTTCGTCGCAACAGGCGCCAATTTTAAGGAAAACAATTCACAAGCACACAGAAACATTTGATCATGCAGATGAGCCTAATGACGGTGCACACTCTCACATCCCAGTGTACATGAAGTGAGAGATCGGTTTGCATAGGGTGTACCAGATCAATCCTTACATAAAACCAGTACCACAATCACCAGGAGTGGTCGGGTGGTGAAAGTTCCTGTGAGGTTTCAGGACTACTGTATGAACTGACCAGAGGTGGGCTGTCAGGGCCATCAGAGCCTTCTCTGCTGGCCATGTCAAAATATAATATAATATAATATAATATAATATAATATAATATAATATAATATAATATAATTATAATATAATATATAATTAATATATAAAATATATATATTTTCATTTTTACGATTATATTTCCTGAAAGAATATGGTTATTTTGTTGAGGCTGAGCTGGATTTTCCATATGGTCATCTAAACGCATCACAGCTCCGTGGACCAGCACTAGTAGTATAGCTAGCCTTCCGTTGAAGCTGCCATTACCCATTTGATCTTAACTTTGACTGACGTGTATCATTAGCCAATCAAAATTTGATGCGCAGTGACAGAACGCCCCAAGGGGGCAGCGATGTGTATCGGCGCTAGCCCCCGCTGATGTCATCAGCCGTTTGAAAATGAGCATCACAGTCCCGCCCACAGCCGGTGCCGGAAGTAAGAATTCAATACAATTTCTCCATTGACAGTTGGGGTATAAGCCATAAAAACGTAACCATACATGGTAGACTTAAAACCAGCTACGGCTGTACTAAGCGATTGTATATGCTCATATAAACGCCAAAAGTTCATGGGGCACTAACCTTGTTTTAAGATAAATGCCTTTTATTCGCGATGTCTTGGATAAGTATTTCATTACCCACAATCCTGAACAATCCCACAATCCCACAGTGATGTATCTGATTGGTGGAAGTCGTGGAACTCTCTGGTTAAACCCCGCGAAGGTCCGTGAAGACTGAAGATCGTGTAATGACGTAGGGCTAGTTTATTGGTTGCACGTCAGAGGCGCCTGCGCCATTGGATGTGCAGGTGCCGCAGCACAGCCTATGGGCGAGCCAGATGCTTAATGTGTTAGCTGTGCAGCTGCAAATGCGTTTTACATAAGCTTCAGTAAATCGAGGAAAATGAGTTTCCCTGCACATTCACAATATCAAATTCAGTATGTCAGCTTTATCCCCTCACATGCTTGATCGCGACCATTCCAGTGTCCACCGCATCAGTTGAGCGATCTTTCTCCGCTCTCAAGCGCATCAAAACGTATTTAAGGAATACAACTGGACAAACATGACTCTCTGCGCTGGCATCTATTGCCATAGATAAGGAGCTGCTCATTCATCCTAAGCAGGACGCACAACTGCATGAGGAGGTCATTGAACGTTTCATCAGAAATGATCGGAGGATGTATTTTATTTACAAGTAATGAGTGAGTGTTAGGCCGGTGACAAACTCATGGCGTGAGCGTGGCGTTTCTGTTGCGTGTCAGTTGCGTCGCGTTTTCTGTGTCTTTGCACACCAGAAACGTGTCTGACGCGGCGCTGCTACTAGGTGACTTCATAGGTGACTACAGGCTACTTCATGTTAAGCATAAATATAAAGCCTACTGATAAAGACACTGTCAGCACTATTGACAGCAAAATAGACTACAGAATATTTTGTTCTGTATTGACAGGTGCAATATTTGAAAATTGATAATTATTTATTTATGTATAAATTATATTTGTATCTGAATTTATGTCAAAACCTAGACTTTCAACCATCAAAAAGAATGGGGGGGGGGGGGCCAGGAGTCGTTACTGAAGGCCCTGACTGAAACCCCACGGTACGCTACTGGAACTGACTATAAGTTTGCCTAGTTATTAAGGTTAGACATGTTAATCTTTGAACTGCTTATTTATAATAATAATAATAATTAATTACATTTATATAGCGCTTTTCTCGGCACTCAAAGCGCTTTACATAGAAGGGGGAATCTCCTCAACGACCACCAATGTGCAGCATCCACCTGGATGATGCGACGGCAGCCATAGTGCGCCAGAACGCCCACCACACACCAGCTTACTGGTGGAGAGGAGACATAGTGATGAAGCCAATTGGTATATATATATATATATATATGGGGATGATTAGGAGGCCATGATGGACAGAGGCCACTGGGCAAATTTGGCCAGGATGCCGGGGTTACACCCCTACTCTTTCGAAAGACATCCTGGACTGTGAGTCAAATCTTCCGACACTGCAGAATATCCCTCTGAGGTAAAATTTGATCGCAACGGTCATTAATCAACTGTCGGTGAACACGTCAAAGTAACGATCAAAGACTTCAGATTTTAGCCTAGGATCAGAGGAATATTTTAGGATTTTCAAAATTTGCAAAAATTTGCTCATTGGCCACTGATGCCATAGCAACCAATCAGCTGCCTATGTAGATAATGATCCAGAGTGGCTCTGGGCAGATCCAATAGTTTTAAACTTCAGCAGAGTGCCCGCCTTCAAGGAAGTCAACGTTTGTCAATGAAGCGAGGCCAGACTCTCTGTACAAATGAAATGTACGGGAGTCTGGTGGGACCAGGCTAGCCTAGAGGTTCCATAAGGAAATCCTTACATAAAGATCCAAATAAGCTTTTTACATGTATGCACAGCCATGTGAATGATTATTCTTATTTCATTTTTATATAAAGTATTTATTAAGACAGCATGACATTTTCATGTATAGTGTTCATACCTAGTAAGCAGTTCTTGAAAGTTTCATGGCAGTGTCTGCAGGTTTCCAGTTTATGTAAGCTCATTTCCGCAACAGATTAAAGAAATAAAAAAGGATTCAGAAATCAAAAACAGAGATATAAACAGAGGTATAGCTGTATTTTCTTTATACATGCTCTATATGTGAGAAATCTTGTCTTTTTCTCTCAGTGGCATTCAGCGAGGGCCGTGTGGTGAAGGTGCCAGTCGGTCCTCTGGTGCATGTCGAGGGACAGGCCGTCTCCATCCGCTGCAACGTGTCCGACTACCATGGGCCTCGAGACCAGGATTTCGAGTGGTCCATGGTCAAGACCGGTGATAAATTGCTCCATCTCGTCTCCACCTTCGACGTTAACTTCATGGACCCCTCAGTGAGGGACCGGGTCAACAGCGGGGACATCAGTTATAAGAAGCTGGGCGATGATTCAGTGGAGCTCAGGTTCAAGAAGGTGCGAGTGACAGACAGCGGTGTGTATCGCTGCAGCACCCCGAGCACAGACTCCGTCATCATTGGGAACTACCAGGCCGATGTGGAGCTCAAGGGTGAGTCAAGATTCCATTACAGTTCAACCAGGGTAACTAGGGTTTATTTGACAGGGTTTATACGAAAATTCTGGATGCACTTGGCCGAAAACCGAAAATGACTTTAAAAAAAATATGTATTATTAATTTCTTGTTTTAAAATATTTTTTTGTGTAATTGTATTGTTATAAGACTTTTTAAATTGAATTAATTGAAATAAATAAACAATAAATAAAATAACCACATTTTTATTTAAAGTAACACAAAAAAATTGGACAGAAAAGGCCAATATTAAAATTACATTAAATATCAATATAGTCAAATCAATATATCAATATATTATTCTTCATTCAGTTCTATGAAACACAAACAGATTTAACAGATTTATTTTTTGATCAATTATCAAAACAAAGTAGTCCTACACAGCTATTATTATCAGAGCATGTGAGCAGATAGCAGGGAGTAGACCAATGAACGATTTAGTGCTATCAGCTCTCATGCTCTGATAATAGTTTTGTAGGACTACTTTATTTTGATAATTGGTCAAAAAGTAAACCCTTGTTGCACATTAATGTTTTTTCCTTTTTTCAAACGCACATAGAAAATTTTTTTTTTTTTGTAATCCTTGCACACCTGTTTTTTTCCCTTTGATTTGTCGTCTCATTCGTTTCTTTGCTAGATTTCCTCATGTCTTTTCATGCTAGTTAACGTCAGTCACTCCCTGTATATTACCATATACAGTTTTAATAAAGTTGAATTAGCTAACCTTCTATGTCATTTTTACTCTTCAAAGTCTTCAGGTGTTGATTATAATGAATTTACTGTTAGCACCATAAATAACAATAAGTATAAACAATATTTAAATGTATATAATTATCTAACATATGACTAATTAAAAATTAACCACAAAACGATACTCGGTTACTAACGTAACCTCGGTTCTCTCTAGAGAGGGAACGAGTATTGCGTAAGTTTAGCTTACGCAACGGGAAAGATTCATCTTCTCGAGATATTAAAGCCAAAAAATTATCCTTAATTTTGTATTCATTGTCAACGCTCTGCAGCAGCTAGCAGACCTAGAGCAGGCCATCTCGCGTGCTCATTGGCTGCCCTGCTGGCATCTGCTGCAGCCTACCAGTGAGCCCCGCGTGACGTCACGCCCAATGAAGGGCACTCGCGCCTTCATAGCGTCACAGCCCGCCAGAATGGGCGTGGCTTAGCGTATAAAAGAAGGGGCTGTAGGCTGACTTCCCTGGTTTTTCGACAACTGAAGCGAAGTCGCTCGTGGCGCGAGCACGGCCGGTTACGCAATACTCGTTCCCTCTCTAGAGAGAACCGAGGTTACGTTAGTAACCGAGTATCGTTCTCTTACGAGAGGTTCTCTCGTATTGCATAAGTTTAGCTTACGCTACGGGAACACTTTGTCAACGCCGTGCGCGCCAAGCATCCACCATGAGACCCCGAACTTTTAGGGGAACCCTGTAAGGTGGAGAATAAGGTGGCCAGCCACGCGGGCCATCACTTGTACATAAGCACATAGGGAATACAGAGCAGCGCGCCGGTCTGTATAGGCACATGGCACATACCCTACTTAGTGCAGCTCAACCAGGAGAGCTGAGTCATGTGAGAGTGATCTGAGCAGGAGGTCTGGGCAGAATACACCTCTCTTTTAACTGACAACAGTTTAGCCTGCAAGGCAGGAACTTCTAGGTTATAAAACCTGACAGAGGTAGACGGGGAGCTCCAGCCCGCCGCTACACATATGTCATGGATAGAAATTCCACTGGACCATGCCCACGAAGAGGCCACGCCTCTCGTGGAATGAGCCCTGATGCCCAGAGGGCATTGCAGACCTTTTGACGCGTAAGCGGAACAATCAGGGACGGACCATCACCTTGCTTTGCTTTCGATAAGGAATACTCCTGTTCCTGTCACTTATTCACCAGAGCAAGTTCTGATGGGAAGAGTACTGAGGAGCACCTTACCAGCATCCAGTGAAGTCCTGCGACCAACTTCTTCCAAAGGTGTTCATCAGGCGCTCCAAACCCTGCAAAAGAAACAAGGGTGTCACTACAATGTGGGAGCAAAAGCCCTGCTAGAACTGCATGCAGGTAATACCGTACACATTGAAACAGACAGAGGGTGGCAGCCGGGTCTCATTGTTTCCAAATGAGATGAGCCAAGGTCATGCAATGTTGTTAATGCAACAGGACGACAGTTTCGTCGCAACAGGCGCCAATTTTAAGGAAAACAATTCACAAGCACACAGAAACATTTGATCATGCAGATGAGCCTAATGACGGTGCACACTCTCACATCCCAGTGTACATGAAGTGAGAGATCGGTTTGCATAGGGTGTACCAGATCAATCCTTACATAAAACCAGTACCACAATCACCAGGAGTGGTCGGGTGGTGAAAGTTCCTGTGAGGTTTCAGGACTACTGTATGAACTGACCAGAGGTGGGCTGTCAGGGCCATCAGAGCCTTCTCTGCTGGCCCTGTCAAAATATAATATAATATAATATAATATAATATAATATAATATAATATAATATAATATAATATAATATATAATTAATATATAAAATATATATATTTTCATTTTTACGATTATATTTCCTGAAAGAATATGGTTATTTTGTTGAGGCTGAGCTGGATTTTCCATATGGTCATCTAAACGCATCACAGCTCCGTGGACCAGCACTAGTAGTATAGCTAGCCTTCCGTTGAAGCTGCCATTTCCCATTTGATCTTAACTTTGACTGACGTGTATCATTAGCCAATCAAAATTTGATGCCTAGTGACAGAACGCCCCAAGGGGGCAGCGATGTGTATCGGCGCTAGCCCCCGCTGATGTCATCAGCCGTTTGAAAATGAGCATCACAGTCCCGCCCACAGCCGGTGCCGGAAGTAAGAATTCAAGTTATGACATGTGATTAACACATGTTAATCTTTGAACTGCTTCTTTATAATAATAATAATAATAATAATAATAGTTAATTACATTTATATAACGCTTTTCTCTGCACTCAAAGCGCTTTACATAGAAGGGGGAATCTCCTCAACGACCACCAATGTGCAGCATCCACCTGGATGATGCGACGGCAGCCATAGTGCGCCAGAACGCCCACCACACACCAGCTTACTGGTGGAGAGGAGACATAGTGATGAAGCCAATTGGTATATATATATATATATATATATGGGCATTATTAGGAGGCCATGATGGACAGAGGCCACTGGGCAAATTTGGCCAGGATGCCGGGGTTACACCCCTACTCTTTCGAAAGACATCCTGGACTGTGAGTCAAATCTTCCGACACTGCAGAATATCCCTCTGAGGTAAAATTTGATCGCAACGGTCATTAATCAACTGTCGGTGAACACGTCAAAGTAACGATCAAAGACTTCAGATTTTAGCCTAGGATCAGAGGAATATTTTAGGATTTTCAAAATTTGCACAAATTTGCTCATTGGCCACTGATGCCATAGCAACCAATCAGCTGCCTATGTAGATAATGATCCAGAGTGGCTCTGGGCAGATCCAATAGTTTTAAACTTCAGCAGAGTGCCCGCCTTCAAGGAAGTCAACGTTTGTCAATGGAGCGAGGCCAGACTCTCTGTACAAATGAAATGTACGAGAGTCTGGTGGGACCAGGCTAGCCTAGAGGTTCCATAAGGAAATCCTTACATAAAGATCCAAATACAGCCATGTGAATGATTATTCTTATTTCATTTTTATATAAAGTATTTATTAAGACAGCATGACATTTTCATGTATAGTGTTCATACCTAGTAAGCAGTTCTTGAAAGTTTCATGGCAGTGTCTGCAGGTTTCCAGTTTATGTAAGCTCATTTCCGCAACAGATTAAAGAAATAAAAAAGGATTCAGAAATCAAAAACAGATATAAACAGAGGTATAGCTGTATTTTCTTTATACATGCTCTATATGTGAGAAATCTTGTCTTTTTCTCTCAGTGGCGTTCAGTGAGAGCCGTGTGGTGAAGGTGCCAGTCGGTCCTCTGGTGCATGTCGAGGGACAGGCCGTCTCCATCTGCTGCAACGTGTCCGACTACCATGGGCCTCGAGACCAGGATTTCGAGTGGTCCATGGTCAAGACCGGTGATAAATTGCTCCATCTCGTCTCCACCTTCGACGCTAACTTCATGGACCCCTCAGTGAGGGACCGGGTCAACAGCGGGGACATCAGTTATAAGAAGCTGGGCGATGATTCAGTGGAGCTCAGGTTCAAGAAGGTGCGAGTGACAGACAGCGGTGTGTATCGCTGCAGCACCCCGAGCACAGACTCCGTCATCAGCGGGAACTACCAGGCCGATGTGGAGCTCAAGGGTGAGTCAAGATTCCATTACAGTTACAACCAGGGTAACTAGGGTTTATTTGACAGGGTTTATACGAAAATTCTGGATGCACTTGGTCGAAAACCGAAAATGACTTAAAAAAAAAATGTATTATTAATTTCTTGTTTTAAAATATTTTTTTGTGTAATTGTATTGTTATAAGACTTTTTAAATTGAATTAATTGAAATAAATAAACAATAAATAAAATAACCACATTTTTATTTAAAGTAACACAAAAAAATTGGACAGAAAAGGCCAATATTAAAATTACATTAAATATCAATATAGTCAAATCAATATATCAATATATTATTCTTCATTCAGTTCTATGAAACACAAACAGATTTAACAGATTTATTTTTTGATCAATTATCAAAACAAAGTAGTCCTACACAGCTATTATTATCAGAGCATGTGAGCAGATAGCAGGGAGTAGACCAATGAACGATTTAGTGCTATCAGCTCTCATGCTCTGATAATAGTTTTGTAGGACTACTTTATTTTGATAATTGGTCAAAAAGTAAACCCTTGTTGCACATTAATGTTTTTTCCTTTTTTCAAACGCACATAGAAACATTTTTTTTTTTGTAATCCTTGCACACCTATTTTTTTCCCTTTGATTTGTCGTCTCATTCGTTTCTTTGCTAGATTTCCTCATGTCTTTTCATGCTAGTTAACGTCAGTCACTCCCTGTATATTACCATATACAGTTTTAATAAAGTTGAATTAGCTAACCTTCTATGTCATTTTTACTCTTCAAAGTCTTCAGGTGTTGATTATAATGAATTTACTGTTAGCACCATAAATAACAATAAGTATAAACAATATTTAAATGTATATAATTATCTAACATATGACTAATTAAAAATTAACCACAAAACGATACTCGGTTACTAACGTAACCTCGGTTCTCTCTAGAGAGGGAACGAGTATTGCGTAAGTTTAGCTTACGCAACGGGAAAGATTCATCTTCTCGAGATATTAAAGCCAAAAAATTATCCTTAATTTTGTATTCATTGTCAACGCAGTGCAGCAGCTAGCAGACCTAGAGCAGGCCATCTCGCGTGCTCATTGGCTGCCCTGCTGGCATCTGCTGCAGCCTACCAGTGAGCCCCGCGTGACGTCACGCCCAATGAAGGGCGCTCGCGCCTTCATAGCGTCACAGCCCGCCAGAATGGGCGTGGCTTAGCGTATAAAAGAAGGGGCTGTAGGCTGACTTCCCTGGTTTTTCGACAACTGAAGCGAAGTCGCTCGTGGCGCGAGCACGGCCGGTTATGCAATACTCGTTCCCTCTCTAGAGAGAACCGAGGTTACGTTAGTAACCGAGTATCGTTCTCTTACGAGAGGTTCTCTCGTATTGCATAAGTTTAGCTTACGCTACGGGAACACTTTGTCAACGCCGTGCGCGCCAAGCATCCACCATGAGACCCCGAACTTTTAGGGGAACCCTGTAAGGTGGAGAATAAGGTGGCCAGCCACGCGGGCCATCACTTGTACATAAGCACATAGGGAATACAGAGCAGCGCGCCGGTCTGTATAGGCACATGGCACATACCCTACTTAGTGCAGCTCAACCAGGAGAGCTGAGTCATGTGAGAGTGATCTGAGCAGGAGGTCTGGGCAGAATACACCTCTCTTTTAACTGACAACAGTTTAGCCTGCAAGGCAGGAACTTCTAGGTTATAAAACCTGACAGAGGTAGACGGGGAGCTCCAGCCCGCCGCTACACATATGTCATGGATAGAAATTCCACTGGACCATGCCCACGAAGAGGCCACGCCTCTCGTGGAATGAGCCCTGATGCCCAGAGGGCATTGCAGACCTTTTGACGCGTAAGCGGAACAATCAGGGACGGACCATCACCTTGCTTTGCTTTCGATAAGGAATACTCCTGTTCCTGTCACTTATTCACCAGAGCAACTTCTGATGGGAAGAGTACTGAGGAGCACCTTACCAGCATCCAGTGAAGTCCTGCGACCAACTTCTTCCAAAGGTGTTCATCAGGCGCTCCAAACCCTGCAAAAGAAACAAGGGTGTCACTACAATGTGGGAGCAAAAGCCCTGCTAGAACTGCATGCAGGTAATACCGTACACATTGAAACAGACAGAGGGTGGCACCCGGGTCTCATTGTTTCCAAATGAGATGAGCCAAGGTCATGCAATGTTGTTAATGCAACAGGACGACAGTTTCGTCGCAACAGGCGCCAATTTTAAGGAAAACAATTCACAAGCACACAGAAACATTTGATCATGCAGATGAGCCTAATGACGGTGCACACTCTCACATCCCAGTGTACATGAAGTGAGAGATCGGTTTGCATAGGGTGTACCAGATCAATCCTTACATAAAACCAGTACCACAATCAGCAGGAGTGGTCGGGTGGTGAAAGTTCATGTGAGGTTTCAGGACTACTGTATGAACTGACCAGAGGTGGGCTGTCAGGGCCATCAGGGCCTTCTCTGCTGGCCCTGTCAAAATATAATATAATATAATATAATATATAATTATTATATAAAAAATATATAAAAATTTCATCTTTACGATTATATTTCCTGAAAGAATATGGTTATTTTGTTGAGGCTGAGCTGGATTTTCCATATGGTCATCTAAACGCATCACAGCTCCGTGGACCAGCACTAGTAGTATAGCTAGCCTTCCGTTGAAGCTGCCATTTCCCATTTGATCTTAACTTTGACTGACGTGTATCATTAGCCAATCAAAATTTGATGCGCAGTGACAGAACGCCCCAAGGGGGCAGCGATGTGTATCGGCGCTAGCCCCCGCTGATGTCATCAGCCGTTTGAAAATGAGCATCACAGTCCCGCCCACAGCCGGTGCCGGAAATAAGAATTCAAGTTATGACATGTGATTAACACATGTTAATCTTTGAACTGCTTCTTTATAATAATAATAATAATAATAATAATAGTTAATTACATTTATATAACGCTTTTCTCGGCACTCAAAGCGCTTTACATAGAAGGGGGAATCTCCTCAACGACCACCAATGTGCAGCATCCACCTGGATGATGCGACGGCAGCCATAGTGCGCCAGAACGCCCACCACACACCAGCTTACTGGTGGAGAGGAGACATAGTGATGAAGCCAATTGGTATATATATATATATATGGGCATTATTAGGAGGCCATGATGGACAGATGCCACTGGGCAAATTTGGCCAGGATGCCGGGGTTACACCCCTACTCTTTCGAAAGACATCCTGGACTGTGAGTCAAATCTTCCGACACTGCAGAATATCCCTCTGAGGTAAAATTTGATCGCAACGGTCATTAATCAACTGTCGGTGAACACGTCAAAGTAACGATCAAAGACTTCAGATTTTAGCCTAGGATCAGAGGAATATTTTAGGATTTTCAAAATTTGCACAAATTTGCTCATTGGCCACTGATGCCATAGCAACCAATCAGCTGCCTATGTAGATAATGATCCAGAGTGGCTCTGGGCAGATCCAATAGTTTTAAACTTCAGCAGAGTGCCCACCTTCAAGGAAGTCAACGTTTGTCAATGGAGCGAGGCCAGACTCTCTGTACAAATGAAATGTACGGGAGTCTGGTGGGACCAGGCTAGCCTAGAGGTTCCATAAGGAAATCCTTACATAAAGATCCAAATACAGCCATGTGAATGATTATTCTTATTTCATTTTTATATAAAGTATTTATTAAGACAGCATGACATTTTCATGTATAGTGTTCATACCTAGTAAGCAGTTCTTGAAAGTTTCATGGCAGTGTCTGCAGGTTTCCAGTTTATTTAAGCTCATTTCCGCAACAGATTAAAGAAATAAAAAAGGATTCAGAAATCAAAAACAGATATAAACAGAGGTATAGCTGTATTTTCTTTATACATGCTCTCAGGGCCGTAGCTAGAGGATTCGGGGCCCCCTGAAAAAATATTGATGTGGGCCCCCACCACCCTCATCATATACTGTACAATAGCTGAGCATGGAGGCCCACATATAACAGAAGATGGTGATGTTGTTGTGAAACCTTTATTTTAAAAGTTAAATGTTTATATAAAAATTACTACTATAACTAATAAAAACTAACAAAAAGCAAGAAATTGTTAAATAATAATAAAACCAATTTTTAAAAAGTAATATCCCCCCCCCCCCCCCCCCCCCCCATCAGTCTGTTATAATTCATAAATCAAAAAGTAAACATTTAGAAATTGACAAGAATGCAGTCTAATTAAAAAAATAAAACCATATTGCCTTATTTTTTAATAAAGATAATATGGAACTGGTAATATTATTAAATAAAGCGAATACATTTATTCATCCAAGTGCAGTGTGTTGTATTCGTGTTTTCTCGATGTTTTAAATATCATCAGCCGGCAGGTCAGATGCATAATGCAATGCGTCGTGACTCGTGTAATTTTTTTAAAACTCTATTTACAATAGTGTAAAAAGACAGGAATTTAGACCACGTAATCATTCGGTCGATTGTGGCGCGCACCGATAATAAAAAATGACTGTATACGGCAGACTGTAGACACAAGTTTTCTAATTCCCAGCGAAATAACGATATATAACCGGTCTTTAAGAACGTCTTGATCGACTGGGATACAACCACTCTCCTTGCCTCCCTCTCCGTCTTTTCCTGGCATTTCTGGTACCTGATTTTTCTTTTCTTTTCCCCGACATTTTTCAGTCAGTCAGTCTCCTGCTCTTCCACCAAGTTCATCGTTAACTTCAGGCTGCCGCCTCAACTCTGATTGGTTCTGTTCACGAGCTGGGGTGGGACTTACAATTTTATTGGGTCCATCTGATGTTTGTCACTGACTCTGACTGAATAATTAATACATATTTTAGGTCGGACTAAACCATTTTTATGGAGGTAAGAGAAGCAGATATTTGGAAAAATATTTACCCAAATTCCACGTTTTTGTGGTTTTCATTTAAATCTCAGGCATACAACTAATATAAATATTAGAATTATTCATACAACAGGGGCCTAAATAGTATAACTGCTGGATTTTGTGGGGGCCCCTGGGCAGCGGGGGCCCCTATAATTGTCACCACCTTTCACCCCACTAGCGACGGCCCTGCATGCTCTATATGTGAGAAATCTTGTCTTTTTCTCTCAGTGGCGTTCAGTGAGGGCCGTGTGGTGAAGGTGCCAGTCGGTCCTCTGGTGCATGTCGAGGGACAGGCCGTCTCCATCTGCTGCAACGTGTCCGACTACCATGGGCCTCGAGACCAGGATTTCGAGTGGTCCATGATCCAGGCTGGTGATAAATTGCTCCATCTCGTCTCCACCTTCGACGTTAACTTCATGGACCCCTCAGTGAGGGACCGGGTCAACAGCGGGGACATCAGTTATAAGAAGCTGGGCGATGATTCAGTGGAGCTCAGGTTCAAGAAGGTGCGAGTGACAGACAGCGGTGTGTATCGCTGCAGCACCCCGAGCACAGACTCCGTCATCAGCGGGAACTACCAGGCCGATGTGGAGCTCAAGGGTGAGTCAAGATTCCATTACAGTTCAACCAGGGTAACTAGGGTTTATTTGACAGGGTTTATACGAAAATTCTGGATGCACTTGGTCGAAAACCGAAAATGACTTAAAAAAAAAATGTATTATTAATTTCTTGTTTTAAAATATTTTTTTGTGTAATTGTATTGTTATAAGACTTTTTAAATTGAATTAATTGAAATAAAATAAACAATAAATAAAATAACCACATTTTTATTTAAAGTAACACAAAAAGATTGGACAGAAAAGGCCAATATTAAAATTACATTAAATATCAATATAGTCAAATCAATATATCAATATATTATTCTTCATTCAGTTCTATGAAACACAAACAGATTTAACAGATTTATTTTTTGATCAATTATCAAAACAAAGTAGTCCTACACAGCTATTATTATCAGAGCATGTGAGCAGATAGCAGGGAGTAGACCAATGAACGATTTAGTGCTATCAGCTCTCATGCTCTGATAATAGTTTTGTAGGACTACTTTATTTTGATAATTGGTCAAAAAGTAAACCCTTGTTGCACATTAATGTTTTTTCCTTTTTTCAAACGCACATAGAAACATTTTTTTTTTGTAATCCTTGCACACCTGTTTTTTTCCTTTTGATTTGTCGTCTCATTCGTTTCTTTGCTAGATTTCCTCATGTCTTTTCATGCTAGTTAACGTCAGTCACTCCCTGTATATTACCATATACAGTTTTAATAAAGTTGAATTAGCTAACCTTCTATGTCATTTTTACTCTTCAAAGTCTTCAGGTGTTGATTATAATGAATTTACTGTTAGCACCATAAATAACAATAAGGATAAACAATATTTAAATGTATATAATTATCTAACATATGACTAATTAAAAATTAACCACAAAACGATACTCGGTTACTAACGTAACCTCGGTTCTCTCTAGAGAGGGAACGAGTATTGCGTAAGTTTAGCTTACGCAACGGGAAAGATTCATCTTCTCGAGATATTAAAGCCAAAAAATTATCCTTAATTTTGTATTCATTGTCAACGCAGTGCAGCAGCTAGCAGACCTAGAGCAGGCCATCTCGCGTGCTCATTGGCTGCCCTGCTGGCATCTGCTGCAGCCTACCAGTGAGCCCCGCGTGACGTCACGCCCAATGAAGGGCACTCGCGCCTTCATAGCGTCACAGCCCGCCAGAATGGGCGTGGCTTAGCGTATAAAAGAAGGGGCTGTAGGCTGACTTCCCTGGTTTTTCGACAACTGAAGAGAAGTCGCTCGTGGCGCGAGCACGGCCGGTTATGCAATACTCGTTCCCTCTCTAGAGAGAACCGAGGTTACGTTAGTAACCGAGTATTGTTCTCTTACGAGAGGTTCTCTCGTATTGCATAAGTTTAGCTTACGCTACGGGAACACTTTGTCAACGCCGTGCGCGCCAAGCATCCACCATGAGACCCCGAACTTTTAGGGGAACCCTGTAAGGTGGAGAATAAGGTGGCCAGCCACGCGGGCCATCACTTGTACATAAGCACATAGGGAATACAGAGCAGCGCGCCGGTCTGTATAGGCACATGGCACATACCCTACTTAGTGCAGCTCAACCAGGAGAGCTGAGTCATGTGAGAGTGATCTGAGCAGGAGGTCTGGGCAGAATACACCTCTCTTTTAACGGACAACAGTTTAGCCTGCAAGGCAGGAACTTCTAGGTTATAAAACCTGACAGAGGTAGACGGGGAGCTCCAGCCCGCCGCTACACATATGTCATGGATAGAAATTCCACTGGACCATGCCCACGAAGAGGCCACGCCTCTCGTGGAATGAGCCCTGATGCCCAGAGGGCATTGCAGACCTTTTGACGCGTAAGCGGCTGCTTTAGCGTCCACTATCCATCTGGACAGGCTCTGTTTCAAGGAGGCGAGACCCTTGGTGCGCCCACCGAACGAAACAAACAGCTGTTCCGAACGCCTGAATGAGGCGGAGCGCGTAATGTAAAACCTCAGCACTCTGACAGGGCAGAGGAGGTTCACATCACTTTCGCTGTCAGATGCTGGCAGAGCTGACAACGACATAACTTGCGCTCTGAACGGAGTGCCCATCACTTTAGGAACGGAGCCATGTCTAGGTCTGAGGATGACTTTAGAGTCATACGGCCCGAACTCAAGACACGATGCGCTGACAGACAGCGCATGCAGGTCCCCCACACGTTTTACTGACGACAGTGCAGTCAGAAAGACGGTTTTCAGTGATAGATATTTCAACCCCACGGAGTTTAGTGGTTCGAAGGGAAAAGCTTTCAGGGCCTCTAGGACCAGTGAAAGATCCCACATGGGAACCGACGGGGGGCGCGGCGGGTTCATCCTCCTAGCTCCTCTAAGGAAGCGGATGACCAACTCATGTCTTCCTAATAGGGCTGTGTATCACCAACAATGTCACGATACGATACGTATCACGATACTAAAGCCACGATACAATATGTATCACGATATGGATCAATTTGGAATTTAAATTTCTTTTGAGCTGAGTTTAGGGTAACACTTTATTTCGATAGAAGTAACTTAGCAGCTACATGTCAACTAACTGTCATTAGAGTATTAGTAGACTGTCTGCTTAATATCTGCTAACACTTTATTTTGTTGGTCCCCCAACAGACACTCTACTAACTATAAGTAACTTAGCAGCTACATGTCAACTAACTGTCATTAGAGTATTAGTAGACTGTCTGCTTAATATCTGCTAACACTTTATTTTGTTGGTCCCCCAACAGACACTCTACTAACTATAAGTAACTTAGCAACTACAAGTCAACTTGTTCTTCTAACCCGAACCCTAACACCTAACCATAACCTACCAGTCTACTGACAGTCTACTACAGTCTACTAATACTCTAATGACAGTTAGTTGACATGTTGTTGAAAAGTTACTTATAGTTAGTAGAATGTCTAAAGTGACTATCGAAATAAAGTGTAACCGAGTTTAGTAACAGTAATATCTGCTTATTGAATAACCAGTGTTATAACAGTTGTGATAACTGAAAAACAATGAGTTAAATGAATAAAAAAGCTTAGAATGGCTCTTCCTTCTGCTTTTAAAGTCTGCCTCAATAACTGAAATGACAATTATAGTGACACTGAAGCATGTCTACACTGCTCAATGACTAAACAAATCTTAAAACATTCCATAAAAGCAAAAACGGTAACAACTTAAATTTAACTTAGTTTTCTCAAACTCTTTTAAACACCTAGGATTTAACAAGTCTTAAGTGTTGGAATGTGCACCAAACAAAGTAATTTCTTCTACGTTGAAACCATTTTAAATGATTACATTTTCAAATTTTTATGCAGAAACAACCATTGATTGACATGCTCAGGGTTAAGAGAGTGACAGCAGAATATCTCGCTTAACTTCATCATACAACCGGGGAATTGCCGTTTCTGTTAAAAACCTTTATGCTCATTCAAGACATAACCAACTGTGTTTAGAGGATACTTACCAAGAACGAAATTTTTTACATCATTTTGCGTGTTTTAGTCTGTTAAAGGCACATGGTTCTCTTACCATTGAGAACCATGTGCCTACAGGCACATGGTTTCTCTTACCATTGCTATGCTGATGACACCCAGCTCTACCTCTCATTTCAACCAGATGATCCCACAGTAGCTGCTCGAATCTCAAGCTGTCAGGCGGACATCTCGGCATGGATGAAGGAACATCACCTGCAGCTCAACCTGACAAAAACTGAGCTTCTCATCCTCCCTGCTAATCTGTCTCCACAGCACGACTTCACTATCCAGCTAGATTCTTCCTCAATCCAATTCTTCCTCCTTCTGGCAGGGCAACGAGTACCCGTTGATCAACCATGCGTACAGAGACCAGCGCTCTGGATGGGGATGCCAGATCGTGCCGCGAGCCTGAGAGAGGAGATCTGCCCTCACCGGAATCGGCCACGGAGCTGTATGTGACAGCCGTGCTAGCTCCGGGAACCAAATCTGATTCTCCCAACGCGGGGCTATGAGGAGCACCGAGTGGCGCGTTTCCCTTATTCTCTTGATCACCTGTGGTAACAGAGAGACCGGAGGGAAAGCATATAGCTGGAGGCTGGGCCAACCTGGGCCAGCGCGTCCTCGTCCTTCGAGAAGAACGTCGGGCATTGAGCGTTGTCTTTTGACGCAAATAGGTCGACTTCCGCCCTGCCGAATAGGCGCCACAGTTTCTGGACCGTTTGGGGGCCCAGGGACCATTCCCCTGGGGGAACGTTGTCCCTGGACAGTTTGTCTGGGCCGTCGTTCAAATGGCTAGGCATATGCGCCGCCCTCAGCGAGCGCAGGTGCATCTGAGACCAAATAAGGAGGCGTTCCGTCAGATTGCAGAGATTTCTGGATCTGACACCGCCCTGACGGTTTACATAGGATACCACAGACATGTTGTCCGAGCGGACAAGAACATGTTTGTCCTGTATGAACGGGAGGAAGCGCTTCAGCGCATTCTCGACCGCTATCATCTCCAGACAGTTTATGTGAAAACACCTCTCTTGGTCTGACCACTGGCCGAAGACCGGTCTGCCCTCGAACAGCGCGCCCCAACCCCAGTTGGACGCGTCTGTCGAAATGACTTTCCGATAAGAGATGGTTCCCATCATCACTCCCAGCTGGTACCAGTCGGCCACTAACCAGGGCTGCAGAGCCGCTGTGCAGGTCTGAGTCCCTCTGATTTTCTGACCGCCAGAAACCCAAGCTCGGCGGGCCGGGCGAGCATTCAACCAGCGTTGGAGCGGGCGCAAGCGCAGTAGGCCCAGCTGGAGCACCGCTGAAGCTGATGCCATACAGCCCAGCATCCTTTAAAATGTTTTCAAAGGGAGAAAGCTGTCCTTCTGGAAAGACGCGGCTAGGTGGCGAACACGGAGCGCGCGTTGTGCCGATAGACGAGCCGACATGGTCACCGAGTCCAGTTCTATTCCTAAAAAGAAAATTGACTGGCTGGGTAGTAATGAGCTCTTGGTCCAGTTGACCGTGAGACCCAAGCTTTCCAGGTGACTGAGAAGCACTGTTCTGTGAGATAGCAGCTCTGTCTCTGACTGTGCCAAAATCAGCCAATCGTCCAGATAGTTCATTATTCGCAGCCCCTGACTTCTCGGGGGGGGCGAGCGCCGCGTCCATGCACTTCATAAATGCACGGGGTGCTAGAGACAGGCCGAACGGCAGGACGGTGTATTGATATACCTGACCGTCGAAGGCGAATCTCAAAAATTGCCTGTGACGGGGTATTATCTGAATCTGAAAATAGGCATCCTTCAGATCTAGAGAAATAAACCAGTCCCTCGGGCAAACGTACGCGAGGTTTTTCCTGGTCGTAAGCATTTTGAACAGTCTTTTCACAAGTACTTTGTTCAAATTTCTCAGATCTTGGATAGGTCTGAAGGCTCCGTCCTTCTTGGGTACGACAAAATAACGGCTGTAAAAGCCTGACTCGCTCAGAGAAGGCGGCACCTTTTCTATAGCCCCTTTGCACAGCAGCTTTGCTATTTCTGCGTGAAGTAGGTGTGCTACTTCCGCATTCACTATCGCCGCGGTCCGGGCTCGAAAGCGCTGGGGACGGCGAATGAATTGAAGTGTATAGCCCTGCTTATTGTGCTCAGAACCCATTCTGAAATCCCTGGGATAGTTTCCCACGCAGCTATGTGAGCCGCTAGGGGGCGAATGGCCTCCGGGTTCAGATCGCCGCCATTTGCGGGCTTGTGAAACTGAGCCGGAGCCGAAAGCGCGGCGCGCGCGCTCTCGGTTCTGGGCAATGGCTTCTCGCTGAAAGCCGAGACCGTCTGATTTATGTGAGGTGTCCCAATCATAAGGGATGGGGAGCATTTTATTCTCACTTTTTGACGCGCAAGCAGCGCTTTGGGTGGCTTTGAGCTTTGAGTTTAGCCACTGAGCCATGGGGGAAACTACGAAAGCTTAAGTAGCGCGAGCAGATAAGAGCGCGCGCGGCAGCTTCCTTGTAACGTAAAGGAAGCTAGCCGCGGTTAGAACAGCAGTCCATAGCGTGTCCCTCGACCTCATCCTCAGACGCGACGGCAGTGAGGCTCGTGAGCGGCAGCTGCGCGTCGGTGAAGGGAGGCGGGGAAGGTGAAAAGCAAGGCTCGAGGGAGGCTTTCCGGCGAGCGCGTCGCTGTGGCTACAGGCTCCGGCTGCCTTTGGGAACGGCGCTTATCACTGCGCGGCCCCACAAAGGGCGGAGTGACTGCTTCTATGGTGGGCGCGGTAGCTTCCTTGTAACGTAAAGGAAGCTAGCCGCGGTTAGAACAGCAGTCCCTTGTTGCGTGTCCCTCAACCTCATCCTCAGACGCGACGGCAGTGAGGCTCGTGAGCGGCAGCTGCGCGTCGGTGAAGAGAGGCGGGGAAGGCGAGAGCGAGGCTCGAGGGAGATTCTCCGGCGTGCGCGTCGCAGTGGCCACAGGTTCCGGCTGTCTCCGGGGCCCTACACGAGCCACCGGAAATGCGAGGCATCTTTAAAAAGACACTCGCGCTCTTTTAGGAGTAAGCTAGAAGAGAATACAACAGAGTAAAAAGGATACGTCGCCGGATAGCGTAGCTCGCACAGATGGCTGAAGGTGACGAAGACGGCCGGCTTCCTCAGCGCTGTCCTAAGCTGGCTGTTCGCTGTTCGACGGCGGCGGTGGCTTCTCTCTGATCCAGCGATGCGGAGAGCTCGCTGAAGAGTCGAAAAATCAGGGAAGTCAGCCTATAGCCCCTTCTTTTATACGCTAAGCCACGCCCATTCTGGCGGGCTGTGACGCTATGAAGGCGCGAGCGCCCTTCATTGGGCGTGACGTCACGCGGGGCTCACTGGTAGGCTGCAGCAGATGCCAGCAGGGCAGCCAATGAGTTCGCGAGATGGCCTGCTCTAGGTCTGCTAGCTGCTGCACTGCGTTGACAATGAATACAAAATTAAGGATAATTTTTTGGCTTCAATATCTCGAGAAGATGAATCTTTCCCGTTGCGTAAGCTAAACTTACGCAATACGAGAGAACCTCTCGTAAGAGAACAAAACATGCTAAATGGGGGATATCTATATCTAGCATAAAAAAATTAATTGTCAGAATGTTGTCTCTCAGTTCATGAATGTCACGCAACAACGTTGTTACAGCCCTGTCGCCATCTTACAATTTTTGGCTTATATTTTCAGCCTTTTTTCTCTTTTGGCCAAAAACCTAAAAATGTCATTTTCGGGGGCTGCAATTGATCAGAGAACAATCAGGGAAATCATGTACAGACGCAGCACAGCCACGTCTACGACTCCATATGCGCTCCACCACCTCGGGGTGGAGTCTCCCTTCCCTGGGCCTCAGCACTTGCCTCGTCAGGATGTCTGCTCCCTGAATCTGGTGCTCAGGGATGTAGAGCCTGAGCCATCATAACCAGGTGATTAAGTTCCAAGTGAAATGATGACCCCTCCACGGAGACCAAGCGACCATCCATGATCGCTCCCCAGCCCTCGAGGGAAGCACCTGTCATAAGCGTTAAGCGACAACTGGGAACTCCCAGCACAGGACCCTGGGACAAGAACCAAGGCTTCTTCCACATAACTAGGGCACGTAAGCATCGCCAAGTGAGCCTGATCATGCAAAAGGAGTTGCCTCTCGGGGAAAACCCTTTGGTCCTGAGCTACCACTGCAAGGGTCTTGTGTACAACAGGCCAAAAGTTGTCACGTTGGATGCTGCTGCCATTAAACCCAACAGTCTCTGAAACTGTTTCACAGTGAGTGACTGGCCTAGCTTTAATCTTTTCACAGTCGTCAGGATGTATTATGCGTGCCGGTGAGAGGCATGCCTGCATCGACATTGAGTCCCAAACCATGCCTAGAAAAATGTTCCGCTGTAGTGGAGAAAGGACACTATGTTTGGCGTTTAGATGTAACCCCAACTCGATAGAACTCGATATTGGTATGCGTTGCCCCTGAAAGCAAGACCTCAGGAACTTCCTGTGATATGGAAGGATGGGTATATGGAAGTATGCGTCACAAAAGATAAAGCGTCCGTTTTACTCAAGAAAATCACCATAAGAGCTGAATAAACACAGTACAAGAAGTGCACATTAAAGTCTTATCCTTAAACTCTCTCTCTCCCTTGTATTATCATCAACATACACAGCAAATTACACAAAAATACTCCTTACAACTAACAGTAAAAATATATATACAGACCTTTTCAGGGGGTGTTTAATAAACTGGTAAACTTTATACTTTATATAAATGACTCAGATGAACTGTAATAAAGTGTGCGCTCTCCCGTTCATTACTGCCAGAGACTGTTAGCTGGATCACAAACAGTTGGTACAGAACCATCCTCGAGTAACAACGAGAGTATATGAAGACTGCTATGTTCATTCTTACATCCAACAACAAAACGCCTCAATTGCTTTGGAGACATTCTTGTCTACAGCTGCTACAGCGTTGAAACAATGGCGGACTGTGTACAGCTCACTCAGGGCTGGTCTGTGCTAAAACAGCAGTGTCCGTCAACAGTCGTGGGCGGGGCCTGTGCAAATTGATGTCACGTTGCCCTGAATCTGCGAACGGCTTGTTGAGACAGTGTTTATGATTTATGGTGATTTTTAAAAAAGCACTTGGAATTTTATAATTTTAGGGTGGTTGTGTACACACACTGGCAACACACATTTATGTTCAAACACCATGTTAAAGTGAATTTTGCATAATGGTGGCCCTTTAAAAGGTGAATATCATTGTAATATTTCAATTTATTTATTTCTGTCAGGACCACTATCGTCAAATACGATTGACAATTAGCATACAGTTTGGATTGGCGGTGTGCTTCCGTTCTGGCGAGAACTCCCTGCGCATCCATGCAGCCTAGCATGGGTAAGAGTAGCAATAACCCCCCTAAGGGTAAACGGAACAGAACCAACATGAAAGTATACAGATCATTAATTCAAGATTTTAAAGTACAACATAATTCGAGAATTTATTCTGATTCAAGGGGAATCAGAATGCCAAATGCTGACTGGGCGAGAGGAGGAGCTGGGGAGGGAGGAGGGTAATGAGCTCCTGAGAAACGTGATAGCTGCTGATAACACTGAAGGAGCTTATTTATGTATACAGTGATAGACATTGTTTTCCTATAGGTAGACGTGGATCAGCTGAGAGTCAGCTGATGCGAGCTTGACTAACGTGACCTGCCAGAACTGACGCTACGCTTGATTATGTTGTGGCGCAGATTGACAACTGCAGACATGCTTAGGATTCTTTTTGATTTTGGGATCTTAGGGATTTAGAAGTCCTCAGGGGTGGTCCTAGGTTTAGGAGCTACATTTACCATAACAATGCTTTGCGAATAACTCTTTTACGAGTACTATAATTAGGAGTGACACACCCCTAATTTTTAAGAGATGCTCCTGAATTTCGACATTAGGAACAACTTTCAGCTTTAACATTTTTTTGTGAATATACAGGTCCTTCTCAAAAAATTAGCATATTGTGATAAAGTTAATTATTTTCCATAATGTAATGATAAAAATTAAACTTTCATATATTTTAGATTCATTGCACACCAACTGAAATATTTCAGGTCTTTTATTGTTTTAATACTGATGATTTTGGCATACAGCTCATGAAAACCCAAAATTCCTGTCTCAAAAAATTTGCATATTTCATCCGACCAATAAAATAAGTGTTTTTAATACAAAAAAAAAAGAGTCAACCTTCAAATAATTATGTTCAGTTATGCACTCAATAGTCAATACTTGGTCGGGAATCCTTTTGCAGAAATGACTGCTTCAATGCGGCGTGTCATGGAGGCAATCAGCCTGTGGCACTGCTGAGGTGTTATGGAGGCCCAGGATGCTTCGATAGCGGCCTTAAGCTCATCCAGAGTGTTGGGTCTTGCGTCTCTCAACTTTCTCTTCACAATATCCCACAGATTCTCTATGGGGTTTGAGGTCAGGAGAGTTGGCAGGCCAATTGAGCACAGTAATACCATGGTCAGTAAACCATTTACCAGTGGTTTTGGCACTGTGAGCAGGTGCCAGGTCGTGCTGAAAAATTAAATCTTCATCTCCATAAAGCTTTTCAGCAGATGGAAGCATGAAGTGCTCCAACATCTCCTGATAGCTAGCTGCATTGACCCTGCCCTTGATAAAACACAGTGGACCAACACCAGCAGCTGACATGGCACCCCAGACCATCACTGACTGTGGGTACTTGACACTGGACTTCAGGCATTTTGGCATTTCCTTCTCCCCAGTCTTCCTCCAGACTCTGGCACCTTGATTTCCGAATGACATGCAAAACTGAGCAACAGTCCAGTGCTGCTTCTCTGTAGCCCAGGTCAGGCGCTTCTGCCGCTGTTTCTGGTTCAAAAGTGGCTTGACCTGGGGAATGCGGCACCTGTAGCCCATATCCTGCACACGCCTGTGCACGGTGGCTCTGGATGTTTCTACTCCAGACTCAGTCCACTGCTTCCGCATGTCCCCCAAGGTCTGGAATCGGTCCTTCTCCACAATCTTCCTCAGGGTCCGGTCACCTCTTCTCGTTGTGCAGCGTTTTTTGCCACACTTTTTCCTTCCCACAGACTTCCCACTGAGGTGCCTTGATACAGCACTCTGGGAACAGCCTATTTGTTCAGAAATTTCTTTCTGTGTCTTACCCTCTTGCTTGAGGGTGTCAATGATGGCCTTCTGGACAGCAGTCAGGTCGGCAGTCTTACCCATGATTGCGGTTTTGAGTAATGAAACAGGCTGGGAGTTTTTAAAAGCCTCAGGAATCTTTTGCAGGTGTTTAGAGTTAATTAGTTGATTCAGATGATTAGGTTAATAGCTTGTTTAGAGACCCTTTTCATGATATGCTAATTTTTCTGAGATAGGAATTTTGGGTTTTCATGAGCTGTATGCCAAAATCATCAGTATTAAAACAATAAAAGACCTGATATATTTCAGTTGGTGTGGAATGAATCTAAAATATATGAAAGTTTAATTTTTATCATTACATTATGGAAAATAATTAACTTTATCACAATATGCAAATTTTTTTAGAAGGACCTGTAGCCCCAGATGTCTGTGCATCTCTCTCTCTACTGTCATCACTTCTCCTTATCCTTAAGTCCTGGTGGAACTCCTCCGTGGGACTCGAGACCAGTGTGCTACTCAGGTGTCATTCATCAATCTTTCCCGGCCTCACTCTGTTTCCACAACTCTCATCCTCATCCTGCTTGCCACACCCTGTATGAGACAAGAAGATCTTGAAGTGCATTAGCAACCATTCTCTCTTTGTTGTAGGCATTTGCGGATCAATTTTGCACTTCAGAATCATGAGTTTTCACGAAAGTCTTCTTTCTGTAGCACTTACATGTTGTTTATAAGATAAGGTTCAATATAGGGACTTATGAAAAAGACTTTGGAACTGACTATGATTTTAATGTTCACTTGAAAAAGGGTCAGTGTAAGATTAAAAAACACCGCTTAAAATAGTCCATTCATATAAAATTAGTAATAAACTATTTTTTATATTTTTCTTGAAATTAATATATGAAAAAATGGTCTTCAATAAATTATTCATATCCCATTCATATGTATTTATATACCAAACTGAAGTTAAGTTGGTTTGTTCGAACACATTAAACCCTTTGACACACTTTGACACCATTTAAACCCTTTTGACACACCTTCTCCTGCCTGCTTTAAAGTGTCCTCTGTTGTGTCCAGTGATCAGGGACAGACTGAAGGTTTCTCCCGCCATTCCCAAGTCAGCGGTGTCCGAGGGAGAATCAGTGGAGCTTCAGTGCAATACGACACAGGGCTTCAAAGAGCACACCTTCCTCTCCGTGTCCTGGTCCATCAAGAAAGGGAGCGGACTGTTGGAAGAAATCTTGACATTTGGTCCAGATCATAAGATCAAAGTAGGAAGCAACTACATTCAGCGCTACACAGACGGGGGGCTTCGCTTGGCCCTTCCTGGAGGTGGCTTTTATGGACTAGTCCTCAAGAGTGCAAAGCCGTCAGACCAAGGGGAGTACGTGTGTTCGGTCCAAGAGTGGGGGAGGCAGGGAGGAGGAAGATATTGGAGGAAGATTCTGGAGAAGTCTGAGGAAATAGGAAAGGTTGTGGTTAAGCCCACAGGTGAGTCAAATTCATTTTCCAAAATATTATATTATTTATTATTAATTATTTGTTATGTTGTAACGTTTGTTACGTAAATGACGTTTAATTTATTTTCACATTTAAATGTTGCCATATACATGTCTTAACAGACTAAAAAAACATTATAACCTATTTAAGGTCTGCATGCAACAAATGACGAAAAGACAAAGAGAATGACGGAAGACAAAGAAAAAGAAGTGAACCGCAGCAATGAAAATATATTTTGTATAAAAATATAAACATGTTTTGTTTATGTTATTGTTTAGATTAGTCTAATTCTTTGTTACCAATGAACATTTTAATTTGTCAAATGTAAAATGATCCAATTGTTGATAAATTTGATACATTTGCAATTACCCTGCCTTTTTGTTTGTCTATTTTTGCTTTTTACTTAACTTACTTAGTCAAAGTATTTACTTGCTTAATTATATTTACCTGAAAATACCTTATATGCAGTACAACAATGGAAATAGTGAACCGTTGTGTGATGTACCCATGGTACATGGATGTGAGTATGTGTGTGTGTGTGTGTGTTCTAAGACATAAGAAAATGTAAGGGTCACAGGAAGATCCTGAAAAGGACATTGGACATCTTGGCCAAGTCCAGTTTAGGTCATTAATGAGATAACTGGTAACACTTTACAATAAGGTCTCATTCGTTAACGTTAGTTAATGCATTAACTAACATTAACAATGAGCAATATATTTTTTACATCATTTCTTAACCTTTGTTAATGTTACTTAATAAAAATGTTCATTTTAGTTCAGAGTGCATATCAGTCAGTCACGTTCGTTATGTCCGAACTGACTGACACAATGGGATCTCGCCTGAGAGATATTTGCATGGAAAATCTCCACGTACAAATGGGTATATAAGGCAGCATGCAACTCACTCATTCAAGCTTTCGCTTCGGAGCCGATCAGTTGTATAACTCCGCACTCTGACAATCATCGTTCGTGTGCGCTAAACAAGAGGGAAGTGTTCTATGTTGGTGTGAAAGCCTGTTCAGTGGTTGTTGCATTGAGATATTTTGCACAGCTAAATGCAGCGACTACACCCTTGGGCACTTAAAACAGCATTTTTTTCCCCTAAAAGAGCAATCACAGGTGACGTTGTGTCTTTTTCAAGATGGCATTGCACCCGTATGCTTCTGGATGCAGTCGTTTCCTGGCCCCATCTGACATAATCAGGTTTTTGATGTTTTCCTATCAGGTTTCAGAAAACTGCACTCTACAGAGACAGCACTTGTAAAAGTTTAAATGATGTTTTAATGGCTACTGACTCGGGTGACTCTGTTGTACTGGTGCTTTTAGATTTAAGTGCTGCATTCAATACTGTTGACCATGATGTCCTGCTTTCTCGTTTAGAGCAAGTTGTCGGCATCAGAGGAACTGCTCTAAGTCGGTTTCAGTCATACCTTAAAAATAGAAGCTTCTCGATCAGTATAGGAGGATGCCATTCGGGTGTGGTCCCCCTTACTTGTGGGGTCCCCTAAGGCTCTATTTTGGCCCCTTTATTGTTTTTACTCTATATGCTTCCTTTAGGCTCTATTTTTGAAAGGTGTCACCGGGTGAACAAACCGGGAACCAAAAATCATCGACTCGTTTCCAGGGGGAAGAAATCCCGGTGTAACACCGGGCCGGCGCTGGGTATACACATCATGGCCGCCGACCATGATGAGCGCCAGCTGAAGCCCATGAGAAACGCTTCATTGAACCACCTGCCCGGGAAAGAAAAGGAGTATAAAGGAAGAGAGAAAAAGCTGGTTGGGTGTTCAAAGCTGGTTGTCTCACGGAGAAGTGGTTGTCTCAGAGTTCGAGTGGTTGTTCCAGCGCAGTGAAGAGTGGTTTCGGGTTCCAGCCCGTTCAGGAAAGTTGTCGGGGTGCGGCCGCCGCCCATTGAAGTCTGTTGGATCAGAGTGATCGTCTGTGGGAAATCTGCTGGACCGAGTTATCGATTGGACCTGCACGGCGAAGAGAGAGAGAGAGAGAGATAAGTGCATTGATTTCATCTTACGAACATTCAAACAGTCTGAAGAGGATGCAGTGAGTGTGAACCTGACTATTAGACAAGTGTGTGTTGCAGAGTGTGTCGAGGAGGAGCTGAAGGTTGAATCTCCCCCACGTGAGTGTAACAAACGGATCGCAGGCCTCTAATCAGCCCTATCGTGTGAGTGAATTGCAGTGCTTTTGCCTTATTGATACACATTGATTCATGGCTGTGAAATTGAAGTGAACACTAGTGTGGCGTGTTTTGCTGAGAAGTGGCTCAAATCCATGTTTACACGTTTGTGAAAAGTTAATATCTGTTCTCCATCAGAAGCCTAGAGTGCTACAGGTGAACTGAAAAGTACTTTGTACTGTGAAGAATCCTTACCTTTCTACTCACTGTCTGAGTTTGGAAGTATGCAGCATCGCTGATGAAGTAAGCTTGTCAACCACTGTCTCACTACTGTGAACTGAAGAGTACTTTGTACTGTGAAGAATCCTTACCTTTCCACTTACGGTCTGAGTCTGGAAGTATGCAGCAACGCTGGTGAAGTAAGCTTTTAAACCACTGTCTCATTACTGTGCACCGACGAAGAGTACTATGTACTGTGAAGAATCCTTACCTTTCCACTTACGGTCTGAGTCTGGAAGTATGCAGCATCGCTGAAGTAAGCTTGTCAACCACTGTCTCCCTACTGTGAACCGAAGAGTACTTTGTACTGTGAAGAATCCTTACCTTTCTCCTCACTGTCTCAGTTTGGAGTATGCAGCAACGCTGGTGAAGTAAGCTTTTAAACCACTGTCTCATTACTGTGCACCGACGAAGAGTACTATGTACTGTGAAGAATCCTTACCTTTCCACTTACGGTCTGAGTCTGAAAGTATGCAGCATTGCTGGTGAAACGAGCTTTTAAGTCACTGTCTGTCCCACGAGCCTAATCGACGAGCCTGACGACGAGAGGAGTCACTGTCTGTCCCATGAGCCTTATCGACGAGTCTGACGACGCACAGAGCCACGAACGTTCCTGTCCCTGCTTTTACCCTGTTTAAACTGAATAAAAAATTACCTTTTAAAGTCACTGTGGTTGTCTGCCTCTTGGTGTCCTCTGGTACACAGAACTCCTGCTGCTCACGACAGCCCCTCCCTGGCGCATTCCTCTGAGGAAGGACCTCCTTTCTCAGGGATGGGGCACCGGTAGGTGGTAGGTGATCTATCACAACCAGTCGTAGACACCATCACTTCTGCGAGAGCAAAGGTAAGAGTAAATTACTTACTCAGACCCGGAGCCAGGAGGATTATTATACCGGTAGCCTAATAATCATGAATGCACTCCGCTATCTTTTAACACATCTCTGGCGAACGGCTTCTTCACGCATAAGAAAAACTCTTCATGAAGCGCAGTGAAATTCAGCGACCTATGGCAATTCCTGATGGATCGAAGTTGTTCGTTAACTTCATTTTATACGTGCAAATCACACGACCTTTAAGCGCATGCAAGACTGCTACGAGTAGTCAAACTTTATTAATGAAACAGAAAATCAGAGGGAATAATTTCTTTAATGTTTTTTTTTTTTTTTACCGGTTGGGCGGTCACAGGTTTCAAGAGTTTTCACTTACGTGACTGGTGCGGTCAGATTGCATGTCAATCAAACTTCCTGCAAAGGATGAATTGATGCTAATTTAAAAGTGAAAGTGAAGTGCACACTGCCGCACCAGCTTTTTATAAGCGATGTAAAAAAATAAAAAATAAAAAAAACTTAGTAGTAACTGAGTTACATAATTACAAAAGCAACTAATTACCAGGGAAAGTAACTATTGCGTTATTAAAAAAAAAATATATATATATATAAAATATGTGAAATAACTTGGATACCCCTAATATTAAATATGTTAAATGAATAAAATGGACACTAAATAGAATCAATTATTATTATAAAACAATGTACACTAATCTACACTATTTTAATGTTGATGTGGGACAATGTGAGAGACACCTATTAACTTAAATATTAAAATATTATCATTACTATAGTGGAACAACAAAACACAATAGATGGTTTAGAACTTTTTATATGAATTGCACAGACCACAACTGGTGGAAGGAGATAATCCAGCAGAGAAACGTTCTTGCAAATAATCAAGTATTGACCCAACAGGGCAGTTGAGCGGATCCAATTGACATTCTCTACACCAAGAAGAGAATATTCTCCACTTCAGTGCAAACAGTCTTCTCTTGGAGGGAGCTCTGGACTGGAGGATGGTCTCCACGACCTCAGTCTAGAGAACAGATTATATGAGCTGGGCCCCTCAGGGGCCAGGCCCACAGTTTCCACAACTCCGGGCGAGGGTGATAAATCATGCACCCTGCTTGGGACAATAGGTCCCTCCTGATCGAAATCTCCATCGGAGAGCCGTTTAGAAGGGACACCAGGTCTGAGAAACAAACTCGGGCCGGCCAGTACAGGGCTACTAATATTAGACGGGCCCCGTACCGGAGGAGATATCGGAGGAGAAGTGTACAGGTGTAGCCTGGGCCACACCTGAACCATCGGGGAGCTGGATGTGTGAGGGAGAACGACATGGGACAGTGAGTTGTCTCTGAAGATGCAAATAGGTGTATTTGTTCTTGACCGAATTTCTCCCATAGGAGCTTCATTACCTCAGGGTGAAGTCTCCATTCCCCGGGCCTCAGCCTCATCTTTATATATACTTCCCTGAGAGACATTAATTTTATTTTGGGCCCACAGGAGGATCTGGTGAGCCAGTTTGCATAAGTGACTTGATGTCAGACCCCCCCTGATGGTTGATGTAAGAGACCACCGATGTGATGTCCATGTGGATAGGCACATGATGGCCCCTCGGGTCTGGGAGGAAATGTTTGAGAGCTTGAAACACCGTCATCATTTCTAGCTGATTTATGTGCCAAGAAAGTAGATGGTCCTGCCACAGACCTTGTGCGGGGCAACCACTCTTGATCGCCCCCAACCTGTGAGGGAAGCATCCGTCGTTAGTGTTACGCTGCGACAAGAAGCCCCCAGCACTGGGCCTTGGGAAAGGAACCAATGTTTCTTCCACATGACTAAGGCACTTAGGCATTGCCGCGTGACCTTGATAATGCGAAATGGATTTCCCCCCATAGAAAACTCCCTGGTTCTGAGCCACCACTGAAGGAGCCCCGACTGTCTCTGAAACTGTTTCACAGTGAATGACTGGCCTAGTTTTACCCCATTTACGGCTGAGAGCATCAATGCTATAAGAGAGGGCAAAAGTTGTGCCTGCATCATCGTTGAATCCCAAACCACGCCTAGAATAATGGTTCTCTGAGCTGGAAGGAGCACACTCTTTTTGGCATTGAGCCTCTGCCCCAACATTCTCATGTGAGACAGAACGACATCTCGATGCAGAACAGCCATCCACTCGGATTGAGCTAAAATCAACCAGTCATCGATATACTGTCCCTGGAGTCTCAGTGGAGCCAGAGCTGCATCCACGCATTTTGTGAAAGTGCGGGGTGATAAACCTAGGCCATCGAAAGAACCCGATATTGGTAGGCTTCGTCCCCGAAAGTGAACCTAAGGAACGTCCTGTGATGAGGCTGGATGGCTACATGAAAGTTCGCATCCTTCAAATCTATCGTGACAAACCAGTCTTCGGACTGAATCTCTGACACGATCTGTTTGAGTGTAAGTATTTTTAACTTAAGTTTTTGAACCCTGTGGTTTAGTTGATGCAGGTCTAGAGTACTGGCAGCACTGTGGCCCTAGAGGGCACCAAAGAAGCACCATGTAATGAGGTGGAATTTGTTTCTGCCCGGAGGTGACTGCCCGGCTTCTGCGTCAGGACTTCTTCTTAGTCGAAGCCTTCTTCGAGATGATAACAGTCCCCAGATCTTGTCTAACTTTCGAAGGTTTCGACTGCGACCACCACCCAGACCCCCTGATTGTGGAGGAGCCCAAGTGGTGTCGCTTTGCTTTTGTTGCACCATAGGGACCATAGATCAGCGAGGAAGAAATGTTTGAAATGCGGCTGCTTGTTTCTTCGCCTCCTGAAACCTCTCGAGAACCGTATTTACTAAATCGCCGAAAGGGGCAGAAGGCGAGAGCGGAGCATCCATAATAGACAAATATGTAGCGCGACGCAATTCTCGAATTGCATCAGCGCTTACTTTCTCACCAGCCTGATATGCTTGCAATATACACATTGTATGCAAACATGCTGCATCCTGACCTCCTGCCGAATACGCTTTACCCACCAGGGTCAATGTAGCTTTGAGAGGCTTGGTGGGTAATGTTGGGGACTTTAGTGACAATACAGACTCAGGAGAGAGATAGCTCGCAAAGTGTCTCTTCAGCCCGAGGCATCGTCACATAAACATGTTGTTTCAGCCCTGTGATATTACTATAGTTTGACATTTGAGGGCTGAAAACAAGATATGTGACCGATTTCTTCCACAATTTCGACACCTCAGTGTGGAGATCGGGAAAAAATGGGAGTCCCCAACGAGGAGGCTGTGATCTGGATGGTAGAAAACGTTTATCCAGCAGGCTTTTCTTTTGTACTTCCTGTTTTTCTGCTGGCCAATCGATATTTAATTTAGCTACAGCACGAGTCACAACCTCCATAAGCACCTCATAAGCAGGGGTATGAAGTGGCAAATCCTCAATATCCCCTGTATCAATGCTTACAACATCCAGATCCTCAGAACTGCCATAATATATACAGTATATATATATATATATATATATCTAATTGCAATGCCAATACAAAACTAAATAGACAGAAACAGTATCACAGAGAGTGCTTGCTGAGGACACAGAAGCTAGTGCGGTCTGTTCCTGGGTATGCATTATAGTTTCCTGGTATGTGACGTCACACCCCCCATGATGTCTCGTCACACCATTGGAGTGATTTCACACGTGCTTCATGACTGTAGATTTGAAAATCATGCTTTCCCCATTATTGTTGAATCACGTGAGCTACACCAGTTACTTTTGCTAAGAGATCTTTATTTATTATGTATCATGTGTCAGACAGAGAGAAACAGGCATATTAGAATAAGGCTATAGGTGAGGAGGTCTTCATTCCAAATTTCTCTGTTCCCCATTTCTCTATTCTCTCACACCATCATGCCAGCTGTAAATGTTTTCTCTGGGTTTCTCCTCCCTCACCCCCTCATCTCTGTGTTTCTCCTTCCTCTCACCCTGCCATGCCTTTATGTTTCTCTGGGGTGGTACAGTAAGGATTGAGCTTATATACAAAACTGAGCGACTTTCAACTTCCTTGTAAGGTAGAAAAACATGTTGCTTATGTTTAAAAATTGGATGTATACCTCATGCTTACACATGGTACAATCCACTATCCCTCTGTGTATACATTAGTGGTACATTTGCATTAGTTGAAACATTCCTTTCCTTGTAAAGAACATGTACACATTTAATGTATCATGATCATTGGAACATCTCTGCTCAGTGAACGTTACATTGCACACATACCTCTAAGCAAAATATAGCTCATCCATATCTCTGCTCAGCACACATGTACAACATACTCTGACTTCACAAAATACGCTATGAAATTATTATGAAAATGAATAAAGAAAAATAGTACTAAAAAATGGCATTAAACAGTAAAATTTTAGTCTTCAATAACGCAATCACACAGGGGCGTTCCCACAGCGTCTCGACGCTTGAAAGGGAACTCAAGGTTTTTGCATTCACTGTTGTAGAATCTGAACTCAGCAGGAATGAGGCTTTATGATGCTTTATAGACTTCATAAACCTGTTTTGCACACGCCACTCAAACACAGAACCAGGAAGCAGGAAGAGTTCGAGAAAGAGAAACTAAAGTGCAGTCGAGCTGTTGTGTGTTTGTGTCTCAGTATTCATGCAGTAAAATGGCAGAAGCCAGATTTTCTCAGGATGAGCTCATGTGTTCAGTGTGTCTGGATCTCCTGAAGGATCCAGTGACCACTTCCTGTGGACACAGTTACTGTAAGATCTGTATTACCGGCTGCTGGGATCAGGAGGATGAGAAGAGAGTCTACAGCTGCCCTCAGTGCCGACAGACCTTCAGGCCAAGACCTGCTTTAGCTAAAAACACCATGCTGGCAGAACTGGTGGAGAAACTGAAGACTAAACTTCCTGCTGACTGTTACGCTGGAGCTGGAGATGTGCAGTGTGACGTCTGTACTGGAAGAAAACACAAAGCCGTCAAGTCCTGTCTGGTGTGTCTGGAGTCTTACTGTCAGACTCATTTTGACCGTCATGAGGAATATTTCTCCCGTAAACCACATAAAGTGACTGAAGCCACTGGACGACTGCAGGAGATGATCTGCCAAACACATGATAAACTCCTTGAGGTTTTCTGTCGCACTGACCAGAAGTTTATATGTGTGCTGTGTACGATGGACGATCATAAAAACCACGACACTGTATCAGCTGCAGCGCAGAGGACAGAGAAACAGGTATGAAACTAGACACTGATGAAATAATGTTGACACTGTTTATATTGGCACCATATGATCAGGAAACATCATTCACACTGCAGACGTCACAGAAGTGAAGAGCAGCTGCAAGTGGACTTTCACCGCTGAGCGTATTTGTGCTCCGCATTTAACTTAACAGAAAATATGGTGAAAATAACCGTAAACATTGATCAACACAAACTTTTGTAAAACAGGCTTTAAAGGGGTCATGAACTGAGACATCTAATTGTCCTTGAGCTTTTGACATATAAGACGTCATCATACAATAAGAATATCCTGTAAGTTTCAGAACTGAAATCTTCCTTGTTAGTCTAAAAACAGGTTTTATTGTAACCAAGCCCAGCGAACAGCTGGTTGTGGAATGTGCCTCTTTATGACGTAATAGTGCAACTAAAGACGCCTCTACAGAAGTAAATCAACGCCTTCTTCATGATCGTAACGTTGGCCCCGCCCACTGGCCTGTTAGTGAGATCAGATCACGAGGAGAGAAGATGCAGGATCACTCGACTAAAAACAACATTACCTTCTAAAGGATCCTAATGCTAGGAATGTGGTTATTTATGTGAATGTCCCAGTTGAGCATTATTTATTTGTATTCGCTAAATTTCACTGTGGATTCTTTAGTAAATTAATTGCAATTTATTTAAACTGTGAATAAATTATAAATAGGAAACGATCAAAGGATCCCTTCAATTGCTGGAACTGTCAATCAAACAGTGTGAGTTTATCAGTGACTTACTCTGAGGCTAAAATCAGGGTAGCAAATGCCTTTTATTTCTAAATTATGACAATTTTTTATGTCAAAATCATTCTAACATTATAAGTGCACACCCCAGGAAACATTATAAAATTATAAAACAATGCAGTTCATGACCCCTTTAATAAATCAACATAAAATAAAGGAAAATATTCACCCATTGTTTGACCAAATATATCTCTGTCAAGAATAACACACGTTAAAAGCAGCGACAGACGAAGAGTTTCTGTTCAGTAAATCTGACTCAGTCCAGTTGAACTATATAGATCCGCAGGTCTGTTATTCAGCAGAAACTCTGTCATTGTGAAGCTTTACATCTGTGTGTCAGTTTCACTTTTATGATGCTTATGTTTGCAATGTGAAACAGAACTTATGCTTCATGTAAATTCATGTTTAATGGTGGTAAAACTGATCCATCATCCCTTCAGGAGTTTGAGCCTCCAGCCATTGGTTATTAATTCTACTGTCACTGGATTCAACTCTTCACATGATGATATAGTGAGAGGATAAAGTGCATCTCTGTTATTGGTCTGTGCTGCAGAAGCAGCTGAAGGAGACGCAGAGGTCGTTCCAGCAGAGGATCCAGCAGAGAGAGAAAGATCTTCAGCAGCTGAGAGAGGCTGTAGAGTCTCATAAGGTGAGTCTGGAGAAGAAGAGAAGTTTGAGAAGTCTCAGTCAGGACTCACTGAAGCTCACTGTGTGATTGTGATGTGTGTCCTAACAGCGCTCTGCACACACAGCAGTGGAGGACAGCGAGAGGATCTTCACTGAGCTCATCCGCTCCATTGAGAGAAGCCGCTCTGAGGCGACACAGCGGATCAGAGATCAGGAAAAGACTGCAGTGAGTCGAGCTGAAGAACGACTGGAGCGACTGGAGCAGGAGATCAATGATCTGAGGAGGAGAGACGCTGAGCTGGAGCAGCTTTCACACACACAGGATCACATACGTTTCCTGCAGGTAACAGAGATCCAGAAGAACAGGACAATATATTTTTTGTTATTTAAAGAGCGTGTCACTAGTATGCGCCTATAGGCCGGTCCACAACGCTCGAACACTTTGTCCCGTAGATGGTTTGCTTGCACGCTTTAACCTCGTGCACGAGCAGATCCGTTTCCTCGCTAGAGAAGCGTTCAGTTTTTCCGCTTGGAAATTCCTCCATGTAAACAGCGAATCCGCCATGGCGCGAGCGCAACTGTGTTTTAAAGGGAATGGGAGATGAGACTCTGATTGGTTTATTGCACGTTATGCCCAAAACACAGCCATTACTCATTAAGAGAATAGGGACGACCCTTTTAGACCATGCGCCGGGAGCGCCGGCCATTTTTCTCATCGTTAAACCAGCAATAGTGGATTCAGACACTCTCTAAGTGCACTTGCACCGTGCGCTTTAAGCCTGGAACACACCAAGCCGACGCCGACGAACTAGCGCTTTGATGAAAGCCGACTGTGTTGTCGCCTCTCGTCGGGGTAAAAAGCTGCACTTGAACACACCGAGAGAACTACAGCCGACTGTCAGCTAGAATGCGCGTTCTGCGCCGGTGTGTAAATGAGACAGGTGTCTATTTCTGCAGATATATTAGTCTATATTCGTCATTCAAAAAGGGAAACCGACGCTGCCGGCTGCAGATACACATACTGTAAACAAAGCAGTGCGTGCTTACCGTTTCGCATATCAATCCTGCTAAACACTTTCTTTATTCCACTCTGCTCGTGTTAATATTGAAATTTTCACCAAGGAACACTCAGGTAATATGACGTAACATAAGAACATTTACATTTATTCATTTAGCTGACGCTTTAAACCGAAATATAGGGATGGCTGCCGCGAAACAGTCGTTCCGAAGCTTTGCGAGATCCCGAAGCGCAGATGTTTCGAAACACTGATTCGAAGCGTGATTCAAAACACCCATGTCACGTGACTATGGCCAAACGAAGCCTCGAAATGTTTCACTAAGTGTTTCATCAGGTGTGATCCGCCGAATCAGCGTTTGATTGACACGGTCGGGAACAACAGACCACACAATCGCACATCTGTATAAAAGTGAAATCAACGCATATTGACCTCGTGGGTTTTTGTGAGAGGAGTTTGATTTTGAGATAGCGGATTTTTGGTGATAGTGAAATTTATAGTGCGATTTGTTTAGTTATATTTAGGCTTAAATGTACACAACACATTGACTGATAGGCTAGAGACAGAGTATAGTGACACATTAATAGATACATAGATATAAATATATAGACAGCTAGATTAATAGATAGATAGATACAGATAGATTAAAGATAGGCTACATAATATAAATACATTGATAGATTATAGATACATATTATACATATCTAATTACATAGATAGATTAGAGATACATATCTAGATAGATTTGGATAGATAGATAGATAGATAAAATGGAGGCTCCCCAGAAGAGATGCCGTACATCTGTGGTGTGGGAGCATTTCCATTTAGAAACCCCAAATAAAGTGAGATGTGTGTATTGTGATCGGCAGCTCGCCTGCAACAATACATCATCCAGTAGAAACACAGGACAGTTTATGGGAACTTTTTGATACTCATATCATCAAACCCAGATGATACACAATGCTACAGCTGATGCCACAGTGGAAGTGAAAAAATACATCAACGATGCGTATTTGCCCACAACTCATGATCCACTAACTTACTCGAAAGAGAGAGTAGTAATCTTTCCTCATTTGTATGTATTAGCTAAAAAATATATTTGCATGCCAGCAACAAGTGTCCCTTGTGAGAGGATTTTTTCAAAGGCTAGAGAAATTATCTGTAAAAAAGAAGTAGGCTAAGTAAATAAAAATATGTAAAAAAGTGAGACATTGTGGCTTGATTTATTTTATTAATATTCATTTTGCAGGACCAAAATAACATTATGCACAATGAGGAGCCTATAGGTTACAAGATTCACATATTAGAAAAGTACAAAACAAAAAACAAAAACAAAAAAAAAATTCATGGCTTGTCAAGGTTGTTTCAGATCAACACCTGCAAGTGACCACTAGGTGTCACCGTGGAGACGGGTGTCGGATTGATTCGAAGCCTCGAAACAATATGAACCATTTGATTCAACTGTTTCATTGCTTCACGAAGCCTCGATCTGCCCATCACTAGGTTGAGGACAAGGCAAACGGGTAATCCAGAGCCAGGCAGAGTCCAAGAAACCGAAATACAGGGAACCAAAGAAATGCTCAGAGATGCAGAGCAACACATACAAAACTACACAGTGATGAATGATAAACCATTATAAGGGATGAGCTAAACAAGGTAATGATAAACAGGTGAAGGTGATCAGTGATGATGAGTCCGGCCAGTGAGTTATGGGAAATGTAGATGTGAGGCAAAATAACAATCTGAAGTGGAGTGCCCTCTGGTGGCTGATGACCGTTACAGTCGCCGTCATTCATTTTTAAAATATTTAATTTCAAAACACTAAATATTTGGATTTATGATGGCAGTATTTCTAATAAAATGATGTATTTCTCAAGCTAATATTGAGCTCAAGGTATTATAATAAAATTTGAAACTGTGTTTGGTAAGGCTTAATGCTGTGATCCCATTGTGTTTTCCAGCTAAAAGCTCCCAGCTGTAGTTATCTGCAGGCATCTGTTTACAAAAAAAAATGTAGGCGGATTTTTTTTTGTCCTTTTTCAGTGTGTTCAAAGTTATATTACTCAATACCAGTAAGACTTACAGTGAATCTGATGGTTTAGGAACAAACCTCAGCGTGTCACCTTTCAAAAGAGACCAAAAGCATGCATATACTCCAAATGGTTCAAGAACAGCATGCAATTTAATTTGGGTAGGCCTTTTTTAGGCGTTTTAGGCAAATTTTGCAGGATTTATAAAAGGTTAAATTGATAGTGAGTTCACATATAGTGTAAGTGGCAAACGCTAGAACTTGTATCTCTAATGTGACATAATGAATATGAGAAGAATGAAGCTGATGCTGTGAAAGTGCTGGATTGAGGAGAGTTACTAAAGATCATCAAGAGCCGCACACATCTGACAGTAGAGCCGGTTATTGATGAAGTGTGGAGGTGATGAGCTTTGATTTGTGTTTTCTGTAGAGTTTCCAGTCTCTCTCAGCTCCTCCTGAATCTACAGACGTCAATGACAATCCCTTCAGTTCTCTCTCCTCTTTTGATGAATGCGTGAGAGAATCTGTCCGTCAGCTGAGAGACAGACTGGAGGATTTCTGCAAAGAGAAGAAGATCTCTGACAGAGGTAAAGTCCTGGAGATTCTGCTCTCAGAAATGATCCTCCATCATCTCAGATCATGTAGAAGATCATATTAGAAATGTCTTAGGAACGGATGCAGGATCATTTTCTCTAGACATGATAATCACACTCTTCATGTCTGTTGATTTCCACAGTCACTCTCTCCAACATTGTTCCCAGGACCAGGAACGACTTCCTACAATGTAAGTCACTGAGAAAACCAGCAGAAACTCTCTGAGTGTGTTCATGTTCTTCCTGGAGAAGTGGAAGAAAACATGACAGAAGAGGTTTATAGTTGATCATGTAAATGATGATTTGCACAGGATATCTGGTAAACTGAGACACTGATGATATATTGAACATAAAGAGTTCAGCTACACTGAAAAATATATAACATTGATTCACCTGAAAAAATTGAGGTAATAATTGACACAAAGTATTTTTAACTTGATTCACTATCAATCAGTAATTTGTTTGAACTTATAATTTCCCTGGACAAAAAAAAAAATATATATATATATATATATATATGTATACTGTACTGACACTGATGATATAGGTAACACTTTAGAATACGTTAATGAATAACTACACAAGAACCAATGAGTAACACAATATTAACAATCTAATAACTATTATTAACTAAAAATAAACTCTGTTTAACGAATTAGTAAGTAATAGCGCACAGATGAAAGTGGTACTTCATACTTCTATGGGAATTACTAATTATTTGGATCCGTATTCTAAAGTGAAGATCATGAGAACTAACTAGTAATGACTCAAGTGTTATACATGATCTAGTCATGATTTGTGCAACCAAACACAAAAATCATTTCAAGCGTTTGAGATTTTTGGTGAACTTTTAAATAGTATACTTTTAGAAAATGTATTTAGAAGTATGTAGTAACACTTGAGTCATTACTAGTTTGTTCCCATGATTCTTACAGTAGTTGCTAATGAAAAGCCAATAAAGTGTAGAATCTTATAATCACTCACAAGATATGCACACACACACACACACACACACACACACACACACACACACACACACACACACACACACACACACACACACACACACACATGAGCTAGGAGACATACATAAAAACATATTTTTTTAGGAGGTAGGTTAAATAATAAAATCACTGTATCTGGTATTTGGGGGCTGAAGACTCAATATGTCCCAGTACTCACCGTGACTCGAGTGATTCAATGCCAGTCCAGAGGAACGCCGGACAATTGGCCACAGGACAAGTAACGTCCCGACAACTGCATTTAAAAATCCATTTCTTTAAAAGTTTCTTGTTAGTTAATAATAGTTACTAGATTGTTAATATTGTGTTACTCATTGGTTCTTGTGTAGTTATTCATTAACGAAGGAACCGTATTCTAAAGTGTTACCATGATATATTGAACATGAAGAGATCATCTTCATTAAAAGATCAGACAGATTCATAATTCCTGATTCTGATGTGTTTTATCTCCATCAGATTCCCATCAGCTCAATCTGGATCTGAACACAGTGAATAAATACCTCCGTCTGTCTAAGAGCAACAGAGTGATTACTGGCACTTACTCAGCGCAGTCGTATCCTGATCATCCAGACAGATTTGATGTGTGGCAGGTGTTGTGTAGAGAGAGTGTGTGTGGACGCTGTTACTGGGAGATTGAGTGGAGTGGACGTGTGTGTATATCAGTGTCATATAAGAGCATCAGCAGGAAGGGATCGGTTAATGAGTGTGTGTTTGGATATAATGATCAGTCCTGGAGTTTGTCCTGCTCTTCCTCCAGTTACTCATTCACACACAATAACATAGAGACTGAACTCCCTGTAAAGCCCATCAGCAGTAGAACAGGAGTGTGTGTGTGTAACAGTAGAACAGGAGTGTGTGTGTGTTACAGTAGAGTAGGAGTGTGTGTGGATCCCAGTGCAGGAACTCTGTCCTTCTACAGCGTCTCTGACACAATGAGCCTCATCCACACAGTCCAGACCACATTCACTCAGCCGCTCTATCCTGGGTTTGGAGTTAGTTATGGATCATCAGTGAAACTGTGTCCGTCGGGTCTCTGATCTTCGTCGTCGGTCTCACAGCTCCACACAGGCTTAACTAATCGAGGTCGCTGGTTGCTAGCTTGTTAGAAAAGTCCAGGCACGGATTAACGCACGGATCTACTGGGCACTGGGCCAGCAGGGGGCACTGTAAAATTTACTGTGTCTATTCTTTTCAAATAATTATTTTTATTTTCAGTAAAATTGTGTTAAATATTGAGGAATAATGTGATTTTTTTTTGCAGTTGCAAAGTATTCACTAGTAAATAAATCAAATAAATAATTGTAATGTATTGCTGCGCTGTTGAGAAGGACATCTAGAGGCGAGTGAAAAGCATTGCGTAATATGAGTTTAAAACCACAACCAAGACAGAACATAGGCTAAGTTGTTTATGTTTTACAATAGTAGCCTATAGGCTTATTATTTAACGAAATGTCAATCTTCATCTTTAGCACTTGAGACAGGTCTCTCTGTAGGCAGGGGTGTGGTTAGCTTGTCAACCTGAAGAGGGCAGCACTATATATCGTTTTTACACCATATATTGTAGAATTAAAACACTTTATACCCAAATGTCCAAAAAATTCAATGAACAGCAATAATAAAGCCCCAGTCTTACAGATCATTTACTAAAAAAAGTTGGTTTAGGGTTTACCCTTTAATGAAATGTATTTTGAAAATATTTACCTAATTGTAATCTAATTTACCTGTTTGTAACTAAAACAGGTATGCAACATACGGTATAAAACACCATATTTATTTTTATTCAGTTTGCACATTTTCGAGTTGTGAAAAAATAATCTAAAAAAATATTTCTGATTAAACCGTATACCTGAAAAGGTCACAGTTATGTGGTTTTGAAATATGTGGCAAAGCAAATAAAATAAGTAAGCGTGTTGGTAATTTGTCGCGTAGCGTGTATCCAATGTTCAGCATTGCTTTCGCTTGAGGGCGCTTAACACACTCCAGCACTCTCTCAGCTCGCGCCAGCTCGAGACGCGGTGAAAGTCTCCTGATTGTGACGGATGGCCGAATTTTCATGACACATTTAAATTAGCATTATAGCCTGCGATAGATAACTTACAGAGCCAAAAAGAAGAGAAGAGGATACAAGGGGATAAAGACAGAGGTAAAGTGATGTAATGAATGAACAGTTTATCTAATTGCATAGTAAGATAGGCTACTATTATTTAATGGCAGTTATTTTCACCTTATAATAACTTTATGCTAACAGTAGTTCTGAGTTCTCCAGAGCCCCCAGACAATGCGATTTGTAACAATCATGTCAGGTTTTTTTAGACGCATTTATTATCACTTTTATTATTTAATGTTTTACTATACAGTTGTGCAGTTTTGAGGGGGATATATGGCATTTTTTTTTTTTTTTTTTGCCAAAATTATTAATAATATTTATAGGCTACAGGTTTATTAAAAGTAGCAATGTTTTATGTAAAATTCACATTACAGAAGACATTTCGCAGTTTCATTCATGTTGAAAGTGCCATAATTTAGTGGAACTCCCAAACAAACACTTTTGCTAGTGCTCAATGAATAGTTTGTGCATGAATGACATTTGGAAGATGACATCACTGTTTTATCCAGAGCAGCTATATATAAATTAAATAAATTTATATTTTTTTTTACAACAAAATAAACCATCACTGAACATACTTGAGATGGATTATGACACTATTTTCTTCTAGATCTGCTGTACAGGAGAAGCAAACTTTGTTGCATTATTTTCCTGTTATCACTGTAAAGCTGCCTTGTAATAATCTGTATTGTAGGCTAAAAAGCGCTATATAAAAATAAAGGGGACTTGACTTGGATGCTAGATGTAATGCTCTTGCTATATATATATATATATGACTAAATAATCCCCAGCACAATGATGGGGTGAAATGGGCTGTAATGCATGGGGCACCAGGTCAAATCTTGCCTGGGGCAGCAAATTGGTCAGGGCCGGCCCTGATTAAACAGATCCACCGACTGCACGCCAGAGGCATAAAAACCAGAAACACACTTTTACATGACACGTTTCACATTTATTCCTTAAAGCTGTTTCTGCACAATATTCGCTGCTTCTTGGCCCACATAGCGCTTTTGTCTCTCAGTGGCAGCGGGGGTCTGTAGAGTTGAAGAAGACACCATCAGGAGCTTTTGTTGCTGAAAACTGACCAGAGACAGAAACTCATCCAGGTGCTGCTGCAGATCCAGAACCCTTTTCATCTGTGCTTTCACTGTTTGATTTTCCTCTTTGTTCTGGAAAAATAAAACCAACAACATATTATTACATTCTGTTTTTTCCCCAACTGCTAACATCCTTTTGTCCAATCTGTAGTCACATTTTCCAAACTCTAAACTCTGTCTTGTGTAATATTTGTGTAATCTGTATTTTTGTAATCCATGATCTATTCATATTTGATTTGCACTCCATATTTTAGGTTAATGCAATAATTATGATAATAACTCTTATTTATATTAAAAAAAATTTTTTATCTTTTTCTTCTTTTTTGTATTTTACCTTTGCTCTAGCTTGTTGACTAATTCTAGTTTTTACTAAACCCATGAATATGGCACTATGACAAATTGTGATGTTCCTCATTTGTAAGTGAATATGAATAAATAGACACATAATAAAATCAGACCTGTTTTTTTAATTGTTTGACATTGCTCTCGTAGTCACGTCTCGCCTCATTGTCAATATCAGCGAGTGCTTTTCCATGGACAACGTTACATTCTCCAAATACACACTCTCCTGCTGGTGCTGTGAAAGAATCTGCTCCCTGGAATGGAAAATAAATAACACACAGATGACGCTACATCGGCTCAGTCCTTCGCAGGGCATTTTCATGTCCCCATATAGATCTTTTTGTATAGAATATTATACCATTTTTTGTTTACACCATCACTTTTGGTGGGAAAACATCATTGTTAGTAATGCTCTTGTGAATTTTGCAGTGTTTTATGGTATTAGTTGGAGTTTCTTGTATTAAATTTCATAAATCCTTATGATAATATCAATATTTCAATAGATAATCAGAAAATATACAAATTCAACAACAAAATTGAAATGAACTTCAAGCTGACACCCTCGAGTTTACCTCTTTTTTAGAGCTGGGTTCAATCCTGTTGTTAACCTTGTGGTTAAAGTTTATTATGATAGTCCACTTTAGACATTCTACTATCTCGAATTAATTTGCACTACACTTCAAATAACTCTCTCTCATAGACTTTTAGGGTTAGTACAATATGTTAACATGTACGTGCAAAGTTACTCTAACTGCGTCTAACTATGGTTGCACAGTCAACTTGCTCTCGAATGTTGAACATTCACAGACTGGTTTTGACAGTTCCAATATGGCGGACGGCTTACGTATTTATAGTATGTAGAATGTTTAAAGCGGACTATTAAAATAAAAGTGTTACCCAACCTTCTTGTCATTGCATAAATAATAAAGATATAATTAAAAAGTTTAAGGGCCCAAGCTTGACCTGAGTTTATTTCTGAAAGTTTGGTATACCATCTTATATGAATTTGTTTCCTTACAACCAAAGCATTGTCATTTTCCAAAGTTAAAAGGTATATCCTAAAAGGAATGACCCGATTTAAATTGTCAGGAACTGGCAAACTGGCCAAATTCACTCCCTTGAAAACAAAACACTACGTTTGTTTGTGTGTTTACCTCTCAGTATTATACTCAGAGCTAAGTTCTTCGGGACTGGTGTTGAAGTTGGACGCTAGTTCTGCCAGCCGACTCCTATGAAGCTCTAACAGACGGTCCACGTTCTCCAGATGAGACCTGCGCGCCAGCTCTGACTGCTGCTCCCTCTCAGACAGATCAACCACCAAACTCTGTAAAACACACACACACACACACACACACACACACACACACACACACACACACACACACACACACACACACGTTTGTTACTCCCAGACTCTGTAATGAAAGCTATAGAATTTAAAACTGAGAGTCAAGTCTATATATTATATATAGTCACCTTAATGATGTTGTCTTTGCAGTCGAGGACTCTCTCAAAGCTCTGGCTGAGGACTGAGATGTCATTGTGTAGCTCTGTTGTCTTGGTCTGTGTTAAAATAGCATGCCACCTGTAAAGATCTCATCTTTGGGTTGCTGTTCCCTTCCTGACCAGCAGGGGGTGCTCTCCTTAAATCTTCTATGCCATGCTCACTCCAGGCCTACAGATGGCACTTATACTCTGGGTCCTGTTCTCTCCAGTCCTGCAGATGGTGCCAACGTCCCTAACCTTGTTCAGCACTCTGCTCGTTAACCCTCATTCCCATCACCTGTGTCAAGCCCTTTATAAGTCTGTTTGTTCCCTGCCTTTGTGTTCAGTCTTGAGACTATGTACTCTGTGTCTCAGTGCTTTGTGATCAGTTCTCAACTTAAGTTTGTACTTTATTAAGCCTTTTTGACTCTCGTGTTTATTTTGTTTCTCTGTTTAATGGAAGCTCGGCTTTCCTTGTTTATTTGTACTTTGTATTTTTTCTTAAAGTAAAGATTATATTTTTGGAAAGCAACACAGACTTTCTGGATCATTTCTCTTCTGCTTTTTGGTTCAACTGTTGGGGAGATAGCTCAGTGGAAGACACCTTGCACTTGAGCACTGCAGACCCGGGTTCGATCCCCACCTAAGGCAACCCCGTTATACCACCGCTGCCGCAGCTTGTCGAGATTCACAGTGGTGTCTTCTCCTCTTTCTGCAGTTTATCTTAAAAAAACAAATCATTTCCATTGCCTGAGTTTTTTTTTTTTTTTTTTACAATAGTCAGGACCAATTTCTCAACACTTAGCTCACTTTTTCAAAACTCTTCACACAGTGTGCAGTGAGCACAACAGCAGTCTATGTGGGATCATTTATCATTGCTTTGACACAAAATGCATTCGATGATTACATCTTTTAATTTGCATGTTTATGTACTCTTTTCAAAACTGTTGAAAACATAATACACAAATGGATAAGACAGTATTTTGCTATATTTCTACATTAATGCCATATTGAAATATATTCAGAATCTAAATAATGACATACTATCAAAACAATTAGATGTAGCTGAACACCTACACAGGTGTTAGTCTTTCAGTTATATTTTCAGTTATATATATAATATGTCAGCTGCTTGTCACACCTCGATGTCCTCTTTTCTCTTGGCAATATCCTCCTCAGCTTGAGACTTTTGCTACATGTACGGAAGTCTCTCCTCCTCAGTCATGACTCTGTTTGCTGACTGTGGATCACAGATTCAAAAGTCCTCAAAAGAGAAGATGTATTTTATTACACAAAATCAGAACTGGCTCGTCAATACAGACAGACAGACAGAAAGATAGACAGATACAAACGGCTGGAGATCGGGGACTTTTCTCTCAGGATAATTCTGTTCTGATCCAAAATCCTACTGGTCAAATTGTATGATCTGAAACCGTACAAAGCTGTAATGTGCAATTCAGTGCAGTGACGTGTCGAATAGAATACATTCCGTTGACGTCACGCAGCAGCGCGTCAGAGCCGCAGAAATTAGGGTTATAGGCCTATTTCACAAATATGGCCGCCGAGACCGGAAGTAGGGTAAACTCTTTTCCGGTGAAAGCGCTAGCAGTAGCAGTCGGAGAACAATGGCGGATTCTAAAAGCAGTCAGACCTGTTGCGCACCTTTATGTTTCAACTCAAAAAAGAAACAGCCCTATTTATCATTTCACAGCTTTCCTTGAGATGAAATGTTGAAAAGGCGTTGGATTTGGGCTATACGAAGAGAGGAGGGGCCGACGTTCACAGTGAGGAAAGGCAGCACTTTTTTGTCTGCTAAGCACTTCACGGAGGACGAAGTCCGTGTTAGAGAGTCCGGTCGTAAGTATCTTACACCGCAGGCCGTACCTTCCCGGTTTTCCTGGAACAACTGGGGAGAGGTTAAATTACGCCAGACACTGACGGCAAAAAGAGGTGTACTCGAGGAAACCGAAATGGAGAGTGCTGATGCCGCGCTGCTGGTGCAGGAGCACGATTACGACAGCCGCCCTCCCCCATGTGAGTGTAACATGTTGTTATCCAATACAATATGTTAGAATTTATAAAATTGCTGTAACATACAGTAGCAGTTATGCTAGCAGTGGAGCATGTTAGTAAGATGAATGAGTTATTTAATTATTTGCAGGGTCTGCTGCGGAGTGCACCAATACCACGATTTAAAATATAGCTAGTATTAACGTTACTGGTAATTTTTTTCTGCCTTTACGTGCCATCGGAAACATCTTTCTTCCCTCTTCTGAAGTTGTGACCACAAGCTCATCGCATTCAAATTTTAACTTATGAGGGCGTTCGTCTCCATTTCTTTTTTTAACTAGGAAACTAGTATTTACGATCATTCCGATAGCACGATAAGTCCTAATTTCTCTTGTCAGCCCCTTTTATACTGCATTCTGTGGTTTAGCTCAGAGGACCCCAAATATTTTGCATGTCTCCTTTGTCTGACACCCATTTCAGTTCTTGGTCAGTTATTATTAAATGTGCAACAATGGAGACAATATGAACAATTGATTAAACCGAACTAAATAAATAATGGCATGTGAGGCTGTTGGGGTGAATAAATAATTTACAGTGATGTTCTAACTGTTCTATAACTGCATAAACACATTTAATCGCAATTTACCAAATGAATACGTTTTTCCCCCCTCTAATAATAAAGTGTCATGTTTAACACCAAAAAAGTAAGTTTTATTTTGTTCTCTTTAATTAGGTGCTCTTGATGAGGCACATGGAAAAAATAAAGGAGCTGGAAGAACTGGTGTCAAGGCTTACCATCTCCCGATCTTTGCTGGATAGATGGTGTGTGTCTGATGAAGACTTCAGGTATTTCACAAGGTTCTCATCCAAAAACATATTTATGGTTTTCTGGAGATCTATAGAGCCCTCTGCATCCAATATTGTGTACTGGTCCAAAGCCAAGAGGATTGGAATTTCAACTGCAGAGAAAGAGGTCGTGAAGCCAAGCCCCCAGTGTAAGATGCAACTCATTGATGAGTTTTTCATGTATTGCTTGCGGGTTGCTGTCGGCCTTAGAGAGAGAGTTATAGCTGAGATATTTGGAGTGAGCACTTCTACAGTGAGTCGCATTGTAATCACATGGGCAAACTACTTGTACCTTGTGTTGGGATCCATTCAAATATGGATGACCCGTGAACAGGTGAGGCGAACAATGCCTGTGAAATTTCAGCAGTACTGCCCAAATGTGAGGGTCATTATTGACTGCACAGAGTTCAGATGTGAGAGCCCAGAGGCAATTACCCTTCTCTCTGAAACATTCTCAACCTACAAGAGCCATACCACCTTCAAAGCTTTGATTGGAGTTGCACCCTGTGGTGCAATCACATTTGCATCAAAGTTGTTCAATGGCTCTATCTCTGATAAGGAGTTGACAAGACAGTGAGGAATCGTGGACTTACTGGAGCCAGGTGATGAGGTTATGGCAGACAAGGGCTTCCTTATTGGAAAGCTTTTGGAGGTTGTTGGGGCAAAACTAATCATTCCACCTTTCAAGCATAGAGACCAGTTCAGCAGAGAGGAAACAGAGAGAACCCAGGCCATAGCCAGACTCCCCATCCTGGTTGAACGTGTAATTAGGCGAGTAAAAGAGTACCACATTTGGGATTGCCCAATTCCCCTCACCTTGGCAGGCACAGTTAATCAGATGTGGTCCTGCTGTTGCATGATGGCAAATTACCAGGGTCCTTTAGATTTTGAAGGTGAGGTAAAATAATGGACAGATTGAACATGCCAGCTCACACTTGCTTTGCTTAGAGCCCGCATCAACGGGGCATAAGCATTTTTTTTTCTGTGACATATTTTTGTTTGCTGTTACTCAAATGCTATCAACAAGTTATATGACGTTTTAAAGTTAAACTGTTATTTTTTGTGATTATACAGTTCGTTCTGTTTAAATGTTCCTCTCAAATGTTCCTCTCAAATGTTCAAATGTTCAGATGTCTGTTTGTGGCGTCTGTTTGTTACGTTTGTCTTGTCCTGTCTACCCACTCTGAGCCTGCACCTTGACGTGGTGAGTGGGCTTCTAACTAAGCCAGGCTAGATGTTGAGAGTCAAAGCCAAGATGCTGGTCATCCTTTCTCTTTTTCAGACATGCTGGTGGTTGCTGTTTCCAAGTTTTTCCAGTAACGAACACTGCTAAGTATAAAATAACTTTTAACTCAGATATAGTGTGTAGGCCACTGACTTTGAATAAGTATCATTACAAAGTTCTAAACCATAAGTAATAAAACCACAAGACATTTGTCAAAGTATGTCTACTTGAAGTGTCTACTGTGTGTTTCGATAATAAATATTAATGTCTTTTAGTCATTTTATGTTGTATCTACATTAATCTGGAGGGTAAATGTAAAATTATTAAATAAAATGTAGTAAAAACGTATAGAAACTTGAGTTTTTTTGATTGCGATCAATCACAATTAATCAGAAAAAACTTGTAATTAATCTAGTTAATTTTTTTGGATCGATTGACTGCAATTAATACGTTTAGTCAACCTAATATTATAACTTTTGTTTTTAATTAAAGTTATGTTACAGTTTTTGTTGTATGCTGAGGAGAGGGAGTACATGGAGCGTGGAGTTTATCTAGAGAACGCTGACAACGGTGAATGATGTTAGACAGCACAACAGATTTTGCGTGTGTACAAATGCATGTGTTAGAGCATGTTTGTCTGTTTATCAGAGTCTGGGAAACATTTGTAAAATAACATTTATCATAAAGCTTAGAAACATGCATAACTGTGAATAATATAAACACCTTTGGTTGGCCACTTTCTTGTCTATTTTCGCCCTAGCAAAACATGGATGTATGTGCCAAAGTAGAATTCGTCAGCTTTTGCCTTGATTTCTTGGATCAGCTCATCATCCCTCCATACTCTCTCCACGGTGAAGTCACTCCTTGTATCCGTCACCAGATCACACCAAGCTAAGCCAGTGACCATCAGCTGACCCTGGACTTGCCCTTACGCAACAAAAATATATTTCTCAATATATTTTTTGACAATATATTTCATGTGTCTCCATATATTGTGAAATTTACATTGTAATATATCATATGATATATTATATAATAATATATTATATATTGCAATATATGGGACAATACTGCAATTATCAGTAGCACTTCAATGCAGTACATGAGATCCACGGGGAGGAGTCGGATCAAGATCCAAGGGGTGGAGATGGGTAGGATTAGGGTTGGGTTTAGGGATTAGGGGTGGGTTTAGGGATCAGGGGGCGGAGTTGGGTAGGTTTAGGTGTATGTAAGGTGGGAGGAGTCGGATCTGGATCCGACTCCTCCCCGTGGATTTCATGTTCCGCAGTGAGGACCATCTCGCAATTATTGCCGTTTTCATATATTGAATAAATACATATTATTATACTATTTAATATATTGTTAGGTATATTGAAATATGTCCCATATTATATGAAATTATATATTGGAAGAGGCAATGTATATATGTGAAAATATATATGTAAAATTATATGAGCTAATATACCTCAATGTACCAGATAATATAATCAGATATATATGCAAACATGTCTTAAATATGTTGAAAAATATATTGATTTATATTACATAATATATTATATATAATTATGATATTATATATTGTATACAATAATTTACCATGTGGGGGAATAAAAAGTGGACTAAAAAATGTTGTAATTGTTGCTGTTAATGATAATTTAATTTACACTCTCATCTACATTTTACAATATATGAATCAATACATAGCCATATATGGTCCATCCATATGGCTATATAATGTAAAATATAATGAATGTCATGCAAAAATTTGATTTGGACTATTGTTAATCAACCTTTCTGTAAACCTATGCATGAGCTTACTTAACTCATAAAAAAAATACTTTGTTTCAATAAACATACATGCAATAATGTAATACAGTTTTGTTTGTATATCAATGTATTTTAATATATGAATCAATATATAGCAATAGGTTGTCCATCCATATATTGTTATATATTTTCAAATATATGAGGCAGTTTCTGATATATTGAAATATATTTTCTAATGTATTGCAATATAAATTCTAGTATATTGCAATATATTTTTGTTTCGTAAGGGTGCCAGTGATAGATGTGTTTTTTTTTTTAATTTAGCTTGACCGCCAATAATATTAATGTGTGATGCCTCTCCAATGTCGTTCACATCAGGGCACTTAATCTCTACTGGGCCATAGGGAGGTTCTTCGTTTGGGTCCACCACTTTACCATCTGGACTGGCACCGAGATGTGGAGCATTGGGGTGGATGATGAGACCGCATGGAAGAACATTAACTGCAAAGGTCTCAGCATAGCGGCGAAGAACCTCTGGCTCAAGCTCCACTCCTCTACGCATTGCTTTGGTCTGGGGGGCACCTTTAATGATCCGGCCAGCGAGTGTCTTTGCAGTGGACTCTGATCTGACATGAGCAGCTTCATGGAACTTGCTTGCTGTAAGACGGAGACGACGTATGCTGAACCAGAGTGGGCTTTTGGATTGATCCCTTGTTCCCTCCTCAACGATCCCTGATATTTCAGGGGTCACCTCCAGACTCTGCATATGCAGCAGTTCAGCCCAGCTACCAGGGACAAAATGAAATTGTGGAAGTGTGAATTGTGGGACAGGTAATGGGGGGAATTGTGGAGCATATGGATGAATGAGCACATCCTTTGGCAGCACAGCTGGACACTGGTAAAACAGTAGTGAACCTTTTGGGACCTCTCCAAATTTAGAGGACACCAGGGCTGGACTGGCAATCGGGCATACCGGGCATTTGCCCGGTGGGCCGACGTGCTTTGTGGGCCGATACATCTCATATTTTTTTTTTAAAATTTTTTGAACGGCCCATAAAACTCGTATATCGGCGGCCCATTGCGTTTAGTTTTGTTTAATTGGCGGCTCTGGGATCTTTGTGCCGGTGTAATGCATTGGACAAAAAAAAAAGTCAGCGTAGGTTTTTCTTTTTCTCACAGACCGGCGCATGATGAAACGCGTAGATCAGCAGCCCATTGGTTATTTTCTTGATTGACACTGGGGTGGTCCAATCACATCTTTAAACGCCTCCCCCTTTGAGCTCTGAGTGAGCGAGCAGTGTCAGTGTGTATCTGTCAAAATAGTCAGTGCGATGGAGAAGAAACGCAAGGAATGTGCAGAGAAATAGCGTGAAAAAAGAAACTTCACAGGCCCTTCAAGTGTCTGATGAGGATAGCGAGGAGGATAAGGAGAGAGATGAGTGAGTGCAGAGAACTGTGGTAAGCAGAACTAGGCTACTGTCACAACACTTATGGTGTATTCACACCGAACGCGAATAGAGCGTCAAATACGCGTCTATCGCGTTTAGTTAGACGCTTGAACATTCGCTCGAGTTCAAATTTTTCAACTTGCGCGGAAGACATTCGCGGCAAACGCATCGCCCAATTCGCGTCATTCGCAACGCCCGGCGCGAATGATGCGTCTATTCGCGTCTTTGCATTGACTTTGTATGTAATCTACTCGCCCAAATAATTAAATTCGCGTTGGGTGTGAACACACCATTAGGCTATGTAGGAACCCACTACCCAGTTACGCATTATTTACACATCTGCATATTTGACGATTACGCATTTTATTAGAATTGTAATGAGACAATAATGAGTAATGATCTGTAAACCATATTTTTCTTCAAAATAAAAGCTCGATGCCGTTTCCGTCAAAATAAAAGATCATGTCCTTATCTCTGTATAGAAATTAGTACGAAACTAATTATGAAAGTTGCTTTTATTTTTCAGTGCATTTGTTTTACAACATATGGCTATTACTACCATGGGATTAATATTATAACTATTATTATGTAGTAGTGTAATGTAGACAGACACTATATCACAACTAAAAGAGTTTTGAGTTTTTCTTTGTTCAATTTGCACACTGAATATGGGTTGGAGCTCTTTATTTTTAACTCTCAAAGTGCACCAGATTGATGAATTTAACATTAAAAAGCACAAAAATGTTCTTACGGGGGAGCATGCCCCCGAACCCCCCTAGAGGGACAGAGGTGCACTCACCACAGATTTCACAAAAACCTGTGGGAAAAACCGGTATTGCTATCCCAGCTTATAGCTTTCTTTAGGATTCATCACTGTGGAGTATTGTTCAACTTAGTAGTTATTTTCATCGGTTAACTCTTACTCACTCCTATTCACTTATGGCATTAGTGGTTTTAATAGGAGGTGGTATACATATTCAAGGGCGTGCAAAGTTCGGTTGTGTTATATAGTGGGCCAGTCTGGGCCAAAATGCCCGGGCCGATTTTTTGTCCCAGTCCAGCCCTGGAGGACACCATGCTTACAGCAGACATTCCATCAACAACTTTAGCTATAAGCGGTTGTGGTCGAAGGGAGATGAGGGATGCTGCTCCAGCAATCACGTCTTTGTCAGGCAAAGGTCCTTAAATAAAAATGTTCATGCCTCAGTGTGTTAATTATCAGTGTGTCTTATCTAATGTGAAGATGTATTGTATTAGTATTTGGAGATTACCTCCATATGCTCTATACATAGACTGCACACAGCTCCTACCAGAGGCTTTCGGCTTGCGCACTACAAGCTGATCTACTGGTTCAGGAGTGATGCCCTGACAAAACATGTTGCATTTGATTGTAATCTGATTTGCACATGCATTTTACATACTTTTTTTAAACTTATTATTAACTGTTGGCTAAATTAAAACTGTTTGAGTTGTTGTTGTTTTTTTACCTGGGTGCGTGGCCTATGCCAGGTCTGCTGTTTGCTTGTGCAAGCAAGGGCAGCTGGAACATTTTTGGGTTCCTAATGTACTGTAATGTGCTGTCTGGTAAAGCAGTGCCAGGTGGTTGCACAAACTTCTTCCAGCAGCACAGGTACAAGTATAAGCTGCCATTTGAGGTGGATAGTTAGATTCAAGCGTGATCTGACGAAAGTGATAGAAAGACTCATATATTTCACATCTTTATTTAACTTTTGTGTGTTGTTCATTTAGGGTGTACACTGGGATTTTTTGGGGACATACAAAAATATGTTTTTGTAACAATATTTTTTAAAACTTAATATCATTAGAGTAAAATTCGTGTTTTATTCTTTATTTGCCTTAATTTCATTATTTTCATGTTTAGATAAAATAGCAAAGTTAAATTAAATTCACTGTAAAGATGTACAATTCTTAGTTTCATTCATGGTGATGACAGGAAAATGAGCCATAATCTAGTGTAAGATTGCTGCACTCCTGGGCAACTAAATAACATGATTTTTTATTTTTTTTAAAGCCACTAGATATCACACATACAATCAGAAATCATTTCTATTTATTTATTGATTTTGTTTGTGTAGATTGATATTGTGTCATCAAGTGCAATGCCATTTTAATGAAAGGAAAATTTTTTTTTTTTTTTGAACTATAGCTGATTGATACTGAGACAAGTAATACATTAGAATTGATCTTGGTTATAAAAAAATATACCATTCATCATTAGCTTAATCCAGTATGTATTTACCTCAAGTTGATGTGGTTCCTCACGCTTTCTTAATGACCTATAACATCTGGCCCTAATTACCACTGTCCCTGTAATAATATTTGAGACTGAAGTGTCCAAATACACACAAACATGGTTAATTTTTTTTATTACACCGCTTTAAAATTCATCCATAAAACCAACAAAATATAAATTGTAAATTGCCTATCGTGAATAATACATACCCTGGTAATCAAAAATAAATTGCTCAAAAAAGAATTTGTAACCTTTGTCCAATTTTGATCGTTTCACATCTCCCTGAAAAATGTCAACAAAACGGACAACATCGGATATATGTACTTTTGGCAAGTACATGAATGACTGAGAAAAAACACGCTGTTCACAGTCCATTTTTATGAAGAATGTTCAAGAATGAATGGGATCGTAGAGAGCGGTGGCGCGACCGGAAGAATTGTTACCCTACTTCCGGTTACGGTCGCCATTTTGTGAAATAGGGCTATTGTTTTAATTTAAAAAATTGAAAAGAGAGAATGACCTGTGTCACCACAATAAGTCCATGAGAGGAATGTAGATAAGGCTACTTGTAGTAATAATACCTAGCCTATTTTGTCTACACTTGTAAAAATACACCATTTATTTTTTGCCTTCACTAAACTTTAAGAGCATCAACCACAAGTTTCTGCACGGCCCTAACTAACTAAAGCCTAACGTTAGTGTATTATTCTGTCACGTTACACGTTGAAAGTTGAGTCCAACAATCATTCAGTTAACTGACCGACGTTGTGTTTTTCTATTACATCGAGTTTTGATTCCGACTGATCTAACTTAAACTCCCGTTGCTCGTGTCTCCCGCGATCATGATAAATGTTTTGCCATAGAAAACCATAAAGAATACGCCTAAAGTTACCATTTAGCGCGTTGAGTCAGAATGTCAATAAGAAATAAAATACATAAATAATGACATAAAAAGTAAATAAATATGAAATAATACAAATACTAAAAAATAACGTCTGACAACATGAACGTTCGGATCCGATTCAGATCGACATAATATTGTCACTCGCACAATGTCAGTACTGTGACTGCCTAATGTATAATTTCAAAATAAAAGCCCTCTAACAACAAAAGCTGTTTTGTCGATCAATTTCACTCCAGATTGATATACATACCCCTCCTCAGAGTCAGAGATGGCCACAAATACATCAAAAAGTATTTTGTTACAAATTACAAATACTTGATCATCAAATGTATCAAAATAAAATACAAAACACCAGTCTCACACCAGTGGGCCATCAGGTAAAATGGCCCATTTAGGTTTGAGTGTCTTATCTCTTTACAGGTTAACAGCCAATGACTGCAAAGAATTTCAAACTAAAAGCAGTACTTGACATTTAGCAAATAATTGGAGAGGCATCCAGCTGCAGCCCGGCAGACTCACTTCTTGCTGGACCCCAGTGGATGGACACCAGTGGATGGACCCCAGTGGATGGACACCAGTGGATGGACCCCAGTGGATGGACCCCAGTGGATGGACACCAGTGGATGGACCCCAGTGGATGGACCCCAGTGGATGGACCCCAGTGGATGGACACCAGTGGATGGACCCCAGTGGATGGACACCAGTGGATGGACACCAGTGGATGGACACCAGTGGATGGACACCAGTGGATGGACACCAGTGGATGGACACCAGTGGATGGACACCAGTGGATGGACCCCAGTGGATGGACACCAGTGGATGGACACCAGTGGATGGACACCAGTGGATGGACCCCAGTGGATGGACACCAGTGGATGGACACCAGTGGATGGACAGCTGACGTCATTTCCGTATCGTCATTCACTTTTCAAATTTACGTCATTTCCGTATCATCAATCACTTTTACAAATTTGACGCGCCATGCAGATGTCAGCGGTAAGAAAAATTAATAAACTGTCGATAATTTATAGGTCATGTCAGAATTCAAATGCACAAACTCCCCAGTAGAGTAAGTTTTTAATCAATTTCTCATTTCTGTATTGGCCTTGAATCAACACTTGTACTCTAATATAGTTAAATATAAACATGCTCATTCTAATCATATTGTACATCTGTTCTTGCTTTAGGTGTGGTGAATGTCAAAAAACTGCCCCAGGCTGTAAGAGACATGTGTGTCCCTTTTAAAATTGTACAATGCAGAAATTGCAGATGTTTTTTCAAAGACAAGGTACTGTGGAAACGGAAGACGTGGAGACCTGCGAGGGTTTTATACAGACCCTGAATTTCCTGAGCATTGAGATGATCATAAACCATTAATATCTATCATTCAAAAGAACTTAAATGATATGTCATCTAGAATTTATTCAACGCATGATGATGAAGTTACAAAGATATGATCTGAATCTAGTGTATACCCCTGGAAAGTATATCATTGTGGCTGATGTACCAGCAGCTTCAGAGATCAGCAATATGGACGAAGTTGAGAGACATGTGAGTATGGTGGGTTCATCTCTACCAGTCTCAGATGAGATGTTAAGACTCATTGCGGAGGAAACTGCAAAGGATGCTGAACTGCAGAGGGTTATTGCACATCTTCATCATGGATGGATCAAAGGCAAGTGTCCACAGTATTTTCCATTACGGGCAGAACTGAGTGCGGTTGAGGGCATGCTGTTGAGAAAAAACAGAATTGTCATTCCAGTGTCAATGCGCCAAGACATGCTTCGTCGAATTCATGAGGGCATCTTGGCATTGAAAAATGCAAGAGAAGAGCTAGACAAGCTGTTTTTTGGTCGGGAATTAATGTGCACATTAAGAATTTCATCAGTCAGTGTGAGGTCTGTCTGAGTCATCATTATAAACTGGCTAAAGAACCTATGATGATTGCTGCTCTTCCTACTGAGCCGTGGCAAAAAGTAGGAACTGATCTTTTCCAGTTGAATGGTAAGGATTATTTGGTGGTTATCAACTATTATTCCAATTATGCTGAAGTTGAACAGCTCCGTCATACATCGAACGACATGATTCAACGCATGAAATGCATTTTTTGCAAGGCATGGAATTCCTCATTGTGTGCAAAGTGACAATGGTCCCCAGTATAATAGTCATGAATTCAGGCTGTTTGCAGAACAGTATGGCTTTAAGCACACTACTTCAAGCCCTCTTTATCCAAAGGCAAATAGTAAAGCAGAAAAAGGGGTAGAAATTGTAAAAAGACTTTTGAAAAAAGCAGCGGCAAGCAATTCGGATGAAAATCTGTCTCTGTTGAGTTACCGTTCCTCTCCACTCAGTTGTGGATTATCTCCTGCTGAGTTATTGATGAATTATAAACTGCGTGACACACTGCCAGAATTATCTCTGAAAAGAGAAAACAACGGTTTGTCATTGAAAGAGAAGCAACATCTAAAAGAGAAGCAGAAAGAATATTATGACAAGGGAAGTCGGCAACTAAAACCTCTTTCAGAACGAGATGTAGTTAGAGTTGCGGAGCCTACTGGATGGAGAAAGAAAGCTACAGTCCTAAAAGAGGTTAACCCAAGATCATATCTTGTTCAAACAGAAGATGGGCAGACCTTACGGAGAAGTCGACAGAGTTTGCAGAGAAATGTCCTTTGGATGAGCCAACCTTGGACCTGCTGTCCCCAGAAATGCAGTCTTGTGAAATGCCCTCTGTTGATCGGCAACGTCTTGAAATGTTATCTTCGGATATGCTTTACTCTGAACGTGATTCATCTGTACCAAAGACTGACATTCCTGTCTTACGGAGATCTAATCGAGTTAGAAAACCACCTGTTCGAATGGACTTATAGTTTGTAAAAAAAAAAAAAAAAAAAAGATTGATGAATTGAGTGTTACATAGTAAAGTGTTGGTAATTATGTGAAATTTCTATGTAATATTGTAAAAAAAAGGAAAAGAGATGTAATGAGTACAACTGTTATATGAAGAGTACTGATTGACTCCAGCAGGTGGCAGTAATGTGTTGTATAAGATAAAGTGCATTTGCTAAGGAGAGAAGGGGTAATGGAGATATGCTGTGTGTGCAACGTGGAATAAAGACTCCAGTACCAGTCATTTCTCTTACCTTTATTTGTTGTCTCATGAACAATACATTTATCACGAGGTTGAATCCAGTTATTCATTAGTCAGCAACTTATTGATGCTTTTCTGTTTTATCATGAATAACGTGACGCTTCCATAACGTGTTGTTCCCATAACAGAGATGTACGTGCTGTTTCTCTTGCATTTTCAAAGGCTCATAAAAATGTGTCTTGTCTTGATACACAGTCTAATGGTCTAACTCTAACAAAATCCAAATTTTAAACATATTTTAATAGCAATATTATGGGCCTTAGCCTTACACTTCCTATTTGAGCCAATGCAGATGAACCATAGACAGAGATGAACGAGCTAAGTTAATTCAGGGCTGCGTTCAACCCCGACAAAACGTTGCACAACGTTTTTTAAACAGAAATGGTGATGCGTTGAACACACTGTTCTGATGACGCAAGAGTAGCAACTACGGCAGCTGAGAAAGGCCATTCTTTGTGTTCTTTGTAAAGAATTTTCGGAGCCTGATGAAGTCGGTATAAATATGTGTTTAATACTACAAAATATGCCCGATGTTACAGTTACTGCACTTGCCGCCCAGAACACAAGAGAGCATCCCAATCGAGTGAAGGGATTTGTGGAAACTGAAATGGAAGCACAAATCTTACCTAATTCAGACTAAGGCCCTGTCCACACGGACACGGGTATTTTTACAACCGTGACTTTTTTTACGCGGTTCGGCCGTTCGTCGGAAACGCACTGAAACCGAACATTTTTGAAAACCCCTGCCAGGGTGAGGATTTTCAGAAACGCCGGTTACAGTGTTGTCGTGTAGACAGTGAAACCGGGGGTTTTGCCTTGCGACGTCAGAGTGTGCGCCGTTATCTGCTGTGTTTGACGTCAGATTTGCGCTTCTGATTGGCCAACGTGGCTTTACGGTTAAGGGTTATATCGCCGCCTGCTGGCGTGGCATGCTCTTGAGCGCGCTTGTTTGAGTGTTTTTGCGTTTTCATGTAGACAGAGACCGAGCATGTGTGGACGGGATTTTTTTTTAAACGCTGTAGGAAAAACTCCGGTTATAAAAATACCCGTGTCCGTGTGGACAAGGCCTAAAACACATCTATTTAGCCTCACTTACTGACTTTATTTGTAGTTCATACTGTTTTAATACCCTGTATTTTCTTTCTCATTTTTAGGAAAAGCACTTAATTACCATTGTTTATTTCTATACCAAATGTCATACACTTGCAATGAAGCTAAAAATATAAACAACTACATCATAATGTTGATATCCTATATTTTTACAATAAAACTTACGACAAACATGTCTTCTAATATCCTCAGTTGTTGCGGCGTATACCGAGCTGCGTCGAACACATTTGTAAATTACTTTCCTTGAACCCATTGTGCGAGTTCACTTTAATACCGCGTGCTTTATATACATGTTGCTGCTGATTGGACTGCAGTTCTGACACACCCACCAAACAAGAGAAAACGCATCTCAAACCCCGTTGCACACACACCGGTGCACGCCGTTTCCAGGAAACATGACGTTCAACCCGGAAACCGTAGCAAAACGTTGCGCACCGTTATGAACTTGAACGTGCCCCAGGGCAAGACCGCCCCGAGTGTAAAGCCTAACGTGATTGGTTGTAGCGAGAACGTGCTACGATTGGTCAGCTCAATGCGGCCGTTATCTGATTGGCTTGAGGAAACGGTGGGTGGAGTCCACTTATTTGTGGATTTGTCTGCATGTCGACGCTAGAAGTGTTTCAAAATCCACAAATGCGTGAGGGGATTTACAAATGCACAGAAAGCGGTGCACAAATAAATGCCAGGCAGAGTTGTGTTTGTGACATAAAAAACATTTGTAAATATATTTTTTTATTTGCAAATCTCATTTTATTTATTTGTGAGTTTTATATTTTTTTTATGAAACTCTTTACAATTATTTGTAGATCTTAATATATTTATTTGTGAATTTGATATATTTTCGTGAATCTCTTTACATTTATTTGTGGATCATAATCTATTTATTTGGAATAATGCAACAATTCTCACCCCATAGACTTGCAATGTTTTGTATTGTATTTGTCTATTGGCTTAGACACACAAACTGGGTGCTGGTGTGATGAGACGTATGTGCTCGGCCAGATTCGGCTCGAAGTCGTGCATCTTCGGATGCGGAGCCGCGCTCAGTTACAAAATCTGCCGTGCACACCGCCAAGCGAAATGGGCCCTTGCACACCTTCACGCTCGTGCGGACGCGGCGAGTATAAACCAGGCTTGAGGCGCCAGAACTGTAGCTGATAGACTGTGCGCTGTAGCGCGATACTGCCATATCTCTTCAAAAGCAGATCGTGGAGACATTAAATCATCCACGATCAAAAATCATGATATCGCATAAACAACAAAGTATAAAACGACTGTTATCATGTCTGAAAACACAAGTAATGAAGTTTACAAAACTGTATCGCACGCGTGCTACAGTGGCAGATTTATTCATCGCACAGACCAATCTTTTCGTAGATATATGTCGCACTGTATAGGACCCTTTTTAATGAACGTTTGCCATAGGTCTACTAGGCATAGAGATATCTGAACATCTTTGCCAAGCGCAGACCAGTACAGAAGTAATCAATAAATTATCTGGGAGGGTCATGCCTTTTTTCACAATCATTTTGGAGGGTCATAGAAAAATGTATTGCTAGCGAAGGGAGGGTCAAGTCTATTTTGACTATAGATCTCAAAACTCCTCCGGCAGCCCCTTAAATAAAAAATGAACAGTCCCTAATGCCCCTTTTTACAATATGTAAAATAAGTCTATGTTGTCCCCAGAGTGTTTATGTGAAGTTTTAGCTCAAAATACCCCACAGATCATTTTGTACAGCATGTTAAAGTTGTCCCTTTTTGAGGGTCAGTAAAACAGTTTTGTGTGTGTCCCTTTAAATGCAAATGAGCTGCTGCTCCCAGCACAGAGGCGGAGCTTCAACAGCTCCTATGTGTGTGTGTGTGTGTGTGTGTGTGTGTGTGTGCAGCTCTGATTAACTCACACAGACAAGTACTAAAATGTCAGAAACTGTTCTGCCTTTTATGTTTAAACTGGAGTCGGACAATGATGGAGAGACTCACGAAGAAGTGACAACATGTAGAAGCAACAGGACATTTCTGAATGGTTAGTTGATGAATTGTTGCTGATGTGGAGTTAACTATCTTCAAGTCATTGATTAGAATATTCTGTCATGATAATCTATAAAATCGCTCGTTGTTGATGTCATTAACCCTGGAGGAATATCGTGTAGTTCCTACCAGCCGTTTGTTGTAATCCTTAAAAAACGATTTCTTTAAAAGCAAATATCTTCCTTTGCTTTGAACTTTTTCTTATCTTACGGTACTATAGTTTATCATGGTAAACTTTCTCAACTCTTTCATGTGGGCGAGAATCACATCTCGAAGGCGAATCACCAACTGATGCAACTGAGCCATAAATCAACCAATCATCGATGTAGTTCATGACGCGAATACCCTGCAGGTGCAGAGGCGCCAGAGCTGCTCTACGCATTTTGGAAAGTGCGGGTGATAGTGCTAGGCTGAATGGAAGAACTCGATATTGGTATGCGTTGCCCCTGAAAGCAAGACCTCAGGAATTTCCTGTGATACGGAAGGATGGGTATGAAAGTATGCGTCACACAAAAGATCAAGCGTCCGTTTTACTCAAGAAAATCACCATAAGAGCTGAATAAACACAGTACAAGAAGTGCACATTAAAGTCTTATCCATAAACTCTCTCTCTCCCTTGTATTATCATCAACATACACAGCAGATTACACAAAAATACTCCTTACAAATAACAGTAAATATATATACAGACCTTTTCAGGAGGTCTTTAATAAACTGGTAAACTTTATATCCGTAAAACGACTCAGATGAACTGTAATAAAGTGTGCGCTCTCCCTTTCATTACTGCCATGACCAGTTATGCTAGGCCTATCACTCCAGAGACTGTAAGCTGGATCACAAACAGTTGGTACAGATCCATCTTCGAGTAACAACGAGAGTAAATGAAGACTGCTATGTTCATTCTTACATCCAACAACAAAACGCCTCAATCGCTTAGGAGACATTCTTGTCTACAGCTGCTACAGCGTTGAAACAATGGAGGACTGTGTACAGCTCACTCAGGGCTGGTCTGTGCTAAAACGGCAGTGTCCGTCAACAGTCGTGGGAGGGGCCTGTGCAAATTGATGTCACGTTGCCCTGAATCTGCGAACGGCTTGTTGAGACAGTGCTTATGATTTATGGGGATTTTTAAAAAAGCACTTGGAGTTTTATCATTTTAGGGTGGTTGTGTACACACACTGGCAACACACATTTATGTTCAAACACCATGTTAAAGTGAATTTTGCATAGTGGTGGCCCTTTAAAAGGTGAATATCATTGTAATATTCCAATTTATTTATTTCTGTCAGGACCACTATCGTCAAATACGATTGACAATTAGCATATAGTTTGGATTGGCGGTGTGCTTCCGTTCTGGCGAGAACTCCCTGCGCATCCATGCAGCCTAGCTGTAATAACCCCCCTAAGGGTAAACGGAACAGAACCAACATGAATGTATACAGATCATTAATTCAAGATTTTAAAGTACAACGTAATTCGAGAATTTATTCTGATTCAAGGAGAATCAGTTTGCCAAATGCTGACTGGGCGAGAGGAGGAGCTGGGGAGGGAGGAGGGTAATGAGCTCCTGAGAAACGCGATAGCTGCTGATAATACTGAAGGAGCTTATTTATGTATACAGTGATAGGCGTTGTGTTCCTATAGGTAGACGTGGATCAGCTGAGAGTCAGCTGATGCGCGCTTGACTAACGTGACCTGCCAGAACTGACGCTACGCTTGATTATGTTGTGACGCAGATTGTTAACTGCAGACATGCTTAGGATCCTTTCTGATTTTGGGATCTTAGGGATTTAGAAGTCCTCAGGGGTGGTCCTAAGTTTAGGAGCTACATTTACCATAACAATGCTCTGCGAATAACTCTTTTACGAGTCCTATAATTAGGAGTGACACACCCCTAATTTTTAAGAGATGCTCCTAAATTTCGGCATTAGGAACAACTTTCAGCTTTAACATCTTTTGTGAATATAGCCCCAGATGTATGTGCATCTCTCTCTCTACTGTCATCACTTCTCCTTATCCTTAAGTCCTGGTGGAACTCCTCCGTGGGACTCGAGATCAGTGTGCTACTCAGGTGTCATTCATCAATCTTTCCCGGCCTCACTCTGTTTCCACAACTCTCATCCTCATCCTGCTTGCTACACCCTGTATGAGACAAGAAGATCTTGAAGTGCATTAGCAACCATTCTCTCTTTGTTTTAGGCATTTTGGGATCAATTTTGCACTTCAGAATCATGAGTTTTCATGAAAGTCTTCTTTCTGTAGCACTTACATGTTGATTATAAGATAAAGTTCAGTATAGGGACTTATGAAAAAGACTTTTGAACTGACTATGATTTTAATGTTCACTTGAAAAGGGTCAGCACAGCTTAAAATAGTCTATTCATATAAAATTAGTAATAAACTATATTTTTTATATTTTTCTTGAAATTAATATATGAAAAAATGGTTTTCAATAAATTATTCATATCCCATTCATATGTATTTATACCAAACTGAAGTTAAGTTGGTTTGTTCAAACACATTAAACCCTTTGACACACTTTGACACCATTTAAACCCTTTTGACACACCTTCTCCTGCCTGCTTTAAAGTGTCCTCTGTTGTGTCCAGTGATCAGTGACAGACTGAAGGTTTCTCCCGCCATTCCCAAGTCAGCGGTGTCCGAGGGAGAATCAGTGGAGCTTCAGTGCAATACGACACAGGGCTTCAAAGAGCACACCTTCCTCTCCGTGTCCTGGTCCATCAAGAAAGGGAGCGGACTGTTGGAAGAAATCTTGACATTTGGTCCAGATCATAAGATCAAAGTAGGAAGCAACTATATTCAGTGTTACACAGACGGGGGGCTTCGCTTGGACCTTCCTGGAGGTGGCTTTTATGGACTAGTCCTCAAGAGTGCAAAGCCGTCAGACCAAGGGGAGTACATGTGTACGGTCCAAGAGTGGGTGAGGCAGGGAGGAGGAAGAAACTGGAGGAAGATCCTGGGGAAGTCTGAGGAAATATAAGGTTGTGGTTAAGCCCACAGGTGAGTCAAATTCATTTTCCAAAATATTATTTATTATTAATTATTTGTTATGTTGTAACGTTTGTTGCATAAATTACGTTTAATTTATTTTCAAATTTAAATGTTGCCATATACATGTCTTAACAGACTAAAAAAACATTATAACCTATTTAAGGTCTGCATGCAACAAATGACGAAAAGACAAAGAGAATGACGGAAGACAAAGAAAAGGAAGTGAACCGCAACAATGAAAATATATTTTGTATAAAAATATAAACATGTTTTGTTTATGTAATTGTTTAGATTAGTCTAATTCTTTGTTACCTATGAACATTTTAATTTGTCAAATGTAAAATGATCCAATTGTTGATACATTTGCAATTACCCTGCCTTTTTGTTTGTCTATTTTTGCTTTTTACTTAACTCACTTAGCCAAAGTATTTACTTGCTTAATTATATTTACCTGAAAATACCTTATATGCAGTACAACAATTGAAATAGTGAACTGTTGTGTGATGTACCCATGGTACATGGATGTGAGTGTGTGTGTTCTAAGACATACGAAAATGTAAGGGTCACAGGAAGATCCTGAAAAGGACATTGGACATCTTGGCCAAGTCCAGTTTAGGTCATTAATGAGATAACTGGTAACACTTTACAATAAGGTCTCATTTGTTAACGTTAGTTAATGCATTAACTAACATTAACAATCAGCAATATATTTTTTACAGCATTTCTTAAAGCTGATGAAGGTAACTTTTGTAAAATAATATTTTTTACATATTTGTTAAAACTGTCATTATGTCCTGACAGTAGAATATGAGACAGATAATCTGTGAAAAAATCAAGCTCCTCGGGCTCCTCCCAGTGGTCCTACTGCCATTTGCAGAAATACACCGCTCCCGGTCAGAAACAACCAATCAGAGCCAGCAGGAATGTCTTAGCAGTGTCAATCACGCTCGTCTACGCGCTGATCACACCCCTCTCTTGCACAGCGCGTGCCGTCGTTCAAACTCAAGATTGCCGGTGTGCTGCAGCAGAAACAACCTAAACTGCCAATTCTCGAGTGGCACCTGCTCATAAAACAAAGACGGGTAAAAGGAAAAAGGCCGATGACGATAAACAAGCGAAAAAGAAAGAATTAGACAGAGCCCATTGACTCGGTGTTAAAACTCTAGCCGTGTGGCATGTAGATAAAATGTCACGCGCTGTGCAAAGCAACAATTGAAACCTGCTAATTCACTGGCTTGTCATGTTGCTGAAATAATGTACTAGCAAATCTTATCTAGCATTAGGCCTACATATCGCTAGAATAATTACTTACATACTGTTACGTTAGTTACCGTTATATTATCTTACTAGCTATTTATAATTTATAGAAAGGGTGCAACCTTATAAAGTTACATTACATGTATTGCAAAATACGTAATGATTTGAGGACCAAGTTTGTATAGTCAAAGTATGGGCAGGCCTTAGTCAATGTAAAGCATATTATTGACGTTTTGTCCCTACTAGTGAATCTGCCGTAACTGTTTATCGGCCGTCATAGGTGGCCCTGCTAACTAGCCCGCGCGTTCACGGCAAGCTCCGCTGTGGGGGAGGAGCTGTGGAGGGAGGAGCTGTGGAGGGAGGAGCTGTGGAGGGAGGAGCTATGGAGGAGGAACTGTGGAGGGAGGAGCTGTGGGGGAGGAACTGTGGAGGGAGGAGCTGTGGAGGGAGGAGCTGTGGAGGGAGGAGCTTTGGGGGAGGAGCTGTGGAGGGAGGAGCTGTGGGGGTGGAGCTGTGGAGGAGGAACTGTGGAGGAAGGAGCTGTGGGGGAGGAGCTGTGGAGGGAGGAGCTTTGGGGGTGGAGCTGTGGAGGGAGGAGCTGTGGGGGTGGAGCTGTGGGGTAGGAGCTGTGGAGGGAGGAGCTGTGGAGAAGGAGCTGTGGGGGAGGAGCTGTGGAGGAGGAGCTGTGGAGGGAGGAGCTGTGGGGGAGGAGCTGTGGAGGGAGGCGCTTTGGGGGAGGACCTGTGGAGGGAGGAGCTGTGGGGGAGGAGCTGTGGAGGGAGGAACTGTGGGGGAGGAGCTGTGGAGGGAGGAGCTGTAAAGGGAGGAGCTGCTGTGGAGGGAGGAGCTGTGGGGGAGGAGCTGTGGAGGCCTCAACTTTATTTATACTGCCCTGAGAGACATTCATTTCCTTTGGGCCCACAGGAGGATCTGGTGAGCCAGTTTGCATTTGTGACTTGATGTCCTGATGGTTGATGTAAGAGACCACCGATGTGATGTCCATGCGGACAAGCACATGCTGGCCCCTCAGGTCTGGGAGGAAATGTTTGATAGCTCAAAACACCGCCATCATTTCTAGCCGATTTATGTGCCAAGAAAGTAGATGGTCCTTTCACAGACCTTGTGCCGGGCGACCACTCTTGATCGCCCCCAACTTGTGAGGGAAGCATCCGTCGTTAGTGTTACGCTGCGACAAGAAGCCCCAACACTGGGCCTTGGGAGAGGAACCAATGTTTCTTCCACATGACTAAGGCACTTAGGCATTGCCGCATGACCTTGATCATGCGAAATGGATTTCCCCCCAGAGAAAACTCCCTGGTTCTGAGCCACCACTGTAGGAGTCCCAACAGTCTCTAAAACTGTTTCACAGTGAGTGACTGGCCTAGTTTTACCCCATTTACGGCTGAGAGCATCAATGCTATACGAGCAGGGGAAAGTTGTGCCTCCATCATTGGTGAATCCCAAACCACGCCTAGAATAATGGTTCTCTGAGCTGGAAGGAGCACACTCTTTTTGGCATTGAGCCTCTGCCCCAACATTCTCATGTGAGACAGAACGACATCTCAATGCTGAACAGCCATCCACTCGGATTGAGCTAAAATCAACCAGTCATCGATATACTGTCCCTGGAGTCTCAGTGGAGCCAGAGCTGCATCCACGCATTTTGTGAAAGTGCGGGGTTATAAACCTAGGCCATCGAAAGAACCCGATATTAGTAGGCTTCGTCCCCGAAAGTGAACCTAAGGAACGTTCTGTGATGAGGCTGGATGGCTACATGAAAGTACGAATCCTTCAAATTTATCGTGACAAACCAGTCTTCGGACTGAATCTCTGACACAATCTGTTTGAGTGTAAGTATTTTTAACTTAAGTTTTTGAACCCTGTGGTTTAGTTGATGCAGGTCTAGAATACTGGCAGCACTGTGGCCCTAGAGGGCACCAAAGAGAAATAAGCACCATGTAATGAGGTGGAATCTGTTTCTGCCCGGAGGTGACTGCCCTCAGAAGTCTGACGGCCTCCGAGTCAGGACTTCTTCTTAGTCGAAGCCTTCTTCCAGATGATAACAGTCCCCAGATCTTGTCTAACTTTCGAAGGTTTCGACTGCGACCGCCACCCAGACCCCCTGATTGTGGAGGAGCCCATGTGGCGTCGCTTTGCTTTTGTTGCACCATAGGGACCAGGGTCAATGTAGCTTTGAGAGGCTTGGTGGGTAATGTTGGGGACTTTAGTGACAATACAGACTCAGGAGAGAGATAGCTCGGAAAGTGTCTCTTCAGCCCGAGGCATCGTCACATAAACATGTTGTTTCAGCCCTGTGATATTACTATAGTTTGACATTTGAGGGCTGAAAACAAGATATGAGACCGATTTCTTCCACAATTTCGACACCTCAGTGTGGAGATCGGGAAAAAACGGCAGTCCCCAACGAGGAGGCTGTGATCTGGATGGTAGAAATCGTTTATCCAGCAGGCTTTTCTTTGGTACTTCCTGTTTTTCTGCTGGCCAATCGATATTTAATTTAGCTACACCACGAGTCACAACCTCCATAAACTCCTCATAAGCAGGGGTATGAGGTGGCAAATCCTCAATATCCCCTGTATCAATGCTTACAACATTCAGATCCTCAGAACTGCCATAATACAGTATATATATATCTAATTGCAATGCCAATACAACACTAAATAGACAGAAACAGTATCACAGACAGTGCTTGCTGAGGACACAGAAGCTAGTGCGGTCTGTTTCTGGGGATGCTTTATAGTTTCCTGGTCTGTGACGTCACCCCCTCATGATGTCTCGTCACACCATTGGAGTGATTTCACACGTGCTTCATGACTGTAGATTTGAAAATCATGCTTTCCCCATTATTGTTGAATCACGTGAGCTACACCAGTTCCCTTTCGTAGTCACTCCGAGTTACGTCGGATGACGGAGAATGGGGGTTTCGCCAGAAAGCCTATCATCTTCGAGTATTAAAAAACGAGCCTATGGCAATGAAATGCCATGGGGCTGCGGAATTTGCATAATGTATCTCCGCCCCAAAGCGTGGGTATTTAAGGAGAGACACCTGCAACAGCAGATCATGTTTTCGCTTCGGAGCCAAGAGCATCTCTTCACTCCACAAGCCAAATCCTGAGTTTTCTCAGTGACTACATCTCTTCGAGACGAGCGAACTCTCCGGTGTTGGTGTGATGGCGGTATCCAGCGAGTTTCACATTGCCTGCGAGCTGAGCAGTGGTCTGCCAGTCTGTGTGTTCTCCCTGGTCGCTTCAACATCCGCGGAGTTTTTCCTCTCACTAAAAAGCTGCACGCGGCACGTCTTTTTAAAGACGCGTCTGCCCGTGTTTTTTTTCTGAGTGTGGTATTCTGATAGATTCAGCTGATGGGCGCGAGCGCTGTTTTGAGTGTTTGGGCTTTGATCGTGCTCAGACAGCGCTCGTGGGTGTGTCACGTTCTCTCACTGGGAACGTGACCATCGCAATGTAACGGTCGAGACTCAATGAGCTCAATGAGTGAGAGTCCCCTCATCCACACCCCGATCTATTTTTCTCCACGTGAGATAATACTTCGGCTGGTGGCCAGGGTGACCTAAGACGGCAGGTTTGGAACTAAACCGACGAAAAATTCCTCGGTCCACACCCCGTCTTTCACATTGCAACCTGCGTGGTCCCAGGTGAGTTCGTTTCATTCGGTCCCCCGGCTGATGAAATCATGTATCACCGCATCACAAGGTGAGCTGGAGTCCTCTAGAGATGATGGCTCGTCTGTGCTGCCGTCCTCGGATGTGCTAGCATAACGAGTTTGATCCAGAGTGCACAGCTATGCTTCCCGGGCTGCCGCGAGTATCGGGCTTGTGTGGAACCTTCTGCCATGTCCCGAGCACTTAAGGCTGTTGATTGGTTTGACCCGGACGTGCATGAAGAGATCATGAGATCGTGGAAGTCTCCTTGACTTTTCGCGACTGCTCAGTGGCCTCTTCCGCCTTCTCTGCCCTTGTAGAGGCCGCGGCCTAGGGTGCACTGGGGTTCCCCCTGTGGAGTGTTCTGTGGCAACACGTATGTGTCCCCACAGCGCCTCCACCTGGCGTGGCGACTCTTAAGCACCCCTCCAATGCCTGTAGGTTCTTGTCTACTCCGGTGGCGGGGACCTATAGAGCTGCGGGGCAGTCTGCCACCTCACTGCGTGTTATTGCCATCCTCCTGGGTGTTCAATGACATGCACGAGGGTAGGGCTGATTCAGGGCTCATCCTTGAGCTGCCTGCCGTCACCGACCTTGCTCTCCGAGCGACGTAGGTGACCGCACGCTCCCTGAGTCAGGTGATGTCCACATAGGTGGTCAGACACCTCTGGCTAACCTGGTTGATGTGCGCGAGGCTGAGTGATTTCGTTTCCTCAACTCCCCCATATCCCAGCCTGGCCTCTTCGGCGGCGCGGTCGAGGACTCTGCCCAACAGTTCTCGGCCGCCCAGAAGTGGACTGTGGCTATTTTGTCTGACCCCGCGGCTTTGCTGCCTCCAGCTGCCGGCTCAGACGCCTCAGTCCGCTTGCTGCCGAATGCGCCCTCCTGCGACTTCCGCCCCCTCCCGCCCGGCCCCCAGCAGCACCAGGCCGCGCCGTGGAGGTGGTCGCAGGAAGGCGCCCCTGCCCGTACCGGTCCCGCAGCCCCGCCAAGGCCAGGCTTGCGGCGCTCCCGTTACGGGCAGCTCAGATGTGGGTTGCAGTTCTTCAGGGAGTGGTTGCAGGGCCACTCCTTCCCCCGGTGGAGGGCTGGGGGAGAATCTTTTCTAAACCAAAGAGCTCCATCCCATCTCTGAGCCCTCAGAGGGCCGGACGACAGTGCGCGACGCTCCCGGGCCTTGCCGCTCTCGTCCCCCTCTGTCTCTGAGGGCGCGGATGACAGTGTGTGCCGTCTCCGGACCACACCACTCTCGTCCCCCTCTGTCGCCAGACCCCTGGCAGAGCAGACCCCCGTGGAACGCTGGTCCTTCCCCCGTCTCCTCTGTCAGGACGCGGAGCATGACCGTGCCCCCGCACCGGGCCGCTATGCCACCCACGCCTGGGCCGGTCACTCCGCTTCGCTGCCCCTCCGGGGGGACGTCTGTCGTTCGGATGTTTCCGCTGGTTCAGTTCTTGGGAGCTTGGTTAGAGCTTCCCTACCTGTCCCGCTGGGTCGCCCGAACTATCAGGCTCGGCTATGCGATCCAATTCGCACGGTCTCCTCCCCGCTTCAGGGGAGTCCGTTTACTTTGGTCGGTGGCAATGCCCGGATCATGAGAGTGGAGGTTACCACCCTGCTGGCGAAGGGTGCAATCGAGACTGTTCCTCCAGCCGAAATGAGGTCAGGGTTTTACAGCCCGTACTTAATTGTCCCCAAGAAGACCGGTGGGTTACGGCCAATCCTGGATCTGCGCGTCTTGAGCCGCTCCCTTCACAGGCTGCCGTTCAGGATGCTCATGACCAAACGCATTTTCGAATGCGTGCGGCCACAGGATTGGTTTGCAGCGATAGACCTGAAGGACGCCTACTTTCATGTCTCCATTTTACCTCGACACAGACCGTTTCTTCGGTTTGCTTTCGAGGGGCAGGCATACCAGTACGCAGTTCTCCCATTCGGGTTGGCTCTGTCTCCTCGCATCTTTACGAAGGTCGTCGAGGCAGCCCTTGTTCCCCTGCGCGAACACGGGGTTCGCATCCTGAATTACCTCGACGACTGGCTAATATTAGCTCACTCTCGAGTCCAGGTTTGCGAACACAGAGACCTAGTGCTCAGGCCCCTAGCCCGTCTGGGCCTTCGGGTCAACTGGGAGAAGAGCAAACTTTGCCCCGTGCAGAGGATCTCTTTTCTCGGTATGGAGATAGACTCGGTCGCCATGTCCGCGCAGCTTACGAGCGAGCGCGCACACTCACTGCTGACTTGTCTTCGACAGTTCGAGGGCCAGAGTGCGGTCCCACTGAAACTTTTTCAGAGGCTCCTGGGGCATATGGCATCCGCAGCCGCGGCAACGCCACTCGGATTGCTTCATATGAGACCGCTTCAGCTGTGGCTTCGCGATCGGGTCCCGAGGTGGGCATGGCATCGCGGTTCCAATAACTCCGACCTGCCGTCAGTCCTTCACCCCGTGGCGGAACCTCAGCTTTCTACGGGCCGGAGTTCCCCATGAACGAGTTTCCAGGCATGTTGTTGTCTCCACAGATGCCTCTGCCCCGGGCTGGGGCGCCATGTGCAATGGACATGCAGCCGCGGGCTCCTGGACAGGACCCCAGCGCCTCATGCATGTCAATTGCCTCGAGTTGCTGGCAGTGCGCCTTGCCCTGCACCGCTTCCACGCGCTGCTCCAGGGTCAACACGTACTTGTTCGTTCGGACAATACCGCGACAGTAGCGTACATCAACCATCAGGGTGGTCTACGCTCTCGCCGTATGTCGCAACTCGCACGCCACCTCCTCTTATGGAGTCAGAACCACCTGAGGTCCCTTCGTGCTATTTACATTCCAGGAGAGCGGAACCTTGCAGCCGACGAGCTGTCACGGCTCCGGCCAACCTCTGGCGAATGGCGACTCCATCCCCAGTCGGTCCAGCTGATATGGGACCAGTTCGGGGACGCACAGATAGATCTGTTTGCCTCCCACGACTCATCCCATTGCGCCCTGTATTACTCCCTGTCCGAGGGCACGCTCGGCACGGATGCACTGGCGCACAGCTGGCCGCAGGGCCTACGCAAGTATGCGTTTCCCCCAGTGAGCCTTCTCGCACGGACTCTGTGCAAGATCAAGGAGGACGAGGAGCAGGTCATATTGGTCGCCCCATACTGGCCCACCAAGACCTGGTTCTCCGAACTGATACTCCTCGCGACAACACCTCCTTGGCCAATTCCTCTGAGGAAGGACCTCCTTTCTTTACCTCCTTTACATTATGCAAATTCCGCAGACCCATGGCATTTCATTGCCATAGGCTCGTTTTTTAATACTCGAAGATGATAGGCTTTCTGGCGAAACCGCCATTCTCCGTCATGCGACGTAACGTCTCCGTTCCCTACTCAGGGAACGAGGGTTACATCCGTAACCGAGACGTTACCTTTGCCAAGAGATCTCTATTTATTATATATCATGTGTCAGACAGAGAGAAACAGGCATATTAGAATAAGGCTATAGGTGAGGAGGTCTTCAATCCAAATTTCTCTGTTCCCCATTTCTCTATTCTCTCACACCATCATGCCAGCTGTAAATGGTTTCTCTGGGTTTCTCCTCCCTCACCCCCTCATCTCTGTGTTTCTCCTTCCTCTCACCCTGCCATGCCTTTATGTTTCTCTGGGGTGGTACAGTAAGGATTGAGCTTAAATACAAAACTGAGCGACTTTCAACTTCCTTGTAGGGTAGAAAAACATGTTGCTTATGTTTAAAAATTGGATGTATACCTCATGCTTACACATGGTACAATCCACTATCCCTCTGTGTATACATTAGTGGTACATTTGCATTAGTTGAAACATTCCTTTCCTTGTAAAGAACATGTACACATTTAATGTATCATGATCATTGGAACATCTCTGCTCAGTGAACGTTACATTGCACACATACCTCTAAGAAAAATATAGCTCATCCATATCTCTGCTCAGCACACATGTACAACATACTCTGACTTCACAAAATACGCTATGAAATTATTATGAAAATGAATAAAGAAAAATAGTACTAAAAAATGACATTAAACAGTAAAATTTTAGTCTTCAATGACGCAATCACGCAGGGGCGTTCCCACAGCGTCTCGACGCAGCTTGAAAGGGAACTCAAAATATTTTAGGTAATTGGTTACATAAACATTTTTAAGTTAAGAAATTCAAAGTTAAAGTTAGCAGAACTGGCAGAATTTTATTTTGTTTCACATAACAATTGTTGAAAGAGTACAACAATCTAGAATATATAACACATATCTGTTCTCAAACCTAACTCATGCTCCACTCGTCACCATGATGGAAACCCACTAAAACTATCACATAACAGAAACTCTTCAAAATTAGCATAGCAAATCATTAAACACTACTACATCTCCCACTTAACAATAATCTTGCACAAAAAAACATTATATACCACTTCATTTAAACAATTACAAAGCCTGCTGAGAAAGAAATCCCAGCCCAGTTTCAGTTATATATTTTTGAATTTAGTTTGTCTAAATTCAAAGAAACAAACTCATAAAACTCTAAACAGTCAAACAATTCAGATTACTTATTTATTATTATTATTATGACCTACAATGTGTCAGTTTTGTAAACTCAGAAGAAAAAGAAAGTTCTAAATACATTTAAAAGATAACTAATATGTTTAATTGAAATGTACCCTTCTCAAACCAATTAATTATTTTTGAGCATTAGGGTTTACAGTGAAGGTTTCAGGAATGAGGCTTTATGATGCTTTATAGACTTCATAAACCTGTTTTGCACACGTCACTCAAACACAGAACCAGGAAGCAGGAAGAGTTCGAGAAAGAGAAACTAAAGTGCAGTCGAGCTGTTGTGTGTTTGTGTCTCAGTATTCATGCAGTAAAATGTCAGAAGCCAGAATTTCAGTGGATCAGAATGAGTTCCTGTGTCCAGTGTGTCTGGATCTCCTGAAGGATCCGGTGACCACTCCCTGTGGACACAGTTACTGTAAGATCTGTATTACAGGCTGCTGGGATCAGGAGGATGAGAAGAGAGTCTACAGCTGCCCTCAGTGCCGACAGACCTTCAGGCCAAGACCTGCTTTAGCTAAAAACACCATGCTGGCAGAACTGGTGGAGAAACTGAAGAAGACTAAACTTCCTGCTGACTGTTACGCTGGAGCTGGAGATGTGCAGTGTGACGTCTGTACTGGAAGAAAACACAAAGCCGTCAAGTCCTGTCTGGTGTGTCTGGAGTCTTACTGTCAGACTCATTTTGACCGTCATGAGGAATATTTCTCCCGTAAACCACATAAAGTGACTGAAGCCACTGGACGACTGCAGGAGATGATCTGCCAAACACATGATAAACTCCTTGAGGTTTTCTGCCGCACTGACCAGAAGTTTATATGTGTGCTGTGTACGATGGACGATCATAAAAACCACAACACTGTATCAGCAGCAGCGCAGAGGACAGAGAAACAGGTATGAAACTAGACACTGATGAAATAATGTTGACACTGTTTATATTGGCACCATATGATCAGGAGACATCATTCACACTGCAGACGTCACAGAAGTGAAGAGCAGCTGCAAGTGGACTTTCACCGCTGAGCGTATTTGTGCTTCACATTTAACTTAACAGAAAATATGGTGAAAATAACCGTAAACATTTATCAACACAAACTTAAAAAAATAAAACCTCTTCACATGATGATTTAGTGAGAGTATAAAGTGCATCTCTGTTATTGGTTTGTGCTGCAGAAGCAGCTGAAGGAGACGCAGAGGTCGTTCCAGCAGAGGATCCAGCAGAGAGAGAAAGATCTTCAGCAGCTGAGAGAGGCTGTAGAGTCTCATAAGGTGAGTCTGGAGAAGAAGAGAAGTTTGAGAAGTCTCACTCAGGACTCACTGAAGCTCACTGTGTGATTGTGATGTGTGTCCTAACAGCGCTCTGCACACACAGCAGTGGAGGACAGCGAGAGGATCTTCACTGAGCTCATCCGCTCCATTGAGAGAAGCCGCTCTGAGGCGACACAGCGGATCAGAGATCAGGAAAAGACTGCAGTGAGTCGAGCTGAAGAACGACTGGAGCGACTGGAGCAGGAGATCAATGATCTGAGGAGGAGAGACGCTGAGCTGGAGCAGCTTTCACACACACAGGATCACATACGTTTCCTGCAGGTAACAGAGATCCAGAAGAACAGGACAATATATGTTTTGTTATTTAAAGAGCGTGTTACTAATATGATACTAATCCTAATACGTCCCGTAGACGGTTTGCTTGAGCTTTAACCTCGCGCACGAGCAGATCCGTTTCCTCGCTAGAGAAGCGTTCAGTTTTTCCGCTTGCAAATTCCTCCATGTAAACAGCGAATCCGCCATGGCGCGAGCGCAACTGGCTTTTAAAGGGAATGGGAGATGAGACTCTGATTGGTTTATTGCACGTTATGCCCAAAACACACCCATTACTCATTAAGAGAATAGGGACAAAACACACCCATTACTCATTAAGAGAATAGGGACAAAACACACCCATTACTCATTAAGAGAATAGGGACGACCCTTTTAGACCATGCGCCGGGAGCGCCGGCCATTTTTCCCGTCGTTAAACCAGCAATAGTGGATTCAGACACTCTCTAAGTGCACTTGCACCGTGCGCTTTAGACCATGAGCTTAGATCGGTAAAATAGGCCCAATGTGTATTAGAGTTAAATGATGACAGAGTTGATCAAACGATAAAAGCTTGATCATCAAGGTATTCTTTTTGTAACAGACCTTTAAGAAATGTAATCACTTCTCCCACTCTACAAATCAATGCTCTAACTGCAGAATGAAAGTAATAATTCATTTATGACGACGGTAAAAAGTATCAGTGCCCCGGTGAAGACTTGGGCTCATCAGTCCACAGTAACCAGGGTCTGAAACAGCACTATTGTGGCTCTGACCACACACAACACACAGTAGTGGCCAAACGTTTCATCTTTTAAATGACCCTACAAGTTTGCTTAAACCATCAAATTATGAGGAAAATATTTTTATATATTTTAAAATATATCATGAAAATTTTTCTGACAGAGGTATTTATCTGACAAAATTATTTCAAGTCGTCACCTTTATTTCTATGGCTCTTTTTACAGTAGGCCTATATATTGTTTCAAAGCAGCTTTACAGAGATAACAGGAACTGTCACAGAACGCACACGAGAGAAAAGGCAAGATCCAAGCGCAGTTTATTAGGGTAATCCGCACTCATAAACATCCAGGCAAAAGGTCAAAATCCATAAACGACAGTCAAAAAACAAGAAACAATACAGAGTGGAACAGGGAAGTGCAACAAGGAATCCACAATGAACACAGAAACAGGCAGGGCATTTATACACACAGAACGAACAGGGTAATGGGAAACCGCTGTGTGCAATGATCAAATGATGAGTACAGACAAAGGACTATGGGAATTGCAGTTCATAGTGATTTGGTGACGATATGGGGAAGAGACCTCTAGTGGACACCCAGGGGAACACATACCAGGCACTGTGACAGGAACATAATGCAACAAAGTTAGTTTTGGCTGTACGGCAGATCTAGAAGATCATAGTGTCATTGTCCAGCTTAAGTGAGTTCAGTGTTGATTCATTTTCATTGTAAAAATCATTAGTTATCTATTTAGTTCATTTATCTTGTGGTGAACTTTTTCTTCTAAAGTGTTTGCAAACTCAAAAGCAAAAACCAGGACACTCGGAAGTATCTTTTTAAGCAGGATTGTTTATTGCTGTTGCATCGCTGTAGGCCAAAAATCATAGCCATAGTCTCTTGTTTTTTCATGTGTTCATAATTTATTTGTATGACAGCCTGGCTAACAATTACGTCTGTAAAATTTGTCATGTTTCATTTCAACTGTAAAAAAGGAGACATATATCAATAGAAAAGGATTCCACTGCATCAATACTAATTTGTGATAATTTTGCACAATACAAAGTTTTTTTTTAAATACATTTAAATATTAAAGTTTCCGTGTCTTAATTAAATGATTTTATTATAATTACATTAAATGATTGGTGTCGTGCCGCAGTGACATCACCCTCGCAGGCTCACTATTGGCTGATTCAGGGGTTGAGGGCGGCCATTTTGGGTTGACATCATTGTAGTCCTTAGTTTGCAGCACTTAATTCCCACTTCAGAAAGCACTTGATAATCTTAGACTTTGCTGAAGTTGCTTTTAGCTTCTTTATAAACGTCTCCAGCTCTTAGAGAAGTCCTGCTTTATGCTAAGAATGTTTTGACACTAAAGTTAAAGCTTGAGACTATTCTTAAGAGCATTTCTGAGAAGTTGTATATATACGGGCCCAGGATCATAGTGGACAAGAGCAAGAGACTCTCAGAGAAACATTTGATGAGAGCAGAATGAGCCGCTGACTGAAGTGTTGATCTGTGTGTTCAGTTATTATATAATCATCAGTCAGACTCTCATCTGATCATATTCACTCACATCTGAACTTTTTTACATAATTTTTCCTTCTGATTTCTTACATAATGGTGAAATCAGTGAACATAATGGTGGCAATTAGTAAACAAAAATATCATATATTAATGCCTTTTCATGACACAAATATGAATTTATCATAACTTTGCTCTTTAATTCTGTGAATAAAACAAAGGCTTTAATGACATTCCCAGTGTATTAAACTGTTTTAGAATCCAATGTACACATTATAATACAGCTATGATGGAGATTGATGCATTTGATCAAGATTATGATATGAGTATTTAAAATATTTAATGTGAGAAAGATGTTGGTATATTACTGACATCTCGATTTTATTCCCACATGTGAATGAATCACTTTCATATTTCCTGGACAATTTTTTATTATATATTTTTGCTTTATTTCACTGTTGCTGTCGTTCATTTTTTAAACATTTAATTTCAAAACACACTAAATATTTGGATTTATCATTGCAGTATTTCTAATAAAAGTATGTATTTCTCAAGCTAATATTGAGCTTAAATTGATAGTAAGTTCACATATAGTGTAAGTGGCAAACGCTAGAACTTGTATCTCTAATGTGACATAATGAATATGAGAAGAATGAAGCTGATGCTGTGAAAGTGCTGGATTGAGGAGAGTTACTAAAGATCATCAAGAGCCGCACACATCTGACAGTAGAGCCGGTTATTGATGAAGTGTGGAGGTGATGAGCTTTGATTTGTGTTTTCTGTAGAGTTTCCAGTCTCTCTCAGCTCCTCCTGAATCTACAGACGTCAATGACAATCCCTTCAGTTCTCTCTCCTCTTTTGATGGCGTGAGAGAATCTGTCCGTCAGCTGAGAGACAGACTGGAGGATTTCTGCAAAGAGAAGAAGATCTCTGACAGAGGTAAAGTCCTGGAGATTCTGCTCTCAGAAATGATCCTCCATCATCTCAGATCATGTAGAAGATCATATTAGAAATGTCTTAGGAACGGATGCAGGATCATTTTCTCTAGACATGATAATCACACTCTTCATGTCTGTTGATTTCCACAGTCACTCTCTCCAACATTGTTCCCAGGACCAGGAACGACTTCCTACAATGTAAGTCACTGAGAAAACCAGCAGAAACTCTCTGAGTGTGTTCATGTTCTTCCTGGAGAAGTGAAGAAAACATGACAGAAGAGGTTTATAGTTGATCATGTAAATGATGATTTGCACAGGATATCTGGTAAACTGAGACACTGATGATATATTGAACATAAAGAGTTCAGCTACACTGAAAAATATATAACATTGAATCATCTGAAAATAAATAGGTAATAATTCACATAAAGTATTTTTAACTTGATTCAATATCAATCAGTAATTTGTTTGAACTTGTAATTTCCCTGGCCACAGAAAATAAATAAATAACTAAAAAATATATACGTATATATACATACGTATATATATATATATATATATATAAACTGTACTGAGACACTGCTGATATATTGAACATGAAGAGATCCTCTTCATTAAAAGATCAGACAGATTCTGATGTGTTTTATCTCCATCAGATTCCCATCAGCTCAATCTGGATCTGAACACAGTGAATAAACGCCTCCGTCTGTCTGAGAGGAACAGAGTGATTACTGACACTCTCCCAGAGCTTCAGTCGTATCCTGATCATCCAGACAGATTTGATGTGTATCAGCAGGTGTTGTGTAGAGAGAGTGTGTGTGGACGCTGTTACTGGGAGATTGAGTGGAGTGGGAGAGGTGTGTGTATATCAGTGTCATATAAGAGCATCAGCAGGAAGGGATCGGGTAATGAGTGTCTGTTTGGATGTAATGATCAGTCCTGGAGTTTGTTCTGCTCTTCCTCCAGTTACTCATTCAGACACAATAACACACAGACTGAACTCCCTGTAAAGCCCATCAGCAGTAGAACAGGAGTGTGTGTGTGTAACAGGAGAACAGGAGTGTGTGTGTGTTACAGTAGAACAGGAGTGTGTGTGGATCCCAGTGCAGGAACTCTGTCCTTCTACAGCGTCTCTGACACAATGAGCCTCATCCACACAGTCCAGACCACATTCACTCAGCCGCTCTATCCTGGGTTTGGGGTTTATATTGGATCATCAGTGAAACTGTGTTGATGAACCAGAATACACTGTAGAGAGATTCTACCCATAATGCTTTGAGCTGCATGATAAATCATAAACATTGAGATGTTATAGATTCTCTTACTTTCTCTTTATTACATTAATAACATGTTCAGATTATGGTTGAGTAAGTGTGAGCTTGAAGCTGATATAATATTCCCCGCTAAACTCAATCATTTAAATGTTGTTTTGTCTCATTATCTCTTATGTGTGTCTTGTATAAATGTGTATGCGGATGTATATGTGCATATGTACACATGAGAGATTGTGTGTCTGTTTCTTTCCTCTTTTGTTCATTCACGAAAAGTCAAATAAAAAGTGTTATCCTACAGGGCCGTTGAATGCTTGAATCTGATTGGTTGACGAACGTTCTAAGATGAGCAGTTATTTTCAGGGAAACGCACGGCTAAAGTAGTTCCGGCAGGTTTGACCGCATTACAGCTCCACATCACTGCGCGTAGTTAACTGTAATATTGGAAAATAGGAGACAATTCATTACAAGAAAAACAACCTGGTCTCATAGGAAATACGTACCTCTGCACACTTTTTTGCAGCGCCACAAATATGTACCACCCGGTACGTATTGCTTCAGTTTTGAAACACAAATGTCCACTGGGGTCGCTAAAGAGTGACATTGTTTATTCTCACTGCAGTTTGAAATATAGATAATCTATTGATTCGTGTTCGTGAACACAAATTTCCCCTTTTTTTCGTGTCACTCAGCATGACTTTCAATCTAATGTTTTGTGTCTGCACCAAGTTTTTCTTTCTGACACTCGGGAGCATTGTTTTTTTCTCATTTGAAATTGTCATTATTTTTTTTTTTTTTACTTAAAAAAAAAAAGTATTACCTGTGATCCTAAGTATCCGTTGCTGGGGAGACGGAGCCAGTCCGCTTTGCGATTGGGTGATTTCTTTAGTGATTTCTCATTGAGCTCAAACCACTGTCCAGGTAAGTTACGAGGTTCATAAGCAGGGCTTGACATTAACTTTTTTGCTCACCAGCCACTGTGACTAGGGGTTTTCCAAAGTTACTAGCCACTCAGCATTTTCACTGGCCACAATTTGGACACCGATACCATAGGGGAATAACTACCATATAGATATTTTTAATAGCATCTCAATAATTTGGCAGCTGGTATATTAGGCTACTGTCACTTTAAGACCTGACGCACGGACCCATTATACTGTTTTATCAACCTGGTCTCACAGAATTCTGTGAAATGAACACGGCCCCTTAACTCAAAATCTGTGGCAGTTTCACGGAATTGCCGAAACGTCCGTGATGGGTCCACGTGACGGAAGTGTAAGTCAATGACAGGCAGCATCCGTGGTCCACTCCACACACGGATTCCCTGTTCCAACCATAGATATCCATAATAAAGGGTAGATGTCTCGTCCGCGCTGCTGGCCAATGGAGGTCGACGTCCGCACTGGCGGCCATCTTGTCACAGGCAGCTCGCTCACTCGTAACATTGTGTTTTAATGGTGCATGTACTTTTTAAATAACCATAACTTGCTCAATTTTCTACCGATTTTCAAACGGTTTGGTTTGTTATAAACGTCAGAGATGTAGTTATGACACTGCACACTTATGAATAATAAGTGTATCAATAAATAATCATCCAGAATTATAGCCACGTTAATAACGTTTGTAAGAAACCAAACCGTTTGAAAATCCGTCAAGCTTTCACCGAGATAAGAGTATTTGTGTTCGTGCTGATCACTCATCTTACATCAGGCAACACAGAGTCCGCCAGAAAGCTTGCCTGTGACAAGATGGCCGCCGGTGATGACGATAGAGACTCCGCCGTAACACATCTAGCCTTTATTATGGATATCTATGGTTCCAACACCTGCGCTCCCTCAACTGACGTCGTTTTATAATTTGGAAATATATCGCTTTATTATGGGTTTACTTTAAAAAGTACTTCACTTTAAATAATTATTTTTAAAGTGATTTTAACTTGGTATTGCATTGTTATGGCGTCGTTTGATCGCTATATAACTTCAGGTCACCCTGTTCCGTAACGGTACCACCACATAATATTTCGTTAGACGCATTTATTTCGTTATTTACGTGATATCAGCACGTTTTCTAAACTAATGTATTTCAATGGGAAGCATCTTTCGTGATCACAGCACGATTCTTTCTGCCTGTCGGGCTGCAGCAGAGAAGCTGTTTAATCAACATTTATTCACAAGATACTTTTTGTGCTGCACTTTGGGTGTGAGCACAAAATCTGCAGGAATGAGTAAAATTGTGCTCAATACGCGCAATTCCTCGGCAGAATTCAAGCCCTGAACCACCAACAATATTCATCCGGAGCAAATTAAACGAGTGAGTAAAGGGTTGGTGTGTGAACTCGCTGTCGGAGAGATTAGAGAGCGAGACCACGCAGCTGGTGTCTTTTGTATCTATTCTGCAGAAGAGTTTCAGATATTTCAGCATCAATATGTATCGAAAAATAAATATTACTGCCAACACTAGATTGCACTTAGTTTATTATTTCAGATGCCTTATATTGTATAAATTCAACCCGCCAAAGTGGCTAGTTAGGAGTTACTGCGTTACACGCTAACGCTGAAATCCACACGCATTTGGCATGTTAATTTCAAGCCCTGTCATAAGTAATATATTTTTTTCTTAAATATGATTGTAGCAGGAAGGGTTATTACCCCTCCTACCTCTTACGTCATCGCTTAGTGTTTGGCCAACGGCCAGGGTTCCGGTGCGTATAAGAGCATGAGCTACCAGTTCCTTGGCATGCGTCATTATCCGGGGTCGTGACGTCATCTATGCGCCCTGCTGCTTTCTGCTGGGTTCAGCGTAGTCTCGCATAGCCAGACCTTCAGACTGACGACAGAAGGTCTGGACTCTATCGCAGCTTTTCTTGGCCAAGGACCGGCCAAGAGGATGTTTGACTGACATGTAACGCAACCAATCACAGTTCATTTTTTTTTCACGTCATGTTTAGGGGCGTGACAATATTATGTCGATGTCCCTACAATAACACACCGGTGTGCATCTAATAAATTATTCATTCAAGAGCGTTGTGCAAGTTTACTGCAACAATGGAACCGCAAACTTCACATACTTTTGCTGGACCAAAAATCCAGCGATTAGTTGATCCTGGTAAGCGCTTATTGTCACAGTTGTAAACACAACGGCTTTCTTCTTCCACGAGGGGTTTTGGCGTCACAGAATTTGTTTCCACGCGAACCGTTAAAGAACGTGACACTCGCGTCTCCCGGACATCCTGTAGAATTCAACCAATCAGATCGCGACTTCGAAACTCCTGAAGTGTTTCCAGAAAAGAGTGCCATATGCATCAGACGTTCAGCCAATGGTCCGTGGGCGTGACTTCTGAGGCTGAGACTAGGTTCAGCGTAACGTGCTGCTTGTAAAATTTGCCGAAGCTGCCGAATGTGGACATTTGAGACAGGTAAGAGAAGTATTCGTATGCGGGGTGGTTTATAGATGAGGTTTTATGGTTTGCTTTGACAAGGCGAGTAATCTGACTGATCTGTATGCTTAGTGTACGATTTATCGGCGTTTCATGCCAACGAGCTTGTCGGATACATTCGCCTCCATCTATCGCATAGTCTGGGGATGGTGATTCTGGGACAGCGTGCTTGGTTGTGAGTATACTGTTTGAGCGTAAGCCAAGGGAGAAGAACTCTCAGTGTAACACCTCTCTGTTTTACTTTTTAGGCATGCGATAAGGACGATACCTACCTTCTGAATGAGTATTATCTGCCCTGTGTTTCGCTATACGACTTTGTTCGCGCTGTGCCTCATCAACTGCTGTTCTGTTTGGGTTCCGTTTTGTGTCTGCTGTTTTGTTGCGAGTGAGTCTTCTCGAGTGGACCGTTCAAGTGAACCATTTCAAGTGAACCATTTCAAGTGAGCCATTTCAAGTGAACGGTTTCCAGCGAAGGATGACTCTGTGTCTGTGATCTGTTTTGAGTTTGTGTTGTTTCCTTTTTTTTTTTTTTTTTTTTTTTACTATTCGAGACTGAGTATTTTTGAAGTCATGTTTTGTTTTGAACCAAATTACTAGTGAATTTATATATATATATTTTGTGGTTGAATTGTAATGTTGAATTTATGTGATTTGTTGTTTTTGGTTTTTGATTGGTGACGATCAGGTCGGGACCAAGGAGTTGGTTCTCCCCTAGAATTGTATAACAATTTTCGTCGTTTTGTTGTTATTTTCTGCATAACACTGCTCTTTAATGCCTTTTTTTCTGTTGTTTGTTGGCAGGGCCTGGGCATCCGGGGGCAGATGAGAGGGCAATTAGGTGGTAGGGTCCTCACTGTGTGTCGTGGTCTTCTCTGACATGAGTCGTGGAGTGTGTGCTGTACTGGTGTGTGTGCACTGAATAGAGTACTCTTCATAGAGATGATACCTCGAGTCTGCCCTTGGGTATGCCCAGGTTTCCCTGCCGCCCACTCAAGAACCTAGTAAATTGAAGGGAGTGATTGCTGGTCAACACCTTTTACAGAAAAAGAACTGTCTTTTAACCATTAATAAAATATATATGTTTTTCAATCACCTATGTCTCTGACTCCAACTGTGGCTAGGATCTGTGCGTGCCTTAGCTTAGATGTTATATTAAATTCTTGGGGCGAAATTCCCCAAGTGGCGTAGTCGGAAAATTATAAACTGAATTGAGCGTGGGTATAAATTGTTGTTACGCCCAATGTCATATAGAATAGAGCTGCCGCTCCCGCACCACTTTGCCACATTATAATTGATGCCTTTCTTTGTCATTAGACTCACATGGTTTACATGTTAGGGCAACGAATTAAAGTCCGACCAATGGTTTCCTCATTATAAGTGAAATAAATAAAATCCTCTTTTGAAATAGGCTAAGGCTTGCTAAATTGTTAGCTAATTTAAACATAGGCCTAAGCCAGGGGTAGGCAAGTTCGGTCCTAGAGAGCCGCTGTCCTGCAGAGTTTAGCTCCAACACTGAAAAAAACCTCTCCTGCGTATAGCCTTGGTAATCCTGAAGACATTGATTAGCTTGCTCAGGTGCGTTTGATTAGGGTTGGAACTAAATTTTGCAGGATCGTGGCTCTCCAGGACCGAACTTGCCTACCCCCGGCCTAAGCTAACTCTAGTTATCTAGACAATGTAATTTTTTCTCGAACGCCATTGTAATGTGTCAGTAATAACAATATCACTTGGCCTAATGTTACTGCACATAAATCTGGGATGAGAAACCCCAGACGCATGTCACGCGCCTTTAACAGTCGGAAATAGGAAAAACATGACTTTACATGTGGTTGCAACATTGCTGCTGTTGCTGTTGTATCAGTCAGTGGTTAAATCAGCATAGGAGTCAATAAACAGGACAAGGGACGTCACGTACGGGACAAATCAATTAGGCCCAATATACGGGATGTCCCGGCTAATACGTGACAGTTGGCAACCCTAGTGGCTAGGCTAGCCAGCCCGCCTTTATAGTAACAACCTAGTTATAAAACAATTGTAACATTATAATTGTGCCTCCAATTGTACTGGATCTCATCTTACTTTGCCGGGAGTTTCTATGGTTTATATAGCAATATGGTTACAGTTCCCTTGCTAAAATATGCTGTGTTGATTTGGTTTTTAGATTGTTACTGCATTTTCTTATAAATGTATTGTTTTTACAAATTAATTATAAACTTTCTTTGAAAAGATTTGAAGATCATCTGTAATCTCACTATCTCTCAGCCTTTTGCAGTATAACGCAGATAGGTGAGTTAATTAAGGCTAGTTGGTTGCTCCGCTTCAGACCTTAAACACTCGCATTACCAACAAATCACCAGCACCCAATTACCCAGCATTGAAAACATTTATCTAAGCACTGCCTTCCAGGGTAGGAAAAGAAACCTCATCAATGATCAAAAACTTAAATGGAAAAAAAGAGACCAAGAAGGATTCTTGGTCTATGAGAAGCGCAAACCAAAGACAGGTATGTTTTTTTATGTTTTAGATCCTTTGATTTTTCACCAAGTATTGTGTAAATCAAATATTCTCTTCCGTTTACTTTACTCTAGACTTATCTGGAAGACCAGTGGCCTCAACCATTGCCTCTGCAAGTAACCCTCAAGAAGTTGAGCTCGGTAAGCAATTGTTTCTGTTGATTTCATGTACGAGTGTGTTCAACCAAATACTGTATTGTCTTTGACTTTTATACCTTGAAGTCTGTCTATACTAACAGACAGGTGATTTTGTAAAATACAAGTAATCCCATTTCATGTGGATTTGCATCTGTTCTGTTGTTTGAATGCATGATAGTGCATTAAAATGGTCTAATTCTAGAAACTGCAAGCACACCTGAAGCCTCAACAACAGTTTGGAGATGTAGATGCACAATGGATTAGTGGTAAGTATACCTCAAATGTTTTCACCCATCGGAACTGTATGACTGTCTTCGTGAAGTCCCTCTGAATGAATAAAAGTGCATTTTTTTAGTTTTTTAACTTTTTATGATAAATGTTAAATGTACAAATTTCTGAGAGATTACTTGTTTCATGTATTTTTAAACAACATAAACTGAGTTTGTGCTCTTGGTTTACAAGCTTGCAACATGTAAGGAATTGTAATGTAATTTTATTTTTTATTGCAAGATTTACAACCACAGCTACTCCACAATGCAATGGACTGTGATGAACCCAGATCAGCAGCATCTCATGATTGGGCATTGAGGCGAACCTTGTCTGAAGAACGCTGGCAGGAAGCAAGGCCAAAACTCCTTAACAGTTTGCTTGCTTCAGACTGCGTGCATTATGGTCCTGCAGCTTGAAAGAAGCAGTCATCAGGTGCAAGGACTGTTTCCCGAAACCCCGTTACTGTGGGCAGTGTGCCGTTTCTACACATCAACGTCTAGTATTTCACTACAGAGAGACTCTTATAGATGGGTACTATAAACCTCTCCCACCATCAACTGCTGTGCAAGACCTCAGTGGCCAAAATGTCATATATATGAGCAAGGTAAAAAGTACTTAAAAGCTGAAAAATATGATGTTATTTATTTCCTTTTTTTATAGTTAATATAATTTTCCTTTCATCTAGTGTGTTTGCTGCCCATTACACAACCTGACAAAACTTGTGATTGTGACCCTCAAAACCTGTCTGTTGTAGCTGGACGATCAGTTGTATTCATCTGTATAAATGGACTGACTTGCAATGTTAAATATTGTATTTGTCTATTGGCTTAACCTCCCGACTGATGTCTGAAGAGTATCAATGTGTGTTTACTATTTATTATTTTCTTATCTTTGCAGGTCGCTATGACATCTTCCTGCCAGTTATTAATTGCAGAACATGTCTTGCATCATGGACACCAGGGGCCGGTTTCAAAGATAGACTTTGACTATGGCTTAGATATAGTAGATAGTCAGACTTCAGACATCTAAATCAGACCGTTGCACAACACACTTAAAGCGGAGTTCAGACTGCACAATATTCAAAGTAATCGCGTCACTGTTGTTTTCACACTGCGTGACTATCTGGGGTAACACTCAGTTGCTGCTGTGTTCACACTGAACGATGGATCGGCGACAGGAGGTTTCACACTGAAAAAAATTATCGCCGACAACTTCTGCCTGGTCCGCAAACTACGTTTCACAACCAAACACACGTGAGAAGTGATAAGGAAATAATGCAAGATCACACGTGCGTGCGACCAGAGTTCTCGCGCGAGACTCAAATTGTTATTAAAAATGATAGCCTGCAAGAGGCTTGCGATCCCAATCCACAATTGCGATCCCAAGAGGCTTGCGATCGCTGATTTGCAGTGAAAACCTGTCGGCGAGCCAAAATCGGGGCTAAAATCGTGCAGTCTGAACTCGGCTTAAGACTCTCACTATCTTAAGCAGGACTACACTGCAATGCATTCTGGGTAAAATAAGACACTTTTCAAAACCAAAAACATGGTGGATCGAGTAAGCGCATTCAACCGCTCGGTGCAGTTTACCCCAGTGGAAGATATGTGTTTGTTGGAGGAGTATAACAGTAACAAGGACATTTTACTTGGGAAATTTAGCGGAGAATGTAGTAAGAAGAAGAAATGTTTAATTTGGAAAAAGATTTATTACTTCAGCTAATTCATCTGTCAGACTCAGTATAGCTTCCTTGGGCAAACGAAACTGACCGATGAAGTCCTCATTATTCTATATTTCCAGTAGGTTACTGCGGTCCCTAAAAACCCTTTCCCTTCTCATAGCTCTCTCCATAATGTCGTCAGCAAACCAAAAATTATGAGCCATTTTCCCTTTTCTTTTGGCTGTTTGTAGTGTAACTGATTGTTACTGCTGGTTGCCACGGTAACAGAGTCTTAGACCTGAGTTAGCCTGGGGTTAAGGTGTCAAAAATTTTTGGTCTAAATTAAGTAAGTCTTTAATTTTGTGAAACAGTCTAACTTGCATTAGACTAGTCTATGAGCAAATTTTAGACTTGTCTAACACTATAGACCGGTCTAAAATAGCTTTGTGAAACCGGCCCCTGAGGTGGTGGACCTTTTGTTTAGTGGTTACTGGCCAGGCACTGTCGGGTTTCAAACCATATGTCACGGGTGACAAAATCGCTCGGCAAGCGGAACCCCCTTGAGAGTCCTAAGTTTCCCAGGGGAAGGTATTGTGTGCAACACGCCCCACTCCGGTGATGTAAACATGCCCGCACTGATTAGCGCTAATGCATTGCAGGTGTGAGAGATAGAGAAGTGGCGCTCACACAGGCTTCCTGTTACGCAAGCCAGGATAAAAAGGGACCATTCAGAGAGTGTTGGTGGTTGATGTTCAGTGGGTTGTTCAGTGGGTTCGCGTTGCTCAGTGAGTTGGAAGTGTTGAAGAGCCTAAAGGGTTGACTTGGAGCAGAGTTGGATACAAGCTTCCTCAGGAAAACCGTTGGGGTGTGGAGATCGCCCATTTGAGTTTGTTGGATCAGAGTGATCGTTTGTGGGAAGTCTGCTGGACTGAGCTATCGTCTGGATTGGTGCTGTGGAAGGAGAGAGAAGAGATAAGTGAACTGATTTCATCTTATGAGTATTTAAATTGCTGGAAGAGGATGCAGTAAATGTGGATCTGATTGTCGGAAGAGCTATGTGTTTCAGAGTGTGTTGAGGAGGAATTGAGAGAGAAATCCCTCGTGGAGCGAGCGCAACAAACTGAGTGGGGCCTCTGACCAGCCTTAATGTGTGAGTGAATTGCAGTGCTTTTGCCTTATTGATACACATTGATTTGTGGCTGTGGAATTGAAGTGAACACAAGTGTGCTGTGCCTTTGCTGAGAAGTGGCCCTAGCCCCATTTACACGTTTGTGGAAAGTTACTATATCTGCTCCCCATTGGAAGTCCAGTGTGATACAGCTGCACTGAAGAGGGTACTCTGTACTGTGAAGGTCCTTAATTGTTATTTACTGTTTTGAGCCCAGAAGCCTACCGCATCACTGGAGAAACAATCTTTTAACCCACTGTCTCCTTACTGTGAATTGAAGAAGAGTACTGTGCAGATCCTTACCTATTCCACTTACTGTTTGAGTCCAGAAGCTTGCAGCACCGCTGGTGAACGGAGTCCCTAAATTGTCGCCCAGGGGACACCGTGACAGTTGCGACACGCCCGCCCGTGACAGAAGGATATCTAGAGGACAGTGAAGGCTATCCAATTGATGCCCCTTGTTTTATCGTTCAATAAAGATTGTTCCTCCTTTGAAACTTACCTGTGTCTCCGTAGTCCTCTGTTGTGTGCCTGTGGTGTCGGCTCCCCGCGGTGGTGGCTCAGTAAGAGAGGGGGGGTGGTTGGTCATCCGAGCATTCCTCCCCTCGACCTGTGTGACATCAAGTGGCGTAGTCGGCAGGGTACACACCGTGAGTTGTAGCGGCCACAGGTACGCGATGGCGGACGAAGAGGCACCCGCGGCTCGTCCACAAGTCATGCCGATCTTCATGGGAGCTCCTTGGGCGCAGCGCTATGGAGGACCGGGGTCGGAGTTAAGTTTGCAGGATTGGAGGGCGCAGGCGGAGTACCTGGCTGGACTACAGGGATTGAGTCCCGCGCAGAGAGTACAGTTTGTGTTGGGGTCATTGGAAGGAGAAGCAAAAAGGGAAGTACTGGCTGCACCGGAAGCCGCACGGGCTACTGCGAAAACTATCTTTGATTTCTTATTTGGATTGTATGGAGACTCTACCCCAGTGGCCATTCTTCGTGCCCAGTTCTTCAACTATCAACAAGGACCTACGCAGACACTTCGGGCATACTCCTTGAAGTTACGGGAGCAGTTCGGCCGGCTGAAGGGGCGACCGGATCATGGACTGGGTGAAGGGGATGCCTTGCTACGAGACCAATTCGTCTTGGGGCTGCGTGAAGGGCCGGTACGCCAGGGCATACGACTCCAGCTTCGACGAGACCCCACCATGACCTTTGAGGCTCTGCGACAAGAGGCCTTGGCGTTGGAAATAGACCAGGGAGAGGTAACTCGTACCCCAGTTTGTGTGGCAGCAAGTAGTGCTAGTGGACCTGCTCCTGTCGAACTGGACGATTGGAAGCAGAAACTTAGGACCGAGCTGCTAGAGGATGTCAAGGGACAGATGGCGGAATTATCGCGGAACCTGCTGGGTGAACTTCGTCGAGGACGAGTCGAGGGCGGAGCAGTGGTGAGAGGGAGGTCGTATTCAGAGGAGGGGCGAGGCCCTGTGCGCCGCCCCCTACGTCCTGTGGGCCCCCGGTTCCAGTGGGATGATCAAGGAAGGCCCATCTGTATCAATTGCGGAGATCCGGGACATATCAGCCGCCAGTGTGGGCTTCGCCGAGGTTCTCAAGGGGGTTTTTAGTCCCACCGGCCACTGTGGGTCAAGTGGCCGGGACCCCTTTGTGTGACCCTCCTTTTCCTGCTGCACAAGATAACTGGGTGGGACATTGCCCCACCGTGGAGGTTCAAGCTAATGGAGTCACGATAGACTGTCTGGTTGATACAGGGTCTCAAGTTACGTTATTCTCAGAGAGCCTGGCCCAGGAGTTGTTCGCAGATCATCGGCTCCAAGCAACAGAAGCTTCCAAGCTGACCTTATGGGGGGCTAATGGTCTGGACATCCCTTATACTGGGTACATCGTGGTAGACTTTCTTGTCCGAGGGGTCCCCGTCCCACAAAAAGGGGTAGTTATCGTCCGAGATCATTGCTTGGGCATTCATCGAGCACTGTTAGGGATGAACGTTATACTGGATTGCTGGGAAGAATTGTTTCGGGACCGGCCGGCTCGGACGTCTCCGTCACCGGCGAAACAGGACTGGGACCGAATTCTGGCCGATTGCCGAAGAGTGCACACAGCTAATCACATGGAAGAAAGGGAAGACATCGGTCGAGTTACCTGTCGGTATGCTCTGTCTATCCCAGCCCAGAGTGAGACCGTTCTTTGGGTCCGTGTACCCGCGGGACCCCGTGGGTCAGGTACCTGTGTCCTGGTAGAGCCTCATGAAGATTGTCAGCCAGTTGAAGTGGCTCACGGGCTAGCGGTTGTTCGCCGTGGGCGAGTCGCAGTCAGAGTACGGAATACAAATCCTTACCCTGTGCTCCTTCGTCGACACCAACGTCTGGCCCGAGTTTCCTCAGTACGTCCTGTCCAGGTGCATGAGCACCAAGATGTCTGCTTCAGACAGGTGAGCCCTGCGGTGGTGGAAGTTGCTGTCCACCCCGTCGAGGAAGAACTGGGTTCGGTTGGAAGAGGAGTGCCGGCCCATTTGATGGGAGAGTCCCTGAAGGGTGAGAACCTGGAAGAGGAACAAGTGGTACAGCTTCAGGAGCTGCTGAAGAAGTGGCAACATGTGTTTTCAACACACGAAGAGGATTATGGCTGCACAGGGGTGGTGAAGCATCAAATACCCACTGGTGGGGCGACACCTAGTCAGGAGCGCTACCGTCCGGTGCCCCCCACTCTTTATACCGAGGTCCGCACCCTGTTGAAAGGGATGCTGGAGGGAGGAATCATCCGAGAAAGTAATAGTCCGTGGGCTGCGCCCATCGTTCTGGTGCAAAAGAAGACGGGAGCTTTGAGGTTCTGCGTTGACTATCGCAAACTCAACAGCGTAACGAAGAAAGATGCATTTCCATTGCCACGGATTGAGGACTCGCTCACCAGTCTCACCCAAGCGGCGTGGTATTCAACATTGGACCTGTCGAGTGGATACTGGCAGGTGCAGGTGGACGACCGAGATAGGGAGAAGACAGCTTTCACCACCCCGTTTGGGTTATTTGAATGGGACCGTATGCCATTCGGTCTGTGCAATGCTCCTGCGACCTTTCAACGCCTGATGCAGCGCTGCCTAGGAGGACAATTAGTCGACTCAACGCTGGTCTACCTAGACGATGTGATCGTTTTCTCCCCTGATTTCCGCACCCATCTGCATCATCTGGAGGAAGTGTTCAGGGCCATGGAGAGATATGGGCTGAAGCTTAGGCCAGACAAGTGCCAGTTGCTGCGGAAGGAGGTACAGTTCTTGGGACATCGCGTCAGTGCTGCAGGAATCTACCCTGACCCGGAGAAGGTGGCGGCGGTTCAAGGATGGGAGCCACCCCGGACAGTGAGACAGGTGCGGTCATTCCTGGGGTTCGACCTGTGAGACCGCCTTCCAGAACCTTAAGCAGGAACTTCTGAAGGCCCCTATCTTAGCCTATGCAGACTTCACCCGGCCGTTCCTCTTGTATACCGACGCCAGCAACGCAGGGTTGGGGGCCGTGTTGGCCCAAGAGCAGCAAGGAGTGGAGAAAGTAATAGCCTACGCAAGTCGAAGGTTTACACCCCGCCGAACGAAACACGTCAAATTATAGCTCCTTTAAAATCGAACTGCTGGCGATGAAGTGGGCCATGACGGAGAAGTTTAAAGACTACTTGTGGGGAGCCAAGGTAACGGTGATTACAGACAACAATCCCTTAGTACACTTGCAGACCGCTAAGTTGGGGGCAGTAGAGCAGCGCTGGGTGGCACAGCTAGCAAATTATGATTACCAGCTTAAATATCGTCCCGGCAGAGAACACGTGAACGCAGATGCCCTGTCTAGACTCCCAGCCACCCGGAGAGACAATCCAACGCCCCTCTGTACCCCTGGTACTGAAGACGAGTTGTTGTTGGCAGTGGTGGAAGCCCCTGGGGCCCCGGAGCCTGTTCCGTCCAGTTGGGGGTGGGACCCTGGACGGTGGAGAGGGCTGCAGCAGAGAGATGCAGATCTGGGTCAGCTCCTGTTGTACCTCAGACAGGGAAACATGCCGAGGGCAGAGGAAAGGCGGGCTCAGACGGTGGGGGTACGACAGCTTCTGGGGCAGTGGATGAGGCTGCAACTCCGAGAAGGAGTAATCTGTCGTTCAAGGCGGGATCCTTGCACACAGGAGATCATACATCAGGTTGCTGTACCGGAGGGCCAAGTTTCGGAGCTATTGACTGCATATCACACCCATACGGGCCATCAGGGCCAAGAGAGGACACTGTCCCTGCTGAGGAGGTATTTCTACAGGCCTAGGATGGAAAAGAAAGTTGAGGAGTTTGTTCAGAGTTGCCCACGGTGTACATTGTTCAAGCGCAGGAAGGAAGTCCGAGCTCCATTGGTCCCCCTACGACCTAAAGCACCTCTGCATATTGTAGGGATAGATTTCCTGACTCTGGGTCGGCCGACGGACCGATTCCAAAATATTCTGGTCATGACCGACTTATTCACCAAATATGCTTGGGCTGTCCCCACCGTTGATCAAACGGCAGTTACCACGGCCAGCGCTCTTTGGAGAGCAGTGATACAACCTTTTGGCTGCCCAGAAACTCTACACTCAGACCAAGGTTCAAATTTCGAGTCCCGGGTCATCCAAGAGCTGAGCCACCTTTATGGGTGCCGAAAAACCCATACGACCTCATACCACCCTCAGGGTAACGGGGGGTGCGAAAGATTTAACCAGACCTTTTTGGGGTTATTGGGGACCTTAGAGAGTGAACAACAGGGCCAATGGGCCGAGAATCTTCCCTCGCTGTTACAAGCCTATAACAATAGTGTGCACAGTGTCACCGGGTATGCTCCTTCCTACCTTATGTTTGGGCGCCATCTCCGTTTGCCTGTGGACTTGCTCCTGGGGACCAAGACTGCAGAAAGAGGGTATAGTACCACTGACTGGGTGAATCGGCACCACCACCAACTGCTCAATGCCTACCGACGAGTCTCAGACCATCTGAGTGCAGCAGCCGCCAAGAATAAGCGGTTATATGACCGGACTCCCCGAGAGGCCCCGTTGTTACCTGGGGAGCGAGTGCTGGTAAGGGACAACCGGCGCCCCGGGAAGGGGAAGCTCAGTGATCGCTGGGAGTCGACGCCATATGTGGTGGAACAACGACAAGGGCCCGATGCTCCCGTTTACTCTGTACGCCCCGAAGGGAAGTCAGGACCAATAAGGGTGCTCCATCGAAACCTGCTCCGTCCATGTCCGAACTATCCGCAGCTAGAGGCTGAGGCTCCAGGCGCGCCACCCACCCCAGAGGTGCCCATGATAGGGTGGGCTGTGGTCCTGAGGGACCCTGGAGTTGAAGCCAGAGCGGCTCCGCCCTCGCCACCCCGACGATCTCAGCGGGACACGCGAGGACAGCCACCTGCGAGGTATGGCGAATGGGATTGAGGAAACGCCGGTTCTAGGGACTAGAACCGATTGGCAGGGGGGGATGTCAGGGGTGACAAAATCGCTCGGCAAGCGGAACCCCCTTGAGAGTCCTAAGTTTCCCAGGGGAAGGTATTGTGTGCAACACGCCCCACTCCGGTGATGTAAACATGCCCGCACTGATTAGCGCTAATGCATTGCAGGTGTGTGAGAGAGAGAAGTGGCGCTCACACAGGCTTCCTGTTACGCAAGCCAGGATAAAAAGGGACCATTCAGAGAGTGTTGGTGGTTGATGTTCAGTGGGTTGTTCAGTGGGTTCGCGTTGCTCAGTGAGTTGGAAGTGTTGAAGAGCCTAAAGGGTTGACTTGGAGCAGTGTTGGATACAAGCTTCCTCAGGAAAACCGTTGGGGTGTGGAGATCGCCCATTTGAGTTTGTTGGATCAGAGTGATCGTTTGTGGGAAGTCTGCTGGACTGAGCTATCGTCTGGATTGGTGCTGTGGAAGGAGAGAGAAGAGATAAGTGAACTGATTTCATCTTATGAGTATTTAAATTGCTGGAAGAGGATGCAGTAAATGTGGATCTGATTGTCGGAAGAGCTATGTGTTTCAGAGTGTGTTGAGGAGGAATTGAGAGAGAAATCCCTCGTGGAGCGAGCGCAACAAACTGAGTGGGGCCTCTGACCAGCCTTAATGTGTGAGTGAATTGCAGTGCTTTTGCCTTATTGATACACATTGATTTGTGGCTGTGGAATTGAAGTGAACACAAGTGTGCTGTGCCTTTGCTGAGAAGTGGCCCTAGCCCCATTTACACGTTTGTGGAAAGTTACTATATCTGCTCCCCATTGGAAGTCCAGTGTGATACAGCTGCACTGAAGAGGGTACTCTGTACTGTGAAGGTCCTTAATTGTTATTTACTGTTTTGAGCCCAGAAGCCTACCGCATCACTGGAGAAACGATCTTTTAACCCACTGTCTCCTTACTGTGAATTGAAGAAGAGTACTGTGCAGATCCTTACCTGTTCCACTTACTGTTTGAGTCCAGAAGCATGCAGCACCGCTGGTGAACGGAGTCCCTAAATTGTCGCCCAGGGGACACCGTGACAGTTGCGACACGCCCGCCCGTGACAGAAGGATATCTAGAGGACAGTGAAGGCTATCCAATTGATGCCCCTTGTTTTATTGTTCAATAAAGATTGTTCCTCCTTTGAAACTTACCTGTGTCTCCGTAGTCCTCTGTTGTGTGCCTGTGGTGTCGGCTCCCCGCGGTGGTGGCTCAGTAAGAGAGGGGGGGTGGTTGGTCATCCGAGCATTCCTCCCCTCGACCTGTGTGACACATATACCAGGTAGACCTTTTCACGTCGTTTGAGGAGCTGAAGATCACTGCACCTGGGCTTTCAAGACAAGCATTTGTGATAATGTTACAACAGCGCTCACAGCAATTTGGAAGGGTAAGACTTGGAATGCCATTAGTTTTCTGCATTTATGCAAGTCTTACTGACATGTCACTGTATTCAAATTTTCATAATTCCAGAGTGGTAACATTTGTGGCAACGTCTTCTAAAAAGCTTTCCTTGAATGGACATATTGTCATCATGAAAGAGAAACCTCTGCGGCATTGATCACTTCTCTTGTCCAGCTTGCACCCCAGATACAGTTGCTGTTTCTGCAGATGGAAACAGAAAATTATATCGATTCAACAAAACAAAGGGGTATATTATTACTTGTACATTTAATCATTTAGCAGACGCTTTTATCCAAAGCGACTTACAATTGAGGAGAACAATAGACGCAATCAGACCAGGGAGGATAGGCAACGTCGATCCTGGAGTGCCGCTGTCCTGCAGAGTTTAGCTCCAGTTTAGAGTTTAGCCTCGACAAGTTAGCCTGACTTCGTCATACTCATATTCTAGTCAGAATGAGTCTGATACTGCTCCATAGGGCTTTGATTATGAGGCGTGTCTTAACCGAACCAGGAAAAAAAAAAAACTCTGCACTCAATTGGATAGACCTACAACCAATCAGAGCAACGCAGTGAGTGACGTATGTTGAGCTACGCATCGTTGTCAACAGAACTCAACTACACACACGCTGGAATAAGTAGTAAAATAATGAGTGTTGCTTCTTTTACTTGGTCCTCCATGAGTGCGACCAAAGGAGAAAACACAACGACCACAGGGCTTTCATTGCGTCCCATCTTCTTAGAGACCATCGGAGCCAGCTGATAAATTAAACTTTTGCCGAATCCTGTAGGAAGGACGGAATGCGCTGTCGATTTCTTTTACAACAGACGCGATAGCGGACTCTATACATCTCAGTTCTCCAGCTGCAGTCATCTCTGAGGGAAACCAGTTCAACTCAAGCGCTCTTTGATAACGTGATGATTACGCAACTGCAGATCATCTGTCCATCATCGTATAAAGCCCGCCCTGGCAGTTTGATTGGCCCGACGATTTCTGAACCGATCATAATTACTCCTCAATGGATCGAGTCCAGACCGAACTTCCCGACCAAAAAATGTTGTGTGCGGGGTTCGGGCTGGCATCCAGGCTATTGACAAGTGGGAAGACTGCAGACAAATGAAAGAGGAAGCTTGTCAAGGCTGTCTGTAATCTTTAACGGCTCCCCAGCTCCTGAAAGAGGAGGTTGACACTTCAGCATGGAAAGAGACAATCACTGCAGGAAAAGGTGAAACATTTCACTTGAGACTTTTCCTAAAGACAATTTTGCCCGACATTATGCAATTTTGTGGCAGGGTGGATCAAAAGCCAGACCGAGAGTGCCATGACAGCCTGGCGATTACACGTATCAGCCTGACGATCACACGTATCAGCCTGACGATCACACGTATCAGCCTGACGATCACACGTATCAGCCTGACGATCACACGTATCAGCCTGACGATCACACGTATCAGCCTAACGATCACACGTATCAGCCTGACGATCACACGTATCAGCCTGACGATCACACGTATCAGCCTGGCGATCACACGTATCAGCCTGACGATCACACGTATCAGCCTGGCGATCACACGTATCAGCCTGGCGATCACACGTATCAGCCTGGCGATCACACGTATCAGCCACGTATCAGCCTGGCGATCACACGTATCAGCCTGGCGATCACACGTATCAGCCTGGCGATCACACGTATCAGCCTGACGATCACACGTATCAGCCTGGCGATCACACGTATCAGCCTGGCGATCACACGTATCAGCCTGACGATCACACGTATCAGCCTGGCGATCACACGTATCAGCCTGACGATCACACGTATCAGCCTGGCGATCACACGTATAAGCCTGACGATCACACGTATCAGCCTGGCGATCACACGTATCAGCCTGGCGATCACACGTATCAGCCTGATGATCACATGTATCAGCCTGGCGATCACACGTATCAGCCTGACGATCAACTGAACAACAATCCACACAGAGAGACTTCCGGGTCAGGTGCTGCATTTTCAATGATCACTACAGAGACCGTTTCAAATTGAGTTATTATTTAACTTGATTCTTTTTTTGATTATCCACTGGTTTCAGCAATTCTTCATATTTCTTCAACTAACATATTAAGCGCCGAGTCGAGCGTGCCAAGCGTCGAGTCAAGCGCCGAGTCAAGTGCATCTTCCAGAGAATCAAGTGCATCTTCCAGAGAATCAAGTGCATCTTCCAGGAAATCAAGTGCATCGAGTGCCGAATCAAGTGCATCGAGTGAATCAAGCCCTGTGACGCGCCGCCGCAGGAGGAGGACTCGTTCGGCTCGCCAGGCTCCGGTGAGCGTACCCAGACTCCTCGCCCTGCCGGCCCCGCCTCTGCGCCTCGCCCTGCCTGCACCCTTCAAGCTCCGGGAGGCCTTTCCTGAACCCGTGGATTTCCCCAAGTATTTTTTTTGGGGGGGGGCCAAGGGTCCGGTGAGGAGACCATGAAGGCTGCGCCACCATGGTCGTCTGCAGGGGCTTCACCACCCTGGCCTTCGTCTCGTCCTGCTCCGCCCTGGCTTTCGTCTCATCCTGCTCCGCCCTGGCCTTCGTCTCGTCCTGCTCCGCCCTGGCCTTCGTCTCATCCTGCTCCGCCCTGGTCACCGGCCGAGTCTGGTCCGCCCAAGCTCTGCGGCCCAGGCCCGCCTGGGCTACTTCCTGGTCCCGTTCCCCTGCACGGGCCTGGCCCTCCATCCCAGCCCCCGTTGACCTCCCCCCGGAGCTCTTAGGAGCATCTGGAAGCCGCTCCTTTGAGGGGGGGCTGTGTGATGATCTGCGGCTGGAGTGCCCGCTTGAGCCTCTGGGGGGCACTCCTTCTTAGTTTATTATTTCCATTATGTTTTACCCTGAACTGATTATGGTTGATTTTATGCACCTGTGTTTTACTATCTTGTTTAGCGCACCTGTCTTAAGCCTGAGTTATCCCTGGGTCCATTGCGAAGTCTTGTTTTGCCCTGCAGACATTTCCTAGTATCCCTGGTTTTCCTGGTTCCCTGATCTTTGCCTGTTTTCTCTCTGTGTGCTTTTCTGTTTAATAAAGTTACTGCGAATGGATCCGCACGACTCTGCCTCTTCGTTACAAGGGGTACGAGATGGAAATGTTTTTCTTATTTTTGTCCATGGATCAAAGATTTCCAAATCTTCTTTTAAATAGCTTATGAGCAACAACAAAAAGTTTGAAAAATTGAAATTGTGCAATGAAAGACAAATTGCATTTGAGAAGTTAAAACTGATTCTCTCAACTCCAACTGTAGGTCTATATACAATTATTATTATTTTAAAGTGTTTAATCTATTTGATTTTAAAAAGTTAGGTTTACGTTCACTGTGTTAAACTAAATCACATGGCGACTGCACCGGACAATTGAACATTAATATCCTAACCAGGGTGGGAATTATGTAATTTTAGGGGCAAGGCTATTTGGCCTCCACCTTTTCTTTTCTTTTTAGGGGCACCAAGGCCATATGACAGGGCACAAAGGCCATTGAGTACAATTTTCCCATTCAGATTGATACCATAATATCTTAATTTGGAATAAGACATGGATTATGACTTTTTTTAATAAAATAAAACATTTTTTAATGAGAGAGAGAGAGAGAGAGAGAGAGAGAGAGACATTACATCCAGAAGGTATACACCCTCACACAACAATAGAAACAACATAAATGCCAATAAAAGCATTCAGAAAAACATGAGAATTCAGAAATTATGAGAATTTTTTTTTTATGAAACATCTTCATGAAAATAAAATTGAAGTTGGCATTGAATCAATCTAGAAATGCACTGCAGCTAAAGCCACATGTCTGACCATGTTATAATTAAAATCTGAAGATGATATGTCTAAAACTCTGTATTTAGGTAAATGTTTTTCAAGATCATGGCATATGACTTTATTAGCTTAGCAGACCATCAATACACGACAATTTACGAGATTAAAACCATGTTTGTGCTCCAAACTTACTTTATAACTCAAGTCGAGTGTTCTAAATAACCTTCTGTGATCTGATTTGGCTTCAGATTAAAAAAAATCAGACAGAAAATATAATATTTTATGTATAATGCAATGATGATAAAGTCTATCGATTAGCATAACATTATACATATAATCTATTATTATGAAAATGCCTGACATGGCTCGAAGAACACAGGTAAGTCAAATATCATTGCAAAAAATGTTTATTGTCTTCAAAACGACATAATCTGCATGTTACAGCGATCTGTTAGCTCCGTTTGTGGCAAGGGGGTAATCCATCGGCCGGAAGTTGAAGCCGGCCGGGTGCCGCCATCTTGTAGCAGAACTTCACTTGCGTTAGCATTCCCATTGACTCCCATTCATTTTGGCGTCACTTTGACAGCGAATAACTTTACATCTGAGGCGTTTAAAGACTCCATTTGTCCATTATTTATTTCTAAAGAAACACGACAATGTATACAGAGCTCCATTACCTTCTATGTTACATTATGGCCCCGTAGAAACAGATATTGTAAAAATAGGCTAACGATTGCGTCATAACCACTCGACTCTCTGTCGCGCTGTACAGAAATTACCGTACAGACAGGAGGAGAAGCTCGCAGGCAATCGGGGGGACGTCCCATCAAGGGAGAAGCCCATAGATAATGAGTCCATAAAAGCAACGGAATACTTACTCCTACTCACTCACGCCAAAGAACTATTTGCTCAAGTTCCCCGTCTCTGCAAGATTAACGTTGGCAATTTTCACGCACAGCTACTAGAAGATTAACGTCTGTCAGACAGGTTGCTCACGTCATCAAGCTTAGTTTGAGTCGGTTTGAGTCTGCGCGTCAGGAACAGAAGTGCTCAAAAATCGCTAAAAATGGGCTTCAACTGTCTCAACTGATTTCCAATGAGATGGCTCTGTCCACTTCTTATACTGTCTATGGTTTGTGGTCGGGGATTTGGGATTTCCTGCATTGTCGAACGCTCTTCTTCATGTGTTTCAAATATGGACTATAATGTTCAGTAGAGCGCCCTCAGGCTGCTGGTATGAATTGAAAACACAGCACATCAGTATACAGCGCTCATAATGATTACATCGACGTATTTGGCTATAAATTCAATAAAATATTATTCCTGTCAATAGAAATCTGATGTAAACTGAGAATATATCAATATTTCTCCAAATCTGCACACTTTTGAGCTAAAAGCCGTGAGAGACGTTGCTTTGTGAATCGCTGTCATGACGACAGCATAGGAGTTTTTTATGAATGGGAGCGTCTGACGCATAAGAAGTCCATGGCAAAGACATAACTGTCTGTCAATATAAATTTCTCAGAATACAATAGTGGTCAAATACTGAAACGTGAGTCTTATATCTTTTTAATGATGTATAGTTTGTCATTAAATCTTATAGTAACTTTGAACTATTAAAAAAAAAACGCTTCAGTGCGCCGATGCTTTCCTGAGTGTCGTTCTTCTGTTGGTGCTGACGTTACATGCTTCTTGCACTGCTGTTTTGAGGCGTGAGATCATCGATGTGATTATGACACTACACCTGCGCGAATCCACGAACTAATTGAAGTTAAGAGACTACTTGGGTGGCTCGCTGTAATTCAAAGCAAGCCCACTATGCCGCACTGGCGCTTTATACATGGAACTTGGACAGGGCCAGGGCACACAGGCCACTGTGGCCGTACGATGATTTTTTTTCACGGGGCATGAAGGCCAAAGTGTAGGGCAACGGCGGCCATGGCCGCGTGGCCGCGGTATAATTCCCACCCTGATCCTAACATTTAGACACTGTCGCAAGGGAAAAGCCACAGTGTGTCTACGTTCAGCAGCTTCTGTCGTGGACGCGATGATGCCGGTCACGGGTGATGTGCTGCGTACCGTCTGGATCAGCTCCTGAAGTCCTTTATCAGAACCTCTGTCTGCCGCAGCCTGATGTCGTTCACCCCTGTGTGCAGCACAGTCCATTCAGGATCCATTCGTCCATTCAGGATCCATTCGTCCATTCAGGATCTATTTGTCCATTCAGGATCCATTCGTCCATTCAGGATCCATTCGTCCATTCAGGATCCATTTGTCCATTCAGGATCCATTTGTCCATTCAGGATCCATTCGTCCATTCAGGATCCATTCGTCCATTCAGGATCCATTTGTCCATTCAGGATCCATTCGTCCATTCAGGATCCATTCGTCCATTCAGGATCCATTTGTCCATTCAGGATCCATTCGTCCATTCAGGATCCATTCGTCCATTCAGGATCCATTCGTCCATTCAGGATCCATTTGTCCATTCAGGATCCATTCGGGATCCATTCGTCCATTCAGGATCCATTCGTCCATTCAGGATCCATTCGTCCATTCAGGATCCATTTGTCCATTCAGGATCCATTCGTCCATTCAGGATCCATTCGTCCATTCAGGATCCATTTGTCCATTCAGGATCCATTCGGGATCCATTCGTCCATTCAGGATCCATTCGTCCATTCAGGATCCATTCGTCCATTCAGGATCCATTCGTTCAGGATCCATTCGTCCATTCAGGATCCATTCGTTCAGGATCCATTCGTCCATTCAGGATCCATTTGTCCATTCAGGATCCATTCGTCCATTCAGGATCCATTCGTCCATTCAGGATCCATTCGTCCATTCAGGATCCATTCGTCCATTCAGGATCCATTCGTCCATTCAGGATCCATTCGTTCAGGATCCATTCGTCCATTCAGGATCCATTCGTCCATTCAGGATCCATTCGTCCATTCAGGATCCATTTGTCCATTCAGGATCCATTCGTCCATTCAGGATCAATTTGTCCATTCACGATCGCGGGTACCTGTGCAACGGGTCGGTCACCGTGATTTTGCCAAGTAAGACACGGTTCTGGATCACCATTCCTGTCCCAAAATGTAGTCCTTACCCAATCCCTACCCCTAAACCTAACCCTAAAATCAGAGGGTAATGAAAGGTAAATAACACTGATGTTTAAGTACTTCACCCTGGTTCTAAGCCTAAACTTGACATAAACTGTAAACTTGTCCCTCAAATCTGATTGGTTGATTGGAAAGTTGATCCAGGAACATGTGGTACTTGGTGAAATCACGTTCACCCTGTGGAACAACATGGAGAACATGAGCACCAGGAGAGCAGTGACTGCGCACCGTACCTTTAGCTGAGGTAGTGTGCACCAAGGTTATTATAGTTTTACATTTTTAAATTAGTTTTTATTTTAATATCATTTCCAAATTTCCTATAAATTTCAGTTTAGTTTTAGTTAGTTTCATTAATGGTTTTGTTAGTTTTAGTTTAGTTTTTATTCTGTGAACACATTTCTATTTAGTTTTTATATATTTAGTTTCAGTTTTAGTTTAAGTTATATTATAGTTAATTATAGTTTAGCAGAGTTAATAGAACACTACCAGTTAAAGACATTTAATTCCAGCAGTTTAATGTTTGCAGTTTACAGTTAACTCTTGTGAAAAGCACTTAAAAATAAAAATAAAATAGCCTAATTGTTCGAGGATGAACAAAAAACTAAACAAATGCAACTAAAAAGTAAAAATTAGTCATTCATACTCAATCATATTAAAAATGTAATCTTGTTAAACGTGGTGTATAAGAAAAAGAAGAAAATATGCATATGATTTTTATGATTAATCCTTTCAAACATTATTCTTGTATTGATCCATTTATACTTTTTGTCTTTTGCATATTTTAAAATCATATTCTCATAGTTATACTCGTATTCAAATGTTCTATTCAGACTAGACATTTAGTATACTTCTACTCTGACATGTGGACATCTATTCGTGGCGGGCTAGACATGCTATTTGTTTTTTCCGTTTTCTGCTCAGTGTGGTAGCCTATCGTGTCTAATATGTGTGGTGGTATCTTGTTTAGTTTCACATGAGATTGTTATCTTACCTGGAATTAAGGTACAGCTGTATTTGCATAGAGTTTAGACATGATGGAAATATTTATTTGGCCATTTCTGCTTCTTAGGGCTGGTTCACACAGAAAGCGGTTTTACTTTGAAAAACGGAAAAAAGATGTGGGCGGTGGAATGGGGAAAAAGAGATGTGTCTTTTAAAAGTGGAACTTATTTTAACTTGAGTGTCGTGTTTTTAGAACGTCGCGTCATGCGCGAAACAATACAAAAGACGTGAGACTTGAGCGCAACGGTCATACATTGTAAAATAAAGTAGCGCGAAAGTAGTGGAATGGAAAAAAACATCTTTTCCGGTACAGGATGAGAGCTTATTAATTACGAAAACGATGATTTATTTTTACTAATTATTATTTTATTTCAGTTAGTTTTTCAGTAACTGTTGTTAGTTTCGTTTAGTTTTAGTTTTTCATTTATGTTGAAATTTCTATTTTATTTCAGTTTACGAAAATGTTTCTTGACCAATAGTTTTAGTCTTAGTTTCAGTTTTCGTTTACGAAAATAACCTTTGTGTGCACATGGCGAATGATGGAGTCACAGCATCACTTTCCATCTGGCGAAGAGGGGACGGCGGTTGAAGATCTCGATCGCAGAGATCTCGAAGACCGGCGGCGGGGAGACGCTGCTGAAACACCCAGGGCCCTATTTTAACGATCTGAAACGCAAGTGTCAAAGCGCAAAGCGCAAGTAACTTTGTGGGCGGATCCCGGCGCTGTTGATATTTTCCCGGCGGGATAAATGCCTCTTGCGCCTGGTGCAAATCTAAAAGGGGTTGGTCTGAAGTAGCTTCATTATTCATAGGTGTGGTTTGGGCGTAACGTGAAATAAACCAATCAGAGCGTCATCTCACATTCCCTTTAAGAGCAGGCGCGCTTGTTCTAAAGCGGATTCCTATTATAACGGCGGATTTGCCAGGCGCGCGCCAGGAGCGGTTCACAGCCGAGGAGAGCAACGTTCTCGTCAGGGCCGTAAAACACAGAGAAGTGACATTGGGGATGGAGAAACCCACCCAAATTAACTTCTGTTAAACAGGCGTGATAATTTGGGTAAATGTGTAAGCTACATGTATGCTTTTCTATCTATCTATCTATCTATCTATCTATCTATCTATCTATCTATCTATCTATCTATCTATCTATCGTAATAATGTATGATTTGCAAAAATGAAAACTGCTGCTTAGATGAGAGAATCGTATGCGCGTTGTGCACACGCTACATTATGGCCAAGCATGCGCGCTTAAAATAGCATAATGAACAACGCGCCACTGACTTTAGACTATTTTTTTTTCTGGTCAGTGGCGCATTTGTTTTATAGAACAGCAAAATAGCATGAGGGAAAGTTTGCGCCGGAACACGCCTCCTCTTTGCGCTGAACCGCCCCGGGGAGCGCAAGTGTATTTCTTAGTTAACCGACGTGCGTCTGTGGAGGGAAAAGTCCGCTTTGCGCGGGTGCAAAATAGGAATGATACATGCGTCAGTGTACAAAGTCATTTGCGCCGAGTGCAAGATAGGGCCCCCAGGGTCCGTGGTCTGTCTGCGGCAGACTGAAGGAGGCCTGGGGTGATCACGTTCTGGGCGCACGGGCACTGGTCCGAGAAACAAATAAAGTAGAGGAGGTCGGACTGATAACATTATTCACCCCGAACTGGTGAGCATCAGCCCGCAATATTTCTAGCACTGATCGCCATTCCCATAGCTAGGCCTGCTTCTTTATGAGCTCCAGCTCCATGTGAGCTGCATACAGCTCGAACATGTCCTCGCCTGCATTCAAAGGTAGACCACATCCGAAACATTCACTATTAGATCGGATAACAGTCATTTCTTGAGTGATAAGAGTGTAAATAAGACAAGCGGTATCCAAGATCACGATAGTGATGCTAGCAGGCTAAAGCTAGTAGCAGATTTCAGAAAGTAGGATCAAATTAGCGATATCAGAGCAATCCGATTATTTTCAATATAGAATACTATTGGGGGTTTGTTCACCTGCTGTAAAAAGAGATAATAATATATTTAAAATTTATATAATGGAGAAAACCAAGGATTAAGACATGTTTAGTGCACACTCAGCAAGGCTGTGGAGGGGCTCAAATCCAAGGGTTAAACTCGGCAATTAGTTCAATGGATTTTTTTTTTGCGCACAAAAAGTATTCTCTTCTCTTCATAACATTAAGGTGGGACCACTGTAGTCGCATGGACTATTTTAACAATGCCTTTACTACCTTTCTGGGCTTTGAAAGTGGCCGTTAAATTGCTGTCCATGAACGGGTCAGAGAGCTCTCAGATTTCATCAAAAATATCTTCATTTGTGTTCTGAAGATGAATGAAAGTCTTACGGTTTGGAAAGGCATGAGGGTGAGTAATTAATTACAGGATTTTCATTTTTGGGCGAACTGACCCTTTAATTCTCTTCCATAAGCATGACTCTGCACTGAAGCTGTGTGGCATTCAATTACTTTACAATCACCACTAGAGGGAGCTTTTGATCGATCTATGTGGGATGTTGGAATTATGACTTCATTTGACATTTGTCTCTGCTTTCTCTATCTCTGTTCTTTACTCAACACAAAGGTGTTATATTTTATTTTGCAAACGTCTTCTACATCTGTGTGACGCTTGCGTTGTGAAATAACACAGCAGGTCACAGCAACAGATCAAATATTTCCCTGCAGATGTGAGCAAGCTGATCGCAGGACACATTCGGTCAGATTCCTACAAGATGAGGCAGAAGAGCATAACTCTACGCTTGTTGGATTCTGTTATGACAGGAACATTAATGGCACAACAACTGAATGCAGGGAGAAGTTGATCATGTTTGAAATGAGTCAATTTTCCAAACGCATAAGATTATTAAATACATCCAGTGTTGGTGAGCGCATTGTGTGTTTGATTGACAGCTGTCCTGACGTGTGCTTGTTTATGGTGATCGGGGTTGCGCTGGCGCTCAGACTCCGCTCGCTCTCTTTTGTCTGAAGGGTGTGTCGGTTTGCTCTGAACGCACTAATACTGGGAGCAGCCGTTCACAATGGAGGAACTGTGAAAAGAGTTGGATTGTAGGTTGATCCTTAACGAATTCTGGCTTTATCATCATACTGTGTGTGTGTGTGTGTGTGTGTGTGTGTGTGTGTGTGTGTGTGTGTGTGTGTGTGTGTGTGTGTGTGTGTGTGTGTGTTGAGAGTGTGTGTGTGTGTGTGTGTTTGTTGAGAGAGAGAGAGAGAGAGAGAGAGAGAGAGAGAGAGAGAGAGAGAGAGAGAGAGAGAGAGAGAGATAGAGAGAGTGTGTGTGTGTGTGTGTGTGTGTGACGTGAGAGAGAGAGAGAGAGAGATGCACGTATGGTGTGTGTGTCTCTTTGTGTGTGTTAAGAGAGAGAGAGTGTGTGTGTGTGTGTGTGTGTGTGTGTGTGTGTGTGTGTTTGAGTATGTGTGATGTGAGAGAGACTGTGTGTGTGTGTGTGTGTGTTTGAGTATGTGTGTGTGTGTGTGTGTGTGTGTGTGATGTGTGAGAGAGAGAGTGTGTGTGTGTGTGTGTGTGTGTGTGTGCCCGCGTGCGTGTGTGTGAGAGAGTTTGTGTGCACGCATGGTGTGTGTGTCTCTTTGTGTGTGTGTGTGTGTGTTAAGAGAGAGAGAGTGTGTGTGTTTGAGTATGTGTATATGATGTGAGAGAGTGTGTGTGTGTGTGTGTGTGTGAGAGAGAGTTTGTGTACATACATGCGTGAGTGTGAAACACACCCACACACGTACTCAAACACACACACACACACAAACACACTCTCTCTCTCAACACACACACAGAGAGAGAGAGTGTGTGTGTGTGTGTGTGAGAGAGTTTGTGCGCACGCATGCGTGAGAGTGTGTGTCTGTGTGTGTGTGTGTGTGTGTGTGTGTGTGTGTGTGAGAGAGAGAGAGTGTGTGTGTGTGTGTGTGTGTGTGCGCGTGAGAGAATTTGTGCGCACGCATGCGTGAGTGTGTGTATGTGTGTGTGTGTGTGTGTGTGTGTGTGCGCGTGAGAGAGTTTGTGCGCACGCATGCGTGAGTGTGTGTCTGTGTGTGTGTGTGTGTGAGAGAGAGAGAGTGTGTGTGTGTGCGCGTGTGTGAGAGAGTTTGTGTGCACGCATGCGTGCGTGAGTGTGTGTGTGTGTGTGTGTGTGTAAGAGAGAGAGAGTTTGTGTGCGCACGTGCGTGAGTGTGTGTCTCTGTGTGTGTGTGTGTGTGTGTGTGTGTGTGAGAGAGTGTGTGTGTGTGTGTGTGTGTGCGCGCGTGAGAGAGTTTGTGCGCACGCATGCGTGAGTGTGTGTCTGTGTGTGTGTGTGTGTGTGAGAGAGAGTGTGTGTGTGCGCGCGTGCGTGAGTGTGTGTGTGTGTGTGTGTGTGTAAAAGAGAGAGAGTTTGTGTGCGCACGTGCGTGAGTGTGTGTCTCTGTGTGTGTGTCGCAGTGGGTCACTGCAGTCTGACTGCAACCATATGTTCTGCATCAACAAGTAAAAATAGTCACACAATGACTTGAACACAAGTGCTAATCACAGTGGCTTTACCAAAAGGTACACTGACCTTTGACCCTGAACCCTCAGTCACCACCTGACCTCTGCCCAGATCTTTCTCTACACATTCACACAAACAAACACGTTTGAATCTTGTGGTAAAGTGTGTGTGTCTGTATGTACACAAGCATTTCAAATGTGTTTACAACCTGATCTGACAGGAAAACGCACTGCAACTGTGTCATGTGAATCTCTGTGATGTGAATTTGTACAAAAACATACAAATGAGATTGTATGAATTCATAAGAATTAGCCACCAATTTAACAAATGCAAAATAGTTAAGAACTTCCACAGATATATTTGCATTTACAATGGGGTCCAAAATCCTGAGACCACTCATGGAAATGCTTCTATATTCTTTTCTAATGGATTTTCTTTTGTTACAAATTATATCATTTACATTTAATAATTTAGCAGTTTCCTTTAACTACAACAGTATCTCAATGCCGAGTTGTACAACAGCTACAGCAAAATCTAAAATGCATGTATATACAGTATGACAGCAGAACCTGAGCGCCACAGATTTGTGTAAAACCAATGATCATGTTATGTAGCATTTTTACACTGTACATTTTTTTTTAATTTTTTTTTCAGTGGAAGCAAGAAAATCTGATGTCACTGCAAAGAGTCCACATGATCAATGCAAGAAATAGGGCAGAATATAAAATATTTCATATACATTTTACAGCATAGTTGACCATATAAAATGTCGGAACATAAACACGCTTAATTAGTAAATAAATCAGTGTGGTCTTAACCTTGACTGTAGTGTACTGATGCATGAATGTATTCAGTCAGGTTTATGATGAGAAGAGCAGGTCTCCTACAATGCCCCCCTCTCTCTCTCTCTCTCTCTCTCTCTCTCTCTCTCTCTCTCTCTCTCTCGGAGATGAAAGAACAGATAGGCTAATAATGAGGACGATTTCTCGCCATAAATGATTCACTCTGCAGCGTTCTGGGAACATGTGAGGATATCAGTGGGTGTTTCGGGGTCTCTCTGGACTCCTGAGTTATTCTGGGAGATAATTAGTGCCTGCACCGTCACGACGCACTCACTCACTCACACACACACACACACACGCACACACACACACACACGCTCGCTCGGGTGCGGCGGAACTTCACCTGCGGCGAGTCCCTCCCTCATCCAACATACACGCGCGCACTGACTCACACACACACTCACTTCCGGACACGACTGTGCCAATCCAGTCCTCAGTGTGTGTTTTATCATGCAGCTCGCGCAGATCCACCAGTTCACAGGACTGAAGGACTAAAGGACTGAACTTTAATCCGCGCTCGTGGGAGAGACTCGTCCAGGATTTCTCTCTCTCTGCCCGGTTTGAGTGACAAAGGCGATCCCGTGGGAAAATCACGCGCCTTCACAAAATGGATAAAGGAACGGGACTCCTTCGTCCTGTGATTTTGTTTTTTGCTCTTGGTAAGTTGACTAACGTTAGTTCTTGATCAAGAAACGCCTGTATAAGGCGTTTGTGTTTGTATTTAAATTAGTTTAGATAACAACAAAAAAAGTTAGACATGCAACTAATTTCCTCTAATACAAGCTCGTTTTCATCATAAAATAGCCTATAGTAAGATAAAACAACCATATTACGAGTTTATAATAGTATAAACTCGGCATATGGTTGTTTAATCTTACTAGACTATTTTATACTAGAAAATAAGCTTGTTGTGTTTTAGATCGACCTCAAACTTAGATTATTATCGTCAAAAGATAGCAGAAGCGCTTGAGATGTAGTTTAGTCTGTATTGTGTGATAACGAATCAGGTCTAACTTAATTGTCTAACGTTACATGATCCATTAAATGAAGCGATCCAGTGGCTAGTTTGGTTGTATAGTGTGTTTACTGCAAACAGATAACGTTAGAGTAAACCTGTTTTTCAAACATCTTGTTTAGTATGAAAACGAATAAATAACTCAATAAATAAACGCCTTTTGTGAATTATTGTATGTCGAGAGCATGAACATTGACATTTAAGATACACTTTGAAGCTGTATTGTCGGACTCATACTGTTCATAGTCGCCTAATATTCATTTAATGTTTGATTTTAAGGCTATCTGGTAAACTTTGGCACTTAAACCTGTTTTACAATCATCTTGTTTAGTGGTTTTGCTTTAGGACTAACGTTACTCCCCATGTCCTAAAGCAAAACCACTGATAGGCCATACTGAACATGATGTTTGAAAAACAGGTTTAAGTGCCAAAGTTTACCATTCAAAGATAGCCTTAAAATCAAACATTAAATGAATATTAGGCGACTATGAACCGCATGAGTCCAACAATATAGCTTCAAAGTGTATTAAATGTTCATGCTCTCGACATACAATAATTCACAAAATGTGTTTATTTATTGAGTTATTCGTTTTCAAATGTAGCCTCCATAAACATTGGTCTCAGATATTTAGAATAATATTTGAGTTTACATTGACAAATAGACTAGATGTGGTCCTCCGTTCTTGAATATTTGGTTATGTGCTTGATTTGGGGATGAGGGAATCTTAGCATCTGCCTGAAAACTTCTACAACCTGACATACTAAAGGACTGTAAAGTTTTTCTGAATTCAGATCCGCATACTAGAATACTGTGCAGATACGTTTTTTGTGTGGTATCTGATCCGGCTCGTTCCCTGGCTCACATTCATTATCATTCATATAATCTGCTCATATCTACTTTCACTGTGTCCTGGTTTAAATACTGTAGTAGTGTTTGACCTCAGTTGCTTGACAGCAGGTTTTATTGTACCATATATTTCTCTAGTGTCTACAATGTTTGTCTTCTGAGTCCTCCACCTTAAGAGAACAACCGATCCCTCATGAGGAAACGAGTTGTTACATGTCATCTTCTCTCAGTTTTGGTCTCGGTCCCTCCGCTCTTCTCTTCTTCTGGTTCATCTGTGGGTTTGTGTTCGTCTGCCATGCTGATGTAATTCGTCTCACGGCACTTAATTCCCAAACCCAATAAAATGTTAATATTCACCTTTAGTTGCGACTGCATGTTTTTATTCCAGTGCTTTGAACCTAATATGGTAATTTACAATAAACATTTCCATGAACAGACTCTTTGAAGTGTACAGATGAACGCCTTTAAAATGGACAGTCTTTATCTTACGGGGGGAAAACACAGCAAAAATATTGATGACTCATCCTGTACTCGGGATTGATCATTTCCTCTGACATCACCACACTTTCTGTCTTCATGGTTGCTTAGTGTATTGAGTGCCATGGTTTGGACAAACGTGACTGAATTTGGTTTTTATGACGTTAACCCCTGGTTTCACAGTCTAGTCCCAGACTAAAATGCATGTTTGAGCTGGTTTAACTGAAAGCAATATCTTAAAATATGTCAGTGCCATTGTTTTGTCTCAAGATGCAGCAGTAATGTTTGTAGGCGCATTAATAAAAGCTACTTCAGTGTCTTAATTGAACTAAGGTCTAATCCTGATTTAATCTCAGCCCTGTCTGTGAACCCAGGCCTAAATTACTTTGGTCGTGTGATTTTTGGTCTGAGGGCTTATACCTTTTAAAAATGGCAAACGTTAAATGTCAAAGTGACATTCAGAGTGGAAAAAAAAAACATCTGGAGTAAAATAAAGTGGTTTCTTTCACCTTGATGTCACTTAGACACTTTGGTATAGTTTTTATTAGGGATGCACCGATATTAACATTTTGGCAGATAGCCTACCGATAATTCTTTATATTTGAAAGCCGAAAACCGATATATTGGCTGATGAATCTAAATCCAAATTTTATATAATTTTTGAGAGCCTGATTGCATAAAGACAAGTCTCAACATTAAAAGCATTGCCCAAATCACACCGTTATAATGTTCTCATTATAACTGTATGTAGCCGACATGTTGCAATGAACTGTATTTTCCTTTTTTTGAAGTGATTCCAATCATATTTCAAGCAATTCAAAACCATCATGGTGAACGGTGCACACCTGAAGTGACTCAGCTGAAGGAAATAATACATTATTAATCGGCTTTTTTAGCGGACGCATTTTCTTATCAGGCTGATAACGACAACATTACAAATTAACATTATCGGCCGATATATTGTGGCCGTCTTTTTTATGCCACTGTCAAAGACAAATGTATTTTTTTTTAAATTAGCCTATAGATAATAAAGTGTAAGGTAAATGCTTGACATTAGTTTTCTATACAAACATACATTGTGCCTAAATATCAAATTTGTTTTACTTAATAAAAACTGTTTTAAATAGATGAGCTGAACAGGGCGGTGAAGGGGAAAAAACCAGCAAAGTGTCTGTCATACAAACAGTATTGTTTAAAAAGCTTCCCAGGATGCTTTGCGTGGGTGGCGACTTTGTGCTGACAAAATATAGTTTTGTAATCACTTGCATTTATATCATAGTTTTGATGACTATACTTGTATTCTATAATGTGTAGATGCACACTGATACTGTGATCATACTGTATAGTTGTCCATATATGTGATCTCTCGTGTCTTCTCGTCTCAGTGTTGTTCAGCGAGGGCCGTGTGGTGAAGGTGCCAGTCGGTCCTCTGGTGCATGTCGAGGGACAGGCCGTCTCCATCCGCTGCAACGTGTCCGACTACCAGGGGCCCCGGGACCAGGATTTCGAGTGGTCCATGATCCAGGCCGGTGATAAATTGCTCCATCTCGTCTCCACCTTCGACGTTAACTTCATGGACCCCTCAGTGAGGGACCGGGTCAACAGCGGGGACATCAGTTATAAGAAGCTGGGCGATGATTCAGTGGAGCTCAGGTTCAAGAAGGTGCGAGTGACAGACAGCGGTGTGTATCGCTGCAGCACCCCGAGCACAGACTCCGTCATCAGCGGGAACTATCTGGCCGATGTGGAGCTCAAGGGTGAGTCAAGGCTGCGTTTACCAGACGCTTTACCAGACGCTTTACCAGACGCTTTACCAGACGCTTAACCAGCCGCTTTACCAGCCGCTTTACCAGACGCTTTACCAGCCGCTTAACCAGCCGCTTTACCAGCCGCTTTACCAGCCGCTTTACCAGCCGCTTTACCAGCCGCTTTACCAGCCGCTTTACCAGCCGCTTTACCAGCCGCTTAACCAGACGCTTTATCAGACGCTTTACCAGACGCTTAACCAGACGCTTTATCAGACGCTTAACCAGACGCTTTATCAGACGCTTTACCAGACGCTTTACCAGACGCTTTATCAGACGCTTTACCAGACGCTTAACCAGACGCTTTACCAGCCGCTTAACCAGACGCTTTATCAGACGCTTTACCAGACGCTTTACCAGCCGCTTTACCAGCCGCTTTACCAGACGCTTAACCAGACGCTTTACCAGCCGCTTAACCAGCCGCTTAACCAGACGCTTTATCAGACGCTTAACCAGACGCTTAATCAGACGCTTAACCAGACGCTTTACCAGCCGCTTTACCAGCCGCTTTACCAGTCGCTTAACCAGACGCTTTACCAGCCGCTTAACCAGACGCTTTACCAGACGCTTAACCAGACGCTTTACCAGACGCTTAACCAGACGCTTAACCAGCCGCTTTACCAGCCGCTTTACCAGCCGCTTTACCAGCCGCTTAACCAGCCGCTTTACCAGCCGCTTTACCAGCCGCTTTACCAGCCGCTTAATCAGACGCTTAACCAGACGCTTTACCAGACGCTTAACCAGACGCTTAACCGGACGCTTTACCGGCCGCTTTACCAGCCGCTTTACCAGCCGCTTTACCAGCCGCTTAACCAGACGCTTTACCAGACGCTTAACCAGACGCTTTACCAGACGCTTTACCAGCCGCTTAACCAGCCGCTTTATCAGACGCTTAACCAGACGCTTTACCAGACGCTTAACCAGCCGCTTTACCAGCCGCTTTACCAGCCGCTTAACCAGCCGCTTTATCAGCCGCTTAACCAGACGCTTTACCAGACGCTTTACCAGACGCTTTACCAGACGCTTTACCAGACGCTTAACCAGACGCTTAACCAGTCGCTTAACCAGACGCTTAACCAGACGCTTTACCAGACGCTTTACCAGACGCTTAACCAGACGCTTAACCAGTCGCTTAACCAGACGCTTAACCAGATGCTTTACCAGACGCTTTACCAGACGCTTAACCAGACGCTTTACCAGACGCTTTACCAGCCGCTTAACCAGCCGCTTTATCAGACGCTTTACCAGACGCTTTACCAGACGCTTAACCAGACGCTTTACCAGACGCTTAACCAGCCGCTTTACCAGCCGCTTTACCAGCCGCTTAACCAGCCGCTTTATCAGATGCTTAACCAGACGCTTTACCAGACGCTTTACCAGACGCTTAACCAGACGCTTTACCAGCCGCTTTACCAGACGCTTTACCAGACGCTTTACCAGACGCTTAACCAGACGCTTAACCAGACGCTTTACCAGACGCTTTACCAGACGCTTAACCAGACGCTTAACCAGTCGCTTAACCAGACGCTTAACCAGACGCTTTACCAGCCGCTTTACCAGCCGCTTTACCAGCCGCTTTACCAGCCGCTTAACCAGACGCTTAACCAGTCGCTTAACCAGACGCTTTACCAGACGCTTTACCAGACGCTTTACCAGACGCTTAACCAGACGCTTTACCAGACGCTTTACCAGACGCTTTACCAGACGCTTTACCAGACGCTTAACCAGACGCTTTACCAGACGCTTTACCAGCCGCTTTACCAGACGCTTAACCAGACGCTTAACCAGACGCTTAACCAGACGCTTAACCAGACACCTCTGGCTTTAGGAGCTTTCTCACCAACTATTTTCGGAAGTTCCCGTTTTTTGGCGCTTTCGCACCGCAGGAACTGGGAACGATTTTAGTTCTAGAAACTCCTTTTGGAGGAACTGATTTACTCCTACTTCAGAGTCGGGTTTAAACCAGCACTATAGGAACTACAGCGCCGTTAGTGTTCGCTGATTGGCCGAACGCACGTGAAACACCAGCACCCGCCGTTTTTAATAAAGCTGTGTGAACACACAGATTATAGCCTATATATTTACTCCAGAAACTAACTCTATAAACATGTAAAACAGTGATAAATGGAGCTCTTAAACTCTACGCTGAGGAGAAAATCCAACGCAGCTTTGGGGGACCGAGAGAAACATGATTATGTATTTCTGTTCAGCAACACTGGACATCAACCTCACGGCATACGCTAATACCTTATCATCACTGTCTACTTTCTGTGTAACAGTTCAATCTAATAACGTATGTATATTAGACCGAACTGTTAGACAGATGGTAAACTAATGAACAGGGAATGTGAGCTCAGGCGTTCTCAGCGCCGTCACAATAAAAGTCGCAACAACAAACGAGTCGTACGTCACTTCAGAGTTCCTACTGGCGGTGCGAACGCAACCAGGAAAACGTTGGAAAATAAACTATTGGTTCTCGGGGAATCACCCTGCTGGGCGAGTTCCTAACTGAGTTCCTAAAACTACCCGGTGCAAAAGCCCCTTGTAAGCTTGTGTGAGACTAGAAAAGCAGGTTCATTTATTCATATTATGCTCCATCTGGAAGTACGACTTCAACAGTCCCGCTCCATCTGCCAGACCAAACTGAAATCATTTATTTATTTATAATAAAAATGTTGCAACGACTTTAGAATATACAGAGAGAAAATTGATACGCTTGTATATTGACTGCTATTTTGGCATTTGGAGATTATCAGTTAATAACTCAGAAGTGGCCGTACTGCCAAAACCTGTGCATCTGTGAACCGGGTGAATATTAGTATCGCAACGGTTCATTTAGATTCTGGGTTTTAATTTATTTAAAACTCACATGTCTTTATTTGTTATAGTTAAGTTGAGTTGTATATTTTGCCATTATATCAGCTGTCTGTGCTCTAGAAGTCTGTGCCAGCACGAACAAGCCCTTATAGGTCCACTGATCAGAGAAACTAAGAAATGATAACTTCTCTAATGCGAATGTAAATTAAACAGAAGAGGTCTATTCTTTCCGGCTGACACAAACGAAACCAAACTGAGTTGATGAAAGTAGAAAGCAGGCTTCTCCTATTCCAGCTCCGTGTCCCTGTAAAGCCTGACGTGTGGAAAAAAAGTCTGCATGTGTGTTTTTTTGGGTATCATAGTTATACATCAGGCTTTTATAGCCCATATAATACTATATAGTGAGAATATAGAGGGAAAAAAACAGCTCAGTTTTATTTAGAGGCCAAAACTGAGCAAAAATATGCAATTCTGTGCAGACATTGATTTATATGGACAAAAAGTAAGAGACAAGTCTGATGCAGGAGGATTGCACACCTTTCAGGATGTTTTGTAAATGTTCAGCCCCTTTGCAACCCTAGATGCTTGTAATGTAAATCAATGAGACATAAAATCATATAAATATCAGTCATCACTCTATATCTGCCAATAATAAGTCTTAGTAAGATTATATTTCAATGCTTAGTTTTATGATCAAAGCTCTGTAGTTTTAAAACGTATAATGATTGAGGGATGAACAAATAAACCTTCCTCAAAAGCCTGATGGTCATATTTGACACTCAGGATTTTTCTAATAAATGATGATGGATGATAAGTAAAGCTGCTTCAGTAAGTGTTCATCTTGAAATATTACTAACAATATCAAAGTTATTCTAGCGTTTCCTTGATAAATCAGAGCAGTTCTTCATCATTCAGCGAAGACTTCATCATTCAGAGGCCTTAGACGTGTGTGTATCAAATATGATACAGTAGTCTTCATAGAGTTGATCTCAATGAAGCTCATATTTACTGATATTTGCCTATTCTGTAAATTCCATTAACTTGGAAAAATAACCAGATTCATTTGATCTTGTGAACTAAATTTTGTCAATGTTAAATATTCAAATACAAAAAGAGATCTGAAGATGAAATGAGCAGATGAAGTTGACTCTTCAGCAGTTTGATCACGTCGAGCCTGTAGTGTATCGGATACAGTAGGCTTTACATGTTTAAACTAGAAGTGTAAAGGAATGTGATTCGCTGCGAGGCTTGAAGTGTCACACAAATACAAAGACTTGTTCTTTGTTCTGCTGAATAGAGTGAAAGTCTGTTGAGCTCTGACGCTTTTCTTAAGATGTGCTGATTTTATCACTCCTTTCCTTTTCTGGAGATGGACAAATGAACTCATCCGCACCGATAATCACATCTTTTTTATTCTTAAAGACAGTTCACCCAAAATAAAATAAAACAAATCTTTATTTACTCACTCACTTTGCTGTAATTTGGAGCCTCTAAACCGATATGCTGTTATTTTCTGTCTAACACAATCTTCAAACAGCTCTTTTCTATAACAACAGTTTGACACTGTAATAGTACAGTAAAAGTAGTCAGTATTAACTTCTACATCCCGAAGCCACTTGATAGCCTTGTGTGACGATTACTGATTAAAAATCTTCCGCTAGGTCTGACTGATATATACATTATCTGTAGGGTTTCTGGGTCAGTAAATGTTCTGACATTCCCTTTCATTTGTAGATTTAGAGATCGAGAAGAGCGTTACGGACGCTGTCACCATCAGGAATTTCCCTAAAACTTTAACCAAAAGAGACTGACACTGACAGACACAGAGCGTGAGAGAGGTCAAGGGTCGAGCGCTAACCGGCTCTTAGCGGCTCGTTTAGCCTGTGCTGGGAGGTGCTAGTAACCACAGTTCAGTATCAACTGAGTCGAAAGTGTGAGGAAACGAGTGACCGAAATGTCCTTTTCTCTGAAAGTGTTCAGTCGGTTGTTCATGTCATGATGAGTTTAGGAGCTTCAGAATGAAAGTCTTTGTTTCAGCAATAAATACAATGCATTTTAAATTTCTGATAATTTTCTTGAAGATATTTGTTTTGGCCTGAAATGAGTTGAGATCAGAAAAAGGTTGCATTTATTTGAACAAATATGGAGTAAAAACAGTAAAACTGTGAAATATTATTACCATTTAAATCAGCTGTTTTATATGTGAATATCTAGTAAATTGTGATTTATTCTTGTGATCAAAGCTGAATGTTCAGCATCATTACTCCAGTCTTCAGTGTCACATGATCCTTTAGAAATCACTCTAATATGATGATCTGATGATCAGGAAACAGTGTAATCACATATGTATGTTTTTCCTTCATCATATCCCATTAATGTTGTATTAGTGCTGATTCCAGATGTCTTGTTACAGGTGAAGTGTGTTATTTCTCCAACAAACGAAATTACAGTTTTGAGGAGCCAGACAGGGTCGAAAATAACATGTTCTAAGCCAGCGTTTTGAGATTGGTGTGTGATTATCTGTTTGTCCTAACAATGGAAGACAGGTGGTGTATTGAATACAATATTTGTGCAAGTCTGGTGACGTGGAAATCACACACTTCACCTGTAAAAACGCACATCTCTTCCCCCGCCTGCTTTAAAGCTGCACTGTGAGATTTTTCATCTAGTGGTGAGGTTGCGAATTGCACCCAACAGAAGTTACGGTGGCCGACAGGAAGTGATGTCGTCGTCTGAAACAGCAGAAATACTTAATTATTCAGTAAAACAATGTTATTGCGAATATTATTGTAACGTGTTCATCATCGTGTCAGTGTTTTATTCGCTGACTTTAGCAGCATCTTTACAGGAAGAACAACATTAGTGTCGAAACGCGTTTGTCCCTTCAGGGCCACCGTAGAAACATGTCGATGTAAGGCGACCCGCGGTGTGTGTAGAGAGAAAAGGCTCGTTCTAAGCTAATAAAAACACAACGGTTCATTAAGTGAGGTCTTTATACACCACTGAACACATAGTTATGTATATGATATTGCATTTCAGTAACAGATCCTCCTATATTTTACACAATGCACCTTTTTTAAAGTGTCCTCTGTTGTGTCCAGTGATCGGCGACAGTCTGAAGGTTTCTCCCGCCATTCCCAAGCCCGCGGTGTCCGAGGGAGAACCCGTGGAGCTTCAGTGCAACGCGACGCGAGGCTTCACAGAGCACACCTTCCTCTCCGTGTCCTGGTCCATCAGGAGAACCGAAACCGGCCCGCTCGAGGACATCGTGACATTCGGGCCGGATGATAAGATCACAGTAGGCAGCATCTACACGCAGCGGTACACAGACGGGGGGCTGCGCTTGGACCTTCGAGGAGGGGGGTTTTACGGACTAGTCCTGAAGAGAGCGAAGCCATCAGACCAAGGGGAGTACGTGTGTGCGGCCCAGGAGTGGGTGAGGCAGGGGGAGGAGGGAAGAAGATGGAGGAAGATCCTGGAGAAGTCTGTGGAGATGGGGAAGGTCGTGGTTACGCCCACAGGTGAGTCCCGTCTCTCTCTCTTCTCAGGCTGTACTGTATATTGTGATTTACGATCATGGGACTTGATCAGTGAAACATTGGGAAGCTGATGAGAACCTGCGACATGGTTATGAGGTTGTGCGTTAAAATTAAGCTGGTATTATGTAATGAGTAATGTGCGGTGCTATTACGAAATATGATTGTTCTCCATTTTTTGATGATTTGAGATAAAGATGTGACAACATTTCCAGAAAGAAATGGCAAAAACAAATTAAGTGGCCTTGGTTCTTAAAGTCCACCTGTAGTTAATAATTGTATCCCTTAAAACTCATCTCTGATCACCAAAGTGACATATTTAAATGTTTTTTCCTTGAATTTCGTGATGCCTTAAAATAGCTTGAATGTAACCCGACACCCTTGCCTCATTTAGTATGCGTGGTTCTATGAATATGCAAATGAGCCCCGCCTCCACTCACTCAGCTCAGAGATCCACTGGTTGATGATCACACGTTGATCTGGGGTGCGTTTCCCGAAAGCATCGTTAGCCAACTATGGTCGCAAGTAGTATAGTTGTACTACTTAGTTGTACTACCCATAGTTGGCTAACGATGCTTTCGGGAAACGCACCCCTGATTGGTTACAAGGTCGTTTGTGACGTCAGAAACACCAGCGATTTCAAACCGTGTTTTTGAGACTGTCTTTGCTTCACTGCAGTTTTAAGCAGAAAATACTTTATGAATTTACACATGGTTTGTCTTAAAGCAGATTAAAAACACCACATAGACATATAAACAACATTAAAAGCTGGATTTACACCACAGGGGACTTTAAGATATTAAGTTAAATATGGGGTTAAATTAACTAATAATCTAACATTACAGAACAACTGTATGTCTCTGAAGAAACTCAAGGTTTTAGCAGTGTGTAATCTAGTACATCCAGGTAATTGAGCAAACCTAACCAAAAGTAACACTAATCATACTATGTTTAGCTACACATTTACATTCTTATCAGTTCTTGCTTTCCCTGGGAATCGAACCCATGACCTTTGTGTTGTAAGCACCAATGCTCTACTGTTTGAGCTATAGGGGAAAACAAGTAAAAAAAAGGACATCAAAACCAACTAAATAAATGTTTTAACCCTTAATCCTGTAAATGTACACATCCTCATAATTGCCCATGTTTGGACCAAACACACCAAATTAAACCATGCAAGTGCAATGCATTATGGGTATTCCCCCTCAGTAATAGATGCAATAATATGAGATTTAAAGTGTTTCTAGCTTTATAAAAGCAAACTCGAGCTGTCTGCTTCGTAGCTGAACACAGTATCACAATATCATACCATCATGAGACCTTTTAAACCATTGTGTTTGTTGTTTCTAATTAAAAACATAACTCAGATCTGCACTCTGCTATGTGTATTTTGTGTGCAGTACGCGCTAGACGTTCAGCGAGCGCACGGTAGATTCGCCGTCTGAGACTGAGATTATAATAGTTGTCTGGGTTACACAAACTGCTACTTTAACTCTTTTTCATTAATGCTGGGATTTGTACGAGAAGTGATTGCCTGTAGACATCAGACAGGAGACAATGGTGCTTTCTGAGTCCCTGTTATTATGAAGCATTATGAACATTGATACCGAAGTCTAAGGGATTTCCAGACTGTAGCTGTGACCTTTATTACAGCCCTCCTGCCTCTCCTAGCTCTTTCATGAGGCTCTCGCTGCAGTGAATGTGCTCATTTCATCTCCGCGTGCCGTGGACTTAGAATGAGGCCTAAAAATATTACCAAAGACTGAACATATTCATAGTCAGATTGTGTAAGGATGCCCAGTGTAGTGCACCAAAAAGTACAGTTAAAGTGCCATTAAAGCAGTCCGTACTCGTACCCGAGTCTTCTCAGGTCATACTATATATACACTCACCTAAAGGATTATTAGTAACACCTGTTCAATTTCTCATTAATGCAGTTATCTAATCAACCAATCACATGGCAGTTGCTTCACTGCATTTAGGGGAGTGGTCCTGGTCAAGACAATCTCCTGAACTCCAAACTGAATGTCAGAATGGGAAAGAAATGTGATTTAAGCAATTTTGAGCGTGGCATGGTTGTTGGTGCCAGACGGGCCTGTCTGAGTATTTCACAATCTGCTCAGTTACTGGGATTTTCACGCACAACCATTTCTAGGGTTTACAAAGAATGGTGTGAAAAGGGAAAAACATCCAGTATGCGGCAGTCCTGTGGGCGAAAATGCCTTGTTGATGCTAGAGGTCAGAGGAGAATGGGCCGACTGATTCAAGCTGATAGAAGAGCAACTTTGACTGAAATAACCACTCGTTATAACCAAGGTATGCAGCAAAGCATTTGTGAAGCCACAACACGCACAACCTTGAGGCGGATGGGCTACAACAGCAGAAGACCCCACCGGGTACCACTACAAATAGGAAAAAGAGGCTACAACTTGCAAGAGCTCACCAAAATTGGACAGTTGAAGACTGGAAAAATGTTGCCTGGTCTGATGAGTCTCGATTTCTGTTGAGACATTCAGATGGTAGAGTCAGAATTTGGCGTAAACAGAATGAGAACATGGATCCATCATGCCTTGTTACCACTGTGCAGGCTGGTGGTGGTGGTGTAATGGTGTTGGGGATGTTTTCTTGGCACACTTTAGGCCCCTTAGTGCCAATTGGGCATCGTTTAAATGCCACGGCCTACCTGAGCATTGTTTCTGACCATGTCCATCCCTTTATGGCCACCATGTACCCATCCTCTGATGGCTACTTCCAGCAGGATAATGCACCATGTCACAAAGCTCGAATCATTTCAAATTGGTTTCTTGAACATGACAATGAGTTCACTGTACTAAAATGGCCCCCACAGTCACCAGATCTCAACCCAATAGAGCATCTTTGGGATGTGGTGGAACGGGAGCTTCGTGCCCTGGATGTGCATCCCACAAATCTCCATCAACTGCAAGATGCTATCCTATCAATATGGGCCAACATTTCTAAAGAATGCTTTCAGCACCTTGTTGAATCAATGCCACGTAGAATTAAGGCAGTTCTGAAGGCGAAAGGGGGTTAAACACAATATTAGTATGGTGTCCCTAATAATCTTTTAGGTTAGTGTATGTATATAAATGTGATCGTTTTGTTCTGTATCGGTCACTCTTCTCTGATTTATTCCCATTCATTATGACGAGCACATTCAGACGTCCTCATTCTTCTGGCGTGCCGATCACAGCTTCTTAGATCTGGCTAGATATACTTCCCTGACAACACAACATGCACGGAAAACTGAGAGAGAACTTTAGCTGATAGTTGCTGGCTTAAGGAATCACTTGCGTTCAGTGTTTTAATCTCACAGGAGCAGAAAGTCCTGAACACCTCCAGACGAGCAGACGTTCTCCCACGGCGTACTCTACCTTACCTTTTCTTTTACTTACTATTTTTTATTTGACTTGTTTTCCCCTATAGCTCAAACAGTAGAGCATTGGTGCTTGCGACGCCAAGATCATGGGTTCGATACCAGGGAAAGCAAGAACTGATAAGAATGTAAATGTGTAGCTTGAAATGCAATGTGAGTCGCTTTGGATAGAAGCGTCTGCCAAATGCGTAATGTGAATGTAATGTGCTTTACCCTACATCACCTCTAAACTGTGTAATGATACTAGATGTGTGTGGGTGATGGAGTGTGTTTTGTTTGCCGTTGGCCCTGATGTTATCTCGGTTCCTGACCCTCTCACCGGCCTCCAGACGTGTGTGTGTGTGTGTGTGTGTGTGTGTGTGTTTGAGTTTACCACTACATTTCACCCTTCCTGCATGAGAGCAGATCTCGTGACCGTGTTTTAGAAAGCTGTATTTGATCATATGAATACAAGAACGCTTACATACACTACCGATCAAAAGCTGAATCCACTTTCTGTTCTGTTCAGTGTCTCTGTATGTCTGATCATAGTTCACTGTCAGCGGAGGTGATGAGGATTATCTGTGAATGATTGATCAGGCCTTGTCCTGCTGGACTGACATTCACTTTATAACGCTTTACAGTGTCAAATGACAGAAGGAGAAGCGAAACATTTCTTGTTTAACATGTAAAGCAGGGCTGGACAGAATAGCTGACAAATGGACACAATCTTTTGTTTTCATTGAGGCTTTATATATTATATAAGTGTAAAGTATTTGGGGTTTTGGGGAATATGTATTCAATAATGAATAATGAATAATTAATAATTATTCATACGGGTTTGAACCAGGTACTTATACATGTTAAATCGCCCAAAGAGGGAAATAATCTGTTACCTGCATCTGTATTTGTATATGTACCCAGACAGTTAACCACTAGGGATTATAATCAACTGTGAAAGAAACTATGAAAAGATTCTGGTAATACTCATATGTTGTTGTTATCGACATATAATTTACCCAGTCATTTCAATCTTCAAAGTACCAGGTTATAGAGACCAAATATGCCACACATATGATTCTGTTTACCCATGGTATGCAAAGTCTGGAACATTAACCCATTTACAAGCAACATAGACCAAACAACATACAGGAAAATCATGAGATGGGACCTTAGATACCTGTTAATATAGTTATCACATGGTTATATATATATATATACATAGAATATATAGGATGAAACAGGGTTCATTTCTTCTTCAGCAAGAATTAAGAGAGTCACCCTTCTCGGGAAATTCCATTGGGTAATAAAATTCAGTCTTTAACATAACCCCCGTTCTGCCAGTGTTGACTTAAGTTGTGGGGGAAGGCGATCTGTGTGTGTGTGTGTGTGTGTGTGTGTGTGTTTGTGTCATGTGAGCCTGACCAGATACTCTACATAAGGTAATGTGTATGTTCCGATGCGCTGACTTAAGTTGAACCAGTTTTAATCAACCGTTTGTCTTCTAGCTCACTTTATAATGACCTTGTTGTGTCAAAATAGTGAGAAGTACAACATGAGGTAGTGAAAATGGCATGCAAATAGTTTTGAATGTCACACCGGAGGATATTCAAGGCATTATTAAGCTATTTTGACACGGTTTCCAATGGTTACATTTACATATATTCATTGCTTTTATCCAAAGCAGCCTAAAATGAGGAACATCACAGAAAATAAGAGCACACAATAAAGCGTACGCTAGAACACCATCATACAGTAGATATAGACAGATGTGGCTTAGTTAAGTGCTTGTGCCTCAAGGGAAAGTTTATAAAAGTTAATAAGCATAAATTTGCCATTATTCTCTCATCTGTTATGTGGAGGCGTCACACCGCAAGAACAAATACATTTAAATGAATAGCAGTAAGTTAGTAGTTTTCCTGAGCTTCGAAACGTCTTCATTTCTCCTGTTCATTTTCAGGGATTCCCAATGTATTGTTCAATTACAAGTGCATTTTCACTCCACGTGACTCTGATAGTTACTTGTATAATGATTATGATCTAATTAGATCACACAAATACTGTATTTAACTAATGAAATGTCAGTCCCACTACAGGACCAGCTGCACATGTTACTGACAGATGCTCTACCGTCACATCGAATATACCCTGATGTAATATTCTGCACGGATGGACCGTAATTGAGAGAGAACCATATTTCCTGACTCTATTATGACAAGATATGTTCTATTAACGCCTGGTTTCTGAGGAATATTCCCCCGTCTCTCTACTAATGTCTCACTGTGAAACATTACAGCTCATTTAAACGTTGTGTGTGTGTGTGTGTGTGTCTTCAAACCGCCGGTTGCGTGCTCGTTCTGCCGCCGGTGAGAGGAGACTCATGTCAAGGGTTTCTGTGCAACACAGAGCTTTATTTCTGAAGTCTCGTCTCCCTGAACGTTAAATGTTAATCAGTGTTTTGCATATTGAACTGCGCTGTGAATTCAGCTCGGGGAGTTTCCATGTTCAGGATATTCAAAGCTTTGCCACGTTATGTTTCTGAACGCAATGTGCCGTAGACCTCTTAGTCAGAGCTGGTGGGCTTGTGTGTGTGTGTTACGGTGTGTTTCTGAGGACACAGCAGCGCTAGAGCGAGTGTGTGGATGTGAAAGAGTGTGATGTGGGTCAGGGTGAGATGAGAAGCAGAGAAACTGGTTCAGAGACTAATTTTATCACGTCCGGCCCTTTGTCTTTATTAGAACAGTACTGACAATAGAGAACCAAATAAAGTGTTTTCTTAAACATACAAACAGGTGTTTCTTCTCAAAGCACACAACAGCTGGGTACAGTGTGTGCGTGTGTGTGTGTGTGAGAGCTTACCATAGCTTGAACAATGACAGCTGAAAGCGGAGAGAATGTGCACCCTTGCCCTTCCCTTCTTACCCAGAGAAAAGCTAACGAAACGAGGTCGGCTAGCATAGCTCTGCACACTGGCTGATGGAGTCTGCTCCTAAAACAATTATATCTCACTGGTTTTCATTCTTTTAATATATTTTGTATGTGAAATGGCAGTAAAGGGGTGATTCTACCATTCAAATAGTTGTTTGGAACCTAAAGTTTCATTAAAGAAGCACATTAAACAAGAAATAAAACATAATCTAATAAAAATAACCAAGGCATGTTTTTCTCACTGTTTAATGTCACATACTGTATTTGTACACTAATATATACCAATTAATAGGAAACAGCAGTAATCATTCTCATATGCTCAATTTTAAAAGTTTTTAGTCAGTAAGATTTAAGTCTCTTCTGCTCATTTATGCATTTATTTGATAAAAAATACTGTAAAAACAGTGAAATATTATTAGTGTAAATCAGCTGTTTTCTATGTGAATATACAGTAAAGTGTGATTTATTCCTGTGATCAAAGCTGAATGTTCAGCATCATTACTCCAGTCTTCAGTGTCACATGATCCTTCAGAAATCACTCTAATATGATGATCTGATGATCAAGAAACAGTTATGATTATTATCAGTGTTGAAGACAGTTGCGCTGCTTCATATTTCTGGGGAAACTGTGATACATTTTATTTTTCAAGATTCTTTGAGTAGAAGTTCAAAATAAATGCATTTATTGGAAATATAAATCTTTACTGACACTTTTGATCAATTTAATGCATGCTTGATGAATATAAGTATTATTTTATTAAATATAAATGCAGTGTCTGGACTTTAGTAATGATTTTGAGTGACGGCTCAAATGAAGCACTGGCTGCTTTCACACACACAGCCTCCGCCGGCGAATGATCACTTACAGATGTGTGAACAGGACTTTACAAACATACTGGCAAATAGTTCTGGCAATTTTCCAGAACTCATTATTGTTTTAAATTCATGTGCCTCAAAATCATTCATCAAAATAACACCTCCATCTTGCATCGACATCTGGGGAGCGTTTCACTCAGATATGCGTCACAATCATAGACTGTAAAAAAAGATGGACGACACCCCTTCGCTCTCTTCCATTGGTCAGAAGTGAAGCCGCCAGTGTCCCGATATGGCGCTGACATCTTGGACCTTGAGTCTGCGCAGTGGCGTTCTCGGGACCAGACATGCGCTGGAAGTAAAGTCGTGAGCTGGAAGTAAAGCCGCGAAATCAAGGCCCCGCCCCCACTCTCGCGGAATCAATCGCAAGCACACGCTCCGGCACTTTTTTAAAATGAAATTTAGATATTAAATTTAAAGCTCAAATCTCCTCGGTCCTCCGAAGTTCCCAGAAAAAGTATGTTGGCGCTTCAGTGACTACTTCGCTCAGAGAACCTGTCAATCACAGCTGTCAATCATGACGTCACACCACCGCATCAAATAACTAACTAAAAACAAACTTATTTTTACACTTGAAATTACATCAGCGTGAAAAAACTACAATAAATGACAGAAACCATCTTTGGAATAACGATATTTGAAGTGTAATTTAATTGTTTAGTTGGTCTCACGTGCTGTTGAATAACACGGGGAGGCGGGGCTTATGAGCTATACTGGGACCGGCCACCGGGGGGCGATCGAGACGTTTTGGCTTCACTTTTCAGGGCTTGTGCGGCACGCTTGATCACAATAGGGAAGAAAAGACGATCACTACTGGCGTTTCATGCCCACTTTAAAACTTTGCTTTGGTTGTTTGAACAATGGGTTGAGGTGGGACTATCTGACCAATGGCACGTTTGAAGGGAGGGAAATATATCTGAAAATTCATGAAAAGACATTTTTATGCAATTCATCTGGTGACTTTGTTCATACTTGATCATTTAGATGTAGGCGAATGTCTTTTCTGTGGTTTATTCTGTGTGCCTGATCGTCTTTATTTCCCTTTCGTCTCCCGCAGATCTGCAGTTCAAGGTGACCCTCACGGCCTCTGAGAACCCCCAGGCCACCGGTGAACCCGCTGAACTGCTCTGCCAGGTGCTCGACCTCCTCCACCTTCAAGATGGCCGCCTGGCCGTGACCTGGTCGTACTCCACAAACACGCCAGGAGACGTGTCCCAGAAGAAGCTCATAATAGCCTCCCTGAATGAGCAAGGAGCTCTGATCCCTGGGAACGATTACAAGCTGAGACTGGACAGCGGGGACATAGCGGTGAGCAGGAGAGAGTCCAACGTCTTCGTTCTGCGAATGCTTCAGACTCGAGACGCCGACATGGGCTCTTATTCCTGCGCGGTGAACGTATGGATGCCCACTCGGCCAGCCGAATGGGAAAAAGCGAAGGAGGTCCAGTCCACTCCTGTTTCTGTTCAGTGGACACCTCAGAGTAAGCACTAGATCCCTTCCTTTTATTGTCCATTACATAGGGGTGTTACAATATATAGCAATACAAATATGCAACATGTATCGTGGACAGTGGCAATATATATTGTGGATGGTTCACCCAAAATGAAAAATTCAGTGTGAGGGAAAAATGTAAGTTTTCAGAGATTTAGTGTCAGTACTACATTAAATCACTATTTAATATCATGTAGAATAATGCTGTCCTGATAATGCCAAATATCTTGTTACCAGTAAAAAGTGTCCTACATTATTTTAAATATATCTGATCAGTGACAGAGTTCAAGCATATTCATCTAAAATAATTCAGTTTTCAGCTTCAGAATCATGAATATTGTTATTCTGGTGTCTCTATTGTCCTGTGCTTTGGGTTTCCAGCACCAAGTCCAAACCTATTCATTTTACACACACAATGTAACACTAAATTTAGCATTTTAATCAACAGTTCCTTTTTTGTTAACCTTTTATCATATGTCTTGGTGTATCGCAATAATATCGTGAGTTCAGTATCGTGACACGAGGGTATCCTTACACACCCTACTATTACATTTAGTTTGATAAAGTTGGCCATGAAACATGTCTTCGGCCAGAAATATACTCTAAGCAAGTACATTTGAATGTGTTCAGCCCAGCCTGTCGCTCTCCTGATAGTTCATCTTTACCCCATGAGCTAAGAGCTCCCAGCATCTGAGACCATTCACCACTTTTTTAAAAAGCATCAAAGCTCGCTGTTTGAAAGTCTCCACTGTCTCTCATTTTTCAGCGCTCAATAAGGGATTAGAGTAAATGAGTTTAATTGTCTCTGTGATGGCGTCTTCTCTGTGAAGACAGATTTAGCACACAATAGCCGCTCTGTCTGGGACTGGACGCTTTCCACTGCACTTTCACTGATGCTGTGCTCTGAAACTATATCTGATGATGACAAAACGTTCGTTTCTGATGCTTGTTAGGTGGGGAGCACCTGTAAGGGGTGATGGCGTCTGTTAGGATTCTTTGTTTACCGTTTCTGGAAGAACCGAATGGCAGAAAGTTGTGAAATTTGGCACACTGACTGAGGAATGTCTAAACATGCCTTATGGCGATTTTGGGATCGATCTCTTAAATCCACCAACAGCTCATTCCCTATGAACTTGCTATGGTTGTATTTTGGTGCTATTCCTACAAAATTTGTCAAGTCTTTACCAAAATATGGTCAGATGATCTTCAGATGAAGCGTCTTACATTTTTAAAGGATCTCTGTCAAATGTGAATGGTGAGCAGTGGGACCCGGAGAAGATACTGATGTGTGAGGGAAGTGGGATACAGAAATAAAGACTCGTAAATTAAAAGATGCTCAAATTAATTTAGGTTTTAAGGTGCAGAATGTTATAGGCTTTATTCGTCCATTGCACTTACAAAAAAAAGCAGTTTACACGTTTGATATTTTCAATGTCTTTCGATTGCAAGCAACAGTGAGGCAAAGTACGTTCCTGTGACAGTGACAATGTGAGGTCTGTGTGTTGGGGAATTGGGAAAAGGAGCCTATGACCCCACAGGGAGACTGAAACTAAAGCTTGGGACACTCCAAGCCGACGATGGCCAAACGGGGCGAAAAGCTGCGCTTGAACACACCGGAAGGACTAAAGGTGGTTGTCAACTAGCACTGCGTGCTCTGCGCCTGCGTGGAAGTACATATCTGTCTGTATCAGCAGGTATCATCTATTTCCGTCATTCAAAAAGGGAAACCGAGACTAGGACTGTAGATATACAAGCTGTAAACAAAGCAGTGCTTGCTTTATCAATCCTGTTGATCCCTTTCTTCATTCCAGTCGGCTCATGTTATTATGAAAATATTCAAATGCTCCGGTGAAAATTATAACCGGCTTCTGTCTGTACCGTCGTCTTTGCTTGCTTTCGCTTTTATTCACGTGCGCGGATTCGTTGGCTAAGCTGAACAGCCAATCAGAGACGCTCTCTCACCGACGCCCTGATTCAACATGCTGAAGCGGCCCAAAAACCCCGACGGCGACGACTAGAGCCAGCGGTGCGGATCTCAGAGGAAACCAAGCCGACCCAACACTCGAAAACAGCCTGACACTCCTGACGTCGCGGCCTCTACAGGATTGGGACTGAAAAATCTGCATAGAAGGGATCGTGACCACCTATTTTGTGCAAAATCTTGCAGGAAAATCCATTGCACATAGACCTCTACCTCCGAACTGGAGATTTAAACCAGACTTTGTGTCATTGCCACCATGTTGTGAGAGTTTGCTGACAGCGTAAAAACAATGTGAGCATAAGAAAAAAGTATACCGTAGTGCATTGAATGCATGTCGTCTCATATTGCTGGAGTTAAACAGAATTCATTGATTGATTTGTTAAATTTCCTGTCCGCCAACTCTCTTCTTTAGATCTGTGTGACCCCCTCACCCACGGGTCAGAGTTGCACGATCTGCTCTCAGCGTTTGACCTGCTCGGTCTGGAGTAGGTTCATGCCATGCCCTCTATTCTTGCTCTCAGATGCGAACACAAACACACATCTGTCTGTTTTAGACGGGTAGAAACTCTATGAGGGAAGTTTTAGGACTGTATTTTACAAATGCTTAATGATGTGTTTTTGTGTGTGTCTTTTCAGTTCCAGTTTTGCGAGTAGTAGCCCATCGTGTGAGAGAAGCTTCGACCGGTGGATCCACGTTTGAGATGACCTGTCAGGTGACGGGCCAGAACCTGAGGAACCCCGGCTACACCGTTCTCATCCGGTTTGAGGAGACCTCGGGAGGCAAGTCCCGGAAAGTGCTGTCGCTCAGCCAGGACTCGGTTCTGCAGTCGGAGGAGTGGAGCGAGCCGAGCCGGGTCGACAGCGTGGTTCTGGAGAAGACCGGGCAGCTGGAGTACCGCTTCCGCCTGTACGGGGTCCAGGTCACGGACCGCGGCTTCTATTACTGCGACGTCACGGCCTGGACTCGGGATCAGAAACAAGAGTGGGTCAAAGCTGTCAGCGCCGAGTCCAACAAGATTGAGATTGCCTTTATACACACAGGTATTACACTGCTTACTAGACTAGACTCAGAGTACAGTGAGCTTTAACACTCAGATGAGTGATGCTGAAGTGCCTGTAGGTGTGTTTACAGCTGAGTTTCACACACACACACACACACACTAATGCTCTAGTTCCCTCTTTATGTCTGATTCTGGATGACTAGAGCTCTATAGTCTCTCCCTCAGGGCAGATTCCTGCTGCCCACAGAGAGACACACACACACACACACACTCTCTCTCTCTCTCTCTCTCTTTCTCAATCACTCACACATTTTCTCTCGTTCATAGGCAGCTTTTTAAAACATCATAGACACTCCTGATGTGAAAGCTTGTTCCAAGAGCTAAACTAAAGCCAAATACGAAGGCAAGATTTCACTTATCCTTCACAATGAAGGCTGTCCCTTAATGGGAAAAAAAATCCAACCTGGCAGAGCAAACAAATGAAATGTTGATTATAGAGCGCTGCAGTGATAACATACTTTTATAAAACATCCCAAAAGTTAGAATCACCCTGTTTTTTTTTGTTTTTCAGACAAAAAACCCACTATGGTCTGTGACCAAACACATGATTATGATTCTTACACGTTTTGTTAACCTGATAACCTTCACAAATTACCTATTGCAAGAAAATTATATCTATGAAAAATTTCAGTCAGGATTCAGACTGCATCATAGCACAGAAAATGCTAAATGTAGGCTATAACCTCTGTAGTCACATTTGGACACTCGATGGCCACCGTCTTTTTCTACACTAAGTGAAAGCTTTCGAAATTAAAAGGAGGTATTAACGATGTATTTTAAGTCTCAGAATAAAAGTGAGGGCCTGATCTATGCCTGATCTATGCCTGATCTATGCCTGATCTATGCCTGATCTATGCCTGATCTATGCCTGATCTATGCCTGATCTATGGCTCATCTATGCCTAATCTATGGCTGATCTATGCTATGCCTGATCTATGCCTGATCTATGCCTGATCTATGCCTGATCTATGCCTGATCTATGGCTCATCTATGCCTAATCTATGGCTGATCTATGCTATGCCTGATCTATGCCTGATCTATGCCTAATCTATGGCTGATCTATGCTATGCCTGATCTATGCCTAATCTATGGCTGATCTATGCTATGCCTGATCTATGGCTGATCTGATCTATAGCTAATATATGGCTGATCTATGGCTGATAATGGCTGATAATGGCTGATAATGGCTGATCTATGGCTAATATATGGCTGATAATGGCTGATCTATGGCGGGACTAGACAGCTTGCACACCCTTTAAATACAATTTTCTTAACGTTTAACAATTCTTCAATAATTCTTTTAAATGTGATTTTGTTTTGTCATGCATGCGAATAAGCACCCTTTTGTGTTATTAATACACATATAAGAAGGAAACGCGTCTAGACAGAAATGACTGGACGCTGTAACAACTTGACACTGAAAAAGCCCTGCATCAATATTTCATTCACTGATAAAGTATCTGTAATAATAGTCCAGACTAATTAAAATGGACCATTATACCCAACTTGTGTGTGTGTTATGCACTTTAATACACAGAGTATTGCAACTTTTCAAATCAATTGAGCGCTGAATCTCTCGTGCAAAGCCCTATTATGAGTTCCACTATGTGGGATTTTACTATTCAATCACTTTTGAGATTCAAATTCGGTCACGATGCTACACATGTAGACAATAGTTTTGGAACCTTGGAACTCTCCCTCTTTGGAACTTTGAAACTTTGGAACTCTCTCTTTCTCTTCGGAACTCTCTCTTTCTCTTTGGAACTCTCTATTTGGAACTTTGGAACTCTCTATTTGGAACTCTCTCTTTTACTCAATTTTTTTTATGAATAGGTACAAAAGTATGAAGAAACTAATTTTTGAAATGTTTATAGAAGTCTTCAACATCCACTTAAAGACTATGAAATCTAGGTAGACTTTAATAACAGTGAGTGTGTGTGTGTGTGTGTGTGTGTGTGTGTTTCCCGATCTGCAGGTCCAGTGTTCAACATATCCATTCATTCAGAAGCAAACACTGTGTTACCAGGAGACACCGTCCAGATGAAGTGCATCATTTCCATACTGGACGCTTCTCCTAACACTGGCAAGTGCTGAGATACTACAATAATGAATATATAGTACAATAGTGTTTCTCTTTATAATTTTAAACCTTCTGATGTCTAATTCTAACGTCAAACAAATGTGATTTCATTTGATAATTTACCTAATCCAATGATATTGTATTTTAATTTTGGTTTATGCCCAAATTATTATAAAGTATATACATATAAGTAATGAGAATAAGATAAGAGAATAAGATTTTATTGTCCAGGAATGTATTTCTGGTTTTGTGAATTTCACCCACAGTGAACTCGAATCTCCCTGTTCAATTCACGGTCACATTCTGCTTAAAGCACTGATGGAAGAGAATAACAGAACCACAAAAGCAGCCGAGTGCTTTAAGTATTTGAATTATTTAAAGTTTTTTTGTAAAACACTTTTTAGCTTTTGACCAGTCATTAGTGTCTATGCTCTGTTCAGTCTTGGCTGTAATCCGCTCGCCTTATACGCTCTCTGGATGGCATGTTTTAATATCAATATCCAGGTTTAACTCTTTGATCAAGGCATCCGTCTTCAGTTTATTCATCAGCACCTGAGACTTTGTTTTTCCTTAGAAGTTTTTCCTTAGAAGTCACATGCTGTTGCTCATGTTTTGTGGGTTTTTGCAGTTATTCACAGCCAATATTATTTAACTAATGGCTCGAGTTGTAAATGATTACCTCGATAACTTCGCCCCTGAGTCACATCCTGTATCACGTCTTTCCTTTTGTTGCTGTTGCTTAATAGTTACTCATAAATACGGTATGAGCTGTTATATGGGGTAGCAGATTGAAGTTACAACAATTATTTTAATTGTTTAAAACAATTAAAATAAACTATTTTGATTTCATGGTGACTTTAAAGTTCTATAATACAACCTCTTGTTTGTGAATTGTTTTAGCTTATTAATTGTGATATCAACTTCCAAAAACTAGTATTAGTTCTGTTTGAAATAGTAGAAAACACGAAAATAGGCATAACACACCTAATACGAAACCTAATACACCCACACCCAGTACAGTAGGTGTGGGTGCGAGGAAGCGTGAAAAGAGAGGGACGTTCAGGAAACTCTTCTGATTGGCCGTTTGGTGATTGATTGATTTGCTTCAGTTGATATGGACAGACTAATTGCTTGTTGGTGGTATATTGTCATGGCTCACATGGTTAAGACACACTGTAAACCCTAAAACTGTTATTTTGCTGCCTCTCAAGCACTGCAGTTTCCTATTGGCCGTCAGTGGTCGCATGTGTACTTGTTTAGTGAACATGTTGAGGAACATACAGACCGTATCAGTCAGAAATGTTGCACTCTTGAGGTTGAATGTTGGGTAATACTGGGCATAAGAGGCGAAGCGTTCCTCCCTCCTCCGTCTGAAGCCACAGACAGGCACACACTTGCTGAAGTCATGGATACATGTCAGCACAATGTTCACACTTCTCTCTTCAGTGTACAGTCTAGAGAAACGAGAGATGTTTTTGTGCTGCTTTGATTGTTCGGATTCTGAAAAGATTGTCGCCCTGAAGGAAAAGGTTTCTGTTCCCATTGTGTTTCTGTAAGTGTAATCCCCAGGGAGTCGAGCAGCAGCAGACCGTACAGTGTCTTTCTAAAGAGCAGTTCACCGAAGAATGAATCTTCAGTCATTTACTCATCCGTATGTCACTCAATCCGCTCTTTATTTCCTGTAGGAACAGTCCACATGACTCATGCACTTTATTCCAAGGCTTCTGAAGCCACACAGTACGTTGTGTTTGAGAAACATGAAGCAAATTAAATGGAGTGCAATCATTAACTCGCCCTCATTGATCTGCATTGACTTCCATTTCATGGACTTAAAGCTGCAGTGTGTAATTTCTAGCAGCATCTAGTGGTGAGGTTGCGAATTGCACCCAACAGAAGTTACGGTGGCCGACAGGAAGTGATGTCGTCGTCTGAGAGTTGAGGTTTCTTTACAAAGATAAATTAAGGAATTGGGTTTACTTAATTATTCAGTAAAACAATGTTATTGCGAATATTATTCACTGACTTTCGCAGCTTCTTTGCAGGAAGAACAACATTAGTGACGAAACGCGTTTGTCCCTTTAGGGCCACTGTAGAAACATGTCGATGTAAGGCGACACGCGGTGTGTGTAGAGAGAAAAGGCTCGTTCTAAGCTAATAAAAACACAACAGTTCATTAAGTGAGGTCTTTATACACCACTGAACACATAGTTATGTATATGATATTGCATTTCTGTAACAGATCCTCCTAAATATTACACAATGCACCTTTAAGAAAGACATTTAGATGAAGAAATAAAGATGTAGTTTTGTTGCAGTAAAACCCTGTTTACTCCGGGAATTAAAGGGGAACTTGGCAACTCTAGTCATTTCTTCTCTGATTTCCACTTTTGCTGTGGCATGTGTTCTCATCAGCGCCCCCTACAGCTGTGGGCGTATATTACACAACACTGGCGTAAAGTAACTCACTTCTCCTGCTGTCCACCGCTGCTCATGTGCTTCTGTTATTATCGGAGCCGGCCAACTCTATCGTGTGGAGTTATGTCTGCCGAGTGGGTAATACATCATACACAGTATTATAGAATTATGTCGAATTGCCATAAAGCAGTTCGTGTTTCTCGCTCGTTCTCCCTTCTCACGAGACTTATATTTCCGACTCACCGGGGCGTTAGTCCTCATGTTGCAAGGTTGGTTTTCCGCCTGGGATTGCTCTGCTCGGGGAAAGCCACCATTCTCTCCAGAACAGGTTATTGAACCATTCAAATGATTTCTAAACGGTTTTATTAAGTTGAAATAGTTACTTAGTTCACCTTTAAGATGCGTTTTCGGATCGGATCACAAGTAGACGAGAGAGACACATTCCCGTTCACACCTGGTGTTTTAATCCCTCTTTTCTGTCCACTTTCACACACTTCTGTCCTGATTTCTTCGAGGGGAGGGTCTATGGGCGGGTAAATGTGTGTGTTTTCAGATCTTTTAATCTAATGGATTAAATAAGTTAGAGCAATTTACATATGTAAGTGCCCGGAGACGACAGAAAAACATATGGAGAGCGTCAGCTTTAGTTTCTGCTCTGTCGAAAAGTGTTTCAGACCCGTTTACAGCTGTCGTCCACGTGTGGTCTGATCCACCAGAACACATCTCAACACCAGCTGTAAACAGGGCCGATATAATAACATTTTGTGTGAACTATCCCTCCAGATCTGTGTGATAATTACTTTTTGTGTTTCACCCCCCCAAAAAACCCCATCATAATAGAATAGAAGTTGGGAACGACGTGTTCACCTCGGTTTGGGGGAACTATTCCTCTACAGCTAGTGTGAAATCACATTACAGTGTTTAATTTTTAATTAAACTCATAAATCTTAATGCCCGCATTGCTTGTTCTTGCGCTCAGGCTGACTAATGTCCTCCGTAATGTATCGGAGAACATGTGCTCCAGCTGAAGGGGAGCGAGGGCCGGCAGAGGAAGGGACCCGCGAGGACGAGCCGAACCCGAAGCGAAGAGTCAGCGCTGCTCATCAGTTCTGCAGAAAGAACACAGTTTTAAGGCTCATCTTGGCCTAGTTGTGTTCAGTGGTGGAGAATAAGGCCAGCGCGGCTCCCTTAGGCTCCGGCTCAGAGAAAACGCTCGTGCCGGATCAGACGCAGTCCTACGCTAACTACAGAGGCTATGAAGCAAACCTTTTTACTTTGAAATAGGATTTTTATTTATTATTTAGGCATTTGCAACAGTGAGAGATGTTTTGTGGCTATGAAAATCTCTTTGTATGCGCATAAAAATATCTCTTTTCACAGGGCAAGTGTTTGAGGTGTGGGAAACGCCACACTAATAGTCATTTTGTGTACTCTCATAAGGCAGTGATGCTCAATTCAGCCCGCATCTGGCCGGTCACCGCATTAGCATTAGAAGCCGTCATGAAGAGAAAAGGCACACTTATCCAGTGAATGTAGGGATCAGTCGGCTCAGCCGGTCGTCCACCCTCGGGCCTCATCCACTGATGATCATATAACATGTACAGTAAACATGATCAGGACCCCTGCAGTGCCAAAGGCTTTCCGCAATTTCCCAACTAGCGTCATCATGGTTGGACTGAATCTTAACTGGAGATTGAGTTGTGAGGTAATCGATTACTGTATTAAAGAGAGCAGGACATGGAGATATAGGAGTTTGTGTGTGTGTATATATAAACATTTGGTTGAAATGATGGTTCCTCTAAAAACACTTTTAAAGGGGACATATCATGAAAATCTGACTTAAGTGCTGTAATCGGGTCCGGTGCTTCTACCAACCCAGAGAACATGAGAAGTGAAACCCAGTAACTTAGTTTTGGTGAGCCTTTCTCTGCAAACATGTCAGAAAATAAGCCGATCAGAGTTCACTCCCCTTCTGACGTATGAAGAGGATCTTATTATAATATTACCGTCATTAATCTGCACGTTTACACACACCAGCCGACATTTGGTTTCGCTGGCGCCACCAGAGACCAGTTCTAGAGCAACGGCAGAAGATCCAGCAAAGCCTGAAACTGTTCTGTGGTCGAGCACAGGCGACACTGAACACTGCTGACCAGAACACGTCACCGCTGTCTTATAAACACCTCAGGAACTGTGGACACTTGTGGAAGAGTTCAACATGAGGAGGAGATGATCAGTGTAACTCCACAACAACTACAGAAACGTCTCCGCTAACATTCAGAAACGTGTAAAAGTGAAGCTCTCTCCGTAAGGCTGCACTCGCTGCTGGTTACTCCTGATCCTGGATCAGTGAGACTGCTGTGTTTGTTATTGCTGGAGATCTGAAGCTTGTGTAAAGGCCCCGCCCTCTTCTGAACGGAGGCGGAGCTACAGCTCATTTGCATTTAAAGTGACACACACACAAAAAGGGGCAAATTTGACGAGCTATAATAAATTATCTGGGGGGATTTTGAGTTGAAATTTCACAGACACATTCTGGGGACACCAGAGATTTATAATACATCTTGTGAAAAGCGGCATAATGTCACCTTTAAGCCAGTGTGAAACAAAATCAATATCAAGCAAAATATATTGCAAAAAAATTCTGAAATTGTCCCGAACTCAGAAATAAATGTGAAGATCCATATGACAGTTTAAGAGTCATAAGTTGTGCAGTTCACAGGGGGTTCTTGTAGTTATCAGCTGGGTTGCGAGTGGCGTATCAGAAGGCTGTGGTGATGGTGGTTGTCAGTTTGTGATTACCCAACGGCCTTCATTGAGATTCCTCACATAGCAGAGGGGCCGGCGTGTCCAGGCCTGTCTGTCTCCTCACAGCAGTCTCTGCCGCCTTACTGGAGCTGGAGTGCTATTCAACCACTTCAGACACACTCTTTAGCTTGGTTTCCTTTCCATACACTTCATGGATACACTTGTGGTTGTGGTAAACGTACATGAATAAAGTGCTGAAACACAGCGCCTGTGAACAAGAGCGTCGAATCCACATGAGATACACCACCTGTCACAAGTTAGCAGTAATTATGATTTTCACAAATGAGAGAAGTCTCTTCTGCTCACAAAGGCTACATTTATTTGATCAAAATATAGTAAAAACAGTTAATTATTACAGTTTAAAATAGCTTTCTTTCTATGTGAATATATGTTCAACTAATTTATTCCTGTAATCAAAGCTGAATGTTCAGCATCATTACTCCAGTCTTCAGAGTCACATGATCCTTCAGAAATCACTCTAATATGATGATCAAGAAACATTTATGATTATTATCAGTGTTGAAAACATCTTATCCATATTTTTGTGGAAACTGTGATGCAATTTATTTTTCAGGATTCTTTGATGAATAGAAAGCTCAAAAGAACAGCATTTATTTGTAATGGAAATCTTTTGTAACATTATAAATGTCTTTACTGGCACATATGGTCAATTTAATGCATCCTTGCTGGATAAAAATAAATAATTGTTCAATGTTTAGCAGCACAACTGTTTTCAAATTTCAACATTGTTAATCATCATTAATGTTTCTTGAGCATCATATCAGAATGATTTCTGAAGGATCATGTGACACTGAAGACTGGAGTAATTATTTTGCATTCACGTGAATAAATAACATTTTAAAATATTGTGAAATATCATTACAATTTAAAATATCGGTTTTCTATTTTCATATGTTACTGAAAAATATTTTATAAAATTTTTTTAAAGTCATGTTATTTTTTCTTGTTAATTATTCTAAACTTTTGACCTTTAATGTACCTCTCATGAATAAAGAGCCCAGAGCCCATTTGACTTCCATAATCACACATATTTCTGAGTAAAACGTTTTATTCAATGACAAAATTTGCAGAGCGTTGTTTAAATGTCATTGATTCCCATGTTGACTTGAACAGTTCCCCGCCGTGTGTCCACAGGGGACGAGGCGTTTGACGTGCGCTGGTTCCAGAGCTCCAGCTGGGCCGTGGATAACGGAGGAGTGCCGCTCATCAGCATGGACCGCTGGGGGGTGGTGAAGAAGAGCTCCAACCACAGCAGCCTGGAGCGCACCGACCGCCACACGTTTGTCCTCAGCCTGCACAGGACTCAGGACAGGGATGCGGGAGAATACCACTGTAGTGCCACTCCCTGGCTCCTGTCCCCCGCTACTGGAGCCTGGGGCCGCGAGAACGACATCACCTCGGCGTCTACATTCCTCTCCGTACAGATGCAATGTAAGATCCTAAAGGGAATCTGGTCTAGGGATGGGATTGTTAAAGGGGTCATGAAATGCTAGAGGTTAGCTTACTCAAAAAAAAAAGTGTAAAAATGGTAATTTTCCATCCTCGTTTTCTCTCTGCCACACACTTCCTCTTAAGAGGTGTTCAGAAACGGCAGTAAACCTCCACTGCTGTAATGGGCCACGTTCATCGTACCGTATCCATGCCCTCCCCCTCAGCATGTGTCATGTATGTTTTGACATTCAAGATGGAGAGCGCTGTAATAGAGCCGTGTGTGTTTGAGCCAGAGTCAAATTAAAACGAACCAATGCAACCACAGCGATTCCCCCCGAGGACAAAGTACTTGACACTGCCAGAGCTTTCGATACAAGATATTTAGGAGAAAGTGGCAGCATGTTGAGAATAATAAAGTCCCTCTGTAGTCAATAACTGTATCCCTTAAAACTCATCTTTGATCACCAAAGTGACATATTTAAATGTTTTTTCCTTGAATTTCGTGATGCCTTAAAATACCTTGAATGTAACTCGACACCCTTGCCTCATTTAGTATGCGCGCTTCTATGAATATGCAAATGAGCCCCGCCTCCACTCACTCACTCAGCTCAGAGATCCACTGGTTGACGATCACACGTTGATCTGATTGGTTACAAGGTCGTTTGTAACATCAGAAACACCAGCTATCAGTCCTGATCTCTGTAAGATACATTGGGATGAGTGTGAAGTGAGCCAATAAGTAAAGACTTTCTGGACTCCACTCTCTTCAGAGTAGTCTCAGAAAGCTTTATTAGTTTGGGTCTTACAGAAGACCTCGATAATGAGGCAGCTCTGGCTCTAGAGATCCACTGTCCTGCAGAGTTCAGCTCCAACCCTGATCAAGCTCACCTGTACAAGCTAATCAAGGTCTCCAGGATCACCAGAGAGCTACAGGCAGCTGAGTTTGATCCGAGATGGAGCTAAAAGTGGATCTGGAGGGCCAGAGTTGCCCAGCTCTGCTCCACCATGTACTGTATAGACCAGGGCTGAATCCGAAATCGCCCCCTATACCCTCAAATAGGGCATTATTTGAAGGGACAGCCATTTGTAGTGGTGTCGGAAACCATAGTGGACGTTACTGAGTGCACTAATTCTATCCCACAATGCACCGCAATATCGAGTGTATAGCCGATGTACGTTCAACGCCTGTCCGAATTCGCTCACTCGTTTTTATTCACTCCTTCAAGTGAACTGTATTAGTGGACTAACGTAAGGAATAGTGATTGAGGGTTTAGGGGGCGATTTTGGATTCAGCCCAAGAGTGTCCAATCCTGCTCCTTCCAGAAGAGTTTAACGCCAGCCCTGATCAACACACCTGAACCTGGTCTTCAGATGACTAGAAACTTCCAGTCAGGTGTGTTGGAGCTGAACTCTGCAGGAGCAGGATTGAACACGCATGTTATAGGCCACATTTACACATAGCCGGGTATTTAGAGAAACAAATATTCCCCCCCCTCCGTTTTCTATAATAACATTGTGCACACAACATCGTATTCAAAAAAGCTGTAATTTACATCAACCCTCATAAATATGCCATCGAGCGCCATCATAACTCTGCCAAACTGGGCGCTCACATGACGTTTTCTGGCGCATAATGTGACGTTTGAGAACCTAAACCCCCTATTCTCCCAGTCGACACGGCCACACATAACTGGCGTTATAAGAAATCTCCACTTTGGCCGGAGTTTTTAGAAATAATCATTTTCTGTGATACAAACAGGGTTTTCGTGTAAATGAGAGGCCGAACCACAGCGAAATATCTGTGTCTTCCCTTCGTGTAAATGGGGCAATAGTTAACAGTCAGCTATCAAACACTAGATGAAGGTCTCCACGGTGTCCACTATTAAAGCAAGCTTGGGAGGAGCATCTGGAATGAGGATTTCTGAGGACTTCTGGGAGTCTGCCATGATTTGTTTTTAGAACCACCAAAGTTGTGCCAAGTGTAAAGGCCAATTCACACTGCCCCAACAGACACAACAAACGTCAAGTCAGAATGTCTTTACGTGTCATTTTTCGCCTAAAACGAAAGAGGTTGAGGGTGAAGCCGTGGTTGCTGCGACACGAAAGACTTGAATTTATGCAGAAAGATCCGGAAAGATTCATTAGAAAGATTAAATACTCCAGCTTCGATAATTGTTCATTGTTTATGCTAAAATTCGGTTGCAGTGATAGTATTTTTTTTAATTTGTCAGGAGTGCAAAATAATCAATTCATAACGTATGATATTTTCAAACACATTCATATTCAGTCACGTCTGCTGGGATTTATGTTCACACAAGTGTCCGTTAGGGCTTATAGTCCAAAAGTGTGCATATATATATATATATATACCCGAATATAAGACGAACCTGAATATAAGACGACCCCCCCCCCCCCATTTTTCAGCCTATTTTTAGGACAAAAACCTCGTCTTATATTCGGGTATATACGGTATATATTGATATAATTACAAAAGCTAACTTAATATTTATTAGACAGAATCATAATTTCTAATCATTATCCACTGATTTATGTGATCTGATGACAATTAAAAAAAAATATTACATTAGAGTTTTTTCGAAAATCATATCTCGCTGCTCAGACATTCCAGGTAACGCTGATTGAACTTGTTCAGTCGAGTGAAAACAAACCTCAACCAACGCCAACAAACTCCACCAGGGGTAACACACTGATCGGACATGTCTGTTGGCGTATGTCTTTGCGATGTGAATTGGCCTTAAGACTACGACATCTCTTCAGAAATCTACATCCCCAGTCGCTCCTCCCAGACATTGCGTCCATAGCTGAACTCGCATCCTCATATGCTGTCGAAAGCAATGCCCACTTTTGAAGGCTCAGAATATGTGCATTTAATGATGAAGAATCTTGAATACCATATTTTCCCATACGTGTTTGTCATCATGAGCATTGGTGATTGACGGTGCTGATTGTGTGTGTTGTCCTGCAGTGTGGGAGTCTCTGAAGATGCCGGTGGGATACGGTATGTTTGCTGCTGTGATCGCTGGGCTGCTCTCAGTGCTGCTGGGTCTACTCGTCGCACACTGCTGTTTCTCCAGGAACCCCATGCACACGCCTCGCCCCCGGAACAAGCTCATGGACCTGGAGATGGACTAAACCAGCCCTCCGTCCCCGACCCTGCCCAAAAACACTTCAACCACCTCTGGGACTGGATGTGGATATGCACATTGCTTAACACGAGACGGAGAACCTGATAAAATGCACTCCGAGGATTGAGCCACGGCTCCATGTTCCAACTCGGGAGCAATACACTTATTATTCTCAGGAATAAAGCACTGACGGCCCCATCCAAGGTTTTTTTTTTTTTCCTCCCTTGTAACTTATAACACATTCTGATTGCTGATAGGATGAGAGCATCAGGAATGAAATCTGTCGTTCGGTACAAACGTGTGACTGCACTATGACCAAACCAGCAATGTTAGAGTTTGTACAGTTGATTTGAGCAATTAATAGGAAGGACTCTTAGGAAAGAGCCAGGAATCTCTCAGTTATGACTGTGGCAGAGACTGACCTTTTAAACCGCTGCAGTCCCAGAGGATTGGTGTGTCACGTCCACTGTGACCCTGCCCGTCTGTCAGAGTTATGAACCTAACACGACTGACCTTTCCTCTCGGCGGCGCAGCGTAGCGTTGATCCACGGGATGGCTGATGGACGGCTGCATCCGTCTGGGATCCAGGAGGGAGCACTCGAGGGAACGGACCCAACTGACCGCCAATCCCCGCTCGTCTTCCCTAAAGAACGCTTGTCTGGCATTTCAAAGGCTCTGATAACTGATGCCAACACACTGTTGGCATTAACTCTTTCCTCACTCTCACTTTTCTGACCACAACAATGAGAATTATCAGTATCCATCTCAGTTTCCTTGCATTTGTCCCCTCTTGTCAGAATCCACTCATTATGCCGATTCTCGCGCAGCTGACCCGCACTGACACTCTGATGTTGGATCCTCCTGTCTTTCTCCAGCATGTTTTCTCTCAGCGGAGTGTTTTCTGAGAAGGGAAGTGTGTGTGGAGAGTTTCCAGCTCTTCAGAGCCTCATTCATAGACCAATGTCCCCAAGATGGTTTACTTGTATATACCGTAGTCCGGTATGGATATTAAAATGTTATTTTTTTGTTGTTTTATTTTAAATTGTGTGAAATTTTATGCGCTTTAACCATCTTCTTTTTTTTTTTTTTTGCTAAGAGGAAATAAGTATTTTCTTTGTTGTTCAGTGACTCACTCCAGCTCTCAATGGCAAACCGACAAAAATGTATTTCTTAATAAAACAAAACTATAACACTGTGTTGACTTGAGCTCTGTTTATCGCATATCTGAGGAGAAGCTCCTGGGAAATGCCTCAGTCTCCTTTTAAAATATTAATGAAGATTTGTTTTATATGCATAAAATGCAGTCACATTTCTTTCCTTTCCTGACGACTAGCACTTTCTCATTTCATTTCAGTTGTACTTTCCTTCATCTACTCTTCTTCTGGTCATTGTCCTCTTTCCTTCATCTACTCTTCTTATGGTCATTGTCCTCTTTCCTTCATCTACTCTTCTTCTGGTCATTGTCCTCTTTCCTTCATCTACTCTTCTTCTGGTCATTGCCCTCTTCCCCTCATCTACTCTTCTTCTGGTCATTGTCCTCTTTCCTTCATCTACTCTTCTTCTGGTCATTTTCTTTCCTTCATCTACTCTTCTTCTGGTCATTGTCCTCTTTCCTTCATCTACTCTTCTTCTGGTCATTGTCCTCTTTCCTTCATCTACTCTTCTTCTGGTCATTGTCTTCTTTCCTTCGTCTACTCTTCTTCTGGTCATTGTCCTCTTTCCTTCATCTACTCTTCTTCTGGTCATTGTCCTCTTTCCTTCATCTACTCTTCTTCTGGTCATTGTCTTCTTTCCTTCATCTACTCTTCTTCTGGTCATTGTCCTCTTTCCTTCATCTACTCTTCTTCTGGTCATTGTCCTCTTCCCCTCTGGTCATTGTCCTCTTTCCTTCATCTACTCTTCTTCTGGTCATTGTCCTCTTTCCTTCATCTACTCTTCTTCTGGTCATTGTCCTCTTTCCTTCATCTACTCTTCTTCTGGTCATTGTCCTCTTTCCTTCATCTACTCTTCTCTGGTCATTGTCCTCTTTCCTTCATCTACTCTTCTTCTGGTCATTTGTCCTCTTTCCTTCATCTACTCTTCTTCTGGTCATTGTCCTCTTTCCTTCATCTACTCTTCTTCTGGTCATTGTCTTCTTTCCTTCATCTACTCTTCTTCTGGTCATTGTCCTCTTCCCCTCATCTACTCTTCTTCTGGTCATTGTCCTCTTCCCCTCATCTACTCTTCTTCTGGTCATTGTCCTCTTCCCCTCATCTACTCTTCTTCTGGTCATTGTCCTCTTTCCTTCATCTACTCTTCTTCTGTTCATTGTCCTCTTCCCCTCTGGTCATTGTCCTCTTTCCTTCATCTACTCTTCTTCTGGTCATTGTCCTCTTTCCTTCATCTACTCTTCTTCTGGTCATTGTCCTCTTTCCTTCATCTACTCTTCTTCTGGTAATTGTCCTCTTCCCCTCATCTACTCTTCTTCTGGTCATTGTCCTCTTTCCTTCATCTACTCTTCTTCTGGTCATTGTCCTCTTTCCTTCATCTACTCTTCTTCTGGTCATTGTCCTCTTTCCTTCATCTACTCTTCTTCTGGTCATTTGTCCTCTTTCCTTCATCTACTCTTCTTCTGGTCATTGTCCTCTTTCCTTCATCTACTCTTCTTCTGGTCATTGTCCTCTTTCCTTCATCTACTCTTCTTCTGGTCATTGTCCTCTTCCCCTCATCTACTCTTCTTCTGGTCATTGTCCTCTTCCCCTCATCTACTCTTCTTCTGGTCATTGTCCTCTTTCCTTCATCTACTCTTCTTCTGGTCATTGTCCTCTTTCCTTCATCTACTCTTCTTCTGGTCATTGTCCTCTTTCCTTCATCTACTCTTCTTCTGGTCATTGTCCTCTTTCCTTCATCTACTCTTCTTCTGGTCATTGTCCTCTTTCCTTCATCTACTCTTCTTCTGGTCATTGTCCTCTTTCCTTCATCTACTCTTCTTCTGGTCATTTGTCCTCTTTCCTTCATCTACTCTTCTTCTGGTCATTTGTCCTCTTTCCTTCATCTACTCTTCTTCTGGTCATTGTCCTCTTTCCTTCATCTACTCTCAGGGAGTGTATCTAATAATCACTCATGTTATGAGTTTCATCTTCTGAAGAGTTACATTGTGAAAGAGGCTTTCACCCATTATTACATGACGTACCATTTTGAAGTTCCACGTTTTGAAGTTAATTTATGTAATCATGTATTTGTCATTGTCAGTTCAACAAATACTTCAGTGTTACTTATGTAACTCCCTCAACAAGTCTCAACATGGGAAATCCCCGTCTCTTCTCTTGAATGCTAATGAAGGTTTTCAGTCACACGTCATTGTGTGACGTCAGGCAGAGTTTATTTCCAGAGTGTCTGAACCTGTTTAACGTAAACAGCCTTGCCTTGACCTTCCACCCTGAGCCACGTGCTTTCATGTTCCTGATGTGCAAGTCACCGCTATCCTTCATTGGTTTATGGTTTATTCATTGGCTATCCAATTGGTTTATGAACTTTGATGTCTTTTTATCACACACTGGACTATCTGAGAAGGCTCATTCTTGTGCTGTACATCTTTTATGCACTTTTTGATTTCAGCCCAGACCCTACAGTACATACTCTACTAAAGCACTGATGTTTCGAGTAGTTAAGAACAGCTCTGGCAAACATTAAGGTTATTTGAGAGAGGGTAAGTAGGGGCGTGCTGTTATTTGTTGATAGTGTGCTTGCCATGGCAACAGTGTAAACAAACTGACATCAGATCTGCTCTTCCCTCAGTCAGGATTGTCTTCTTGTTCCCACTGAATCTAATTGAAACAATTAAGGGAAAAAAATAACCACCAATCACAGCAGTTACAGTAACAATCAGTGGAGGGCTTGTACATGCCTTGACATGATTAATGTCTCATGACAAAGTGAAGTGCACTACACTACATCACTATAGAAGTAATGGTTGACCAACACCAGAAGGCACCAGTTTCTCAGTACTAACTATATCTGCACAAGCTCGTGTAGAGTATGATACGGGCGAGGATTACATCACCCTGAAGAGCGCCGTGCTGTAAAATCACAGTAGCTTTTTGTTTAGCGAGTGTCAGACTCAGTCGTAGTGTCTTTGCTTGAGATGACAGTAATAGCGTTACAATTTGACATTGAAGAACTTTTGTATACTTTTGATTTTCACGTGTCAGTGTGTTCATGCTTAAAGTGTATGTTTGAAGACAAATACACTGAGAGCAAATGCGTACCTTTCCCAGCAAACACAGCATTTCCTTAGCATTAGCACATCAATCACATTTGGTTGTGTTTTCAGATTCAATTCCTAAAATTCCAGGAAAATTCTCTTTAAGTTATTTGTTTTCGTAAACGCTGAATGTTTTTACATGACACTGAGACTCCAACGCATGTAGGCCTGTCAGGCACAGAGCGCCATTTCCAATAAAGCCCTGTATTGTTGGAAAGTCGTAATCACTACATCAACAAATTTACCATCAATACAGACTCTGTTTCTGTTGTGTCTGCAGTATTTCTACACTCAACTCAACTCAACTCAGAAACTCTGGGCTTAAAGACATTTCCCAGTTTCCCACTCGTAATAATGATTTTGTGGCAGCGTTCATGTGCATTCAGCTCATAAATACGACCTTGACTTGAATGACTCCACAGCAGTTTTGATTTGTGTGTTGTATCTACTTAAATTTGCACACTTCTGATTGTTTGAATTGTGAGTAGTGGTATACTTCTAAAGTTTATGCTGTATGTCTAACTTGTCAGTTACGGTTTTCAACTTTTGACAACTTTTTGGAGGTTTGATGTTTGGTGACCATTTTTACTTAGGCTTATCTACTTATTTAAGAAATGAGGTGCCAAAAAAAGGCATTTTACCAGCCAGCAGATGGCGCTGTTTTCAATACTCGAGGATTTAAAAGAGTAACAATTTACAGATGTAAGCTTTAATGAAGGTCCAAATGTATTTATTTATTAATTTATTAATAAAATACATATCAGTTAAGCGGCATACTGAAAGAGATAATGTCAATATATGATGTAATAAAATTGTGATAAAACATAATTAAGCCATTGGGAACGTTTTGGTCTCATGGATCATCAGTATGTCTGGCACAAATATCTTTAAAAAACAAAATAGAACTTTATGTTCCTCTGTCAAAATATTTATTATTTTACTGTATTATTGTTTGATTTCTATATCTGCTAATTGTTTGTCTCGATTCTTGCCCCTTGCCCAAATTGAAAATCTTGGCCATGTGACCAGCATGATGGATTCTTTGAAGTATCAGGCCATTTTTGGCCAAAATTGTGATAAATTATGCTTTTATTGTGTAAACTGAAGCTTGATGATCATTAGACTTTCCAGCAGAACAATGATCCTAATATACATCCAAATCTACCAAAGCTTAGCTCAGGTAACACCGGCAGTCTCCAGTTTTACATGCCTTTGAAAATATGTATTCAAATTTCTACAATGTTTATTATGTTTAGTTGATGGGTTTTCAAAAAAATTTGTTCTCTAGACAAACTTACAGATCAGGGGGGTTGAATAATTTGTATTGATTGTTGTAAGAATGAATTTAATATTACTTTTAAGATGCGTCATGTTATGTTATGTAAAACTTACAAAATTTTGAATATAATATATTTTAGCTATTGTGTGAATGAATAATCAGGGCTGGAAATGGTGTGTGTCCGAGACCAAGAAAGACGCTGTCACACAGATTGACAGACTTGATTCAGTGATTTATACTGAATGTTTTTATTTTTTTTATCAGTTTGGAAGTGTTCGAGCCACAAGAGGGCGTGCTAACAATCTCTCACTGGAGAGAGTGATTCCTTCAATGCTTCATTCAGTGCTTCAACACCCATGCTAGGTGTAATGACACCAGAACAATAGACTTATTGTGGAAAGTAATGTTAGTTTAATGGCTGGGGTGAGCACAGTATGCAGTTACACAGCCGCAGGTTTTCTTATCAGCGTTTCCTTTTCTTGTTATATTTATATTCTCATTCACATTGTGGTCAAGCTCAGCACTCTGAGATCACACTATGTTCTTCCTCTGTATAATAGCTCAACACAGCGGTTTCTGTTCATGAGACGCAGGCAGAAATGTGAGGATTTAGTACAGTACACGTGTCTTGTTAAGTAAAGATATGATTGATAATTTCCTACATTTCTCTAATATATCAAAGTATAAGCATATAATTTAGAGTAGTTTTGAATATTTGAAAAACACTGTAAAATTGAACATGGTTGAACATCAAATCTGGTTTAAATAATTTCCCAGTGGAGTTGACAGAATGACAGAGAACATTACTGGTGAGGTTTTGACTGTTTCAGATATTCACTTCGCCGTTCAGTCCTGCTTAAAGTGCTTGAGGAAGCATATTTGTGCCGCTTTGTGTAAGACACTGGTCAGTTTACAATTGGATAAAATAACCACAGACAAGCAGACGCCAGTGTCTCTTACTCTATTATTTTAGTAAATTTCAGCTTTGTCTAGTGCCTGGTGTCTATTTTGGCCGAAGTATAGGCAAATGTGTCCTTTTTTGGAACCCTTCTACTATGGATCTCTTAGATTGGACTCTTTGTCACATTCATTCATATTTTACATATGCATCTGCTTATATATGCTATCTTGTTTCAGCTTCTTCTTCACATGTCTTCTGATCGTGAGATTCAGTACTCTTTCAGAAGATGTCATAGCGCCCCCTACCGTATAACAGTGAAAACATGGAAAGCCAGAAATTTCCGTCAATGGCAGGAAAAGTGTTAAGATATACCTGTTTTTGAGACAAGGTTATCATTTATTTTACAATCCATCAATTACTCTAATATCCTGGCACATCAAAGACCAATCTAAGAGATCCACAGTAAATGTTCCCAGGTACAGAGAGCAAAAAAAGGTGTTAGTGAAAAGAGTTTGAGACACATTTGCCTATACTTCTGCCAAAATAGACACGAGGCACTAGGCAGAGCTGCAATTCACTAAAATAATAGAGTAAGAGACACTGGCATCTGCTTGTCTGTGGTTATTTTATCCAATTGTAAACTGACCAGTGTCTTACACACAGGGGCACAAATATGCTTCCTCGAGCACTTTAAGCAGGACTGAACGGCTCTCCACAGAGAAGTGAATATCTGAAACAGTCAAAACCTCACCAGTAATGTTCTCTGTCATTTCAACTCCACTGGGAAATTATTTAAACCAGATTTGATGTTCAACCATGTTAAATTTTAGAGTGTTTTTCAAATATTCAAAACTACTTTAAAGGCCCTTGCACACTGAGTCAGAAATGTTCATGTGTTTTTTCGCATTCATGATTCGGTGGCTCTGAATTGTCAAAACACCATTCAAACACCATTCAATCTGCTTACTACGGATGCGAAAAACGCAGAAAATCGAGCCCGATTCAATTTTTTTTATGACGGACGAAAGTTTTGGAGGCAGTGTGCAAGCGTGTTTGACATAACGTGAGGTCGTATTTATTTTTTAACGTGCGAAAATTTCGGACGCGAATTGTGTGCAAGGGCCTTAAATGAAATGCTTACACTCAGCAGCAGAAGTGTGGCGAGGCTCCACTCCATGCCTTCATACTCCTCTAATACGTCCACCTCGAGGGACGTTGTTGCTGGCTCATGCACCAGGTCATTCTCTCTGTGGGGCCTCGGGCTCTAGGATGAAAATGGCCTCAGTACTCTCTGGCACTGCTGTCTTCGCGGGCTCGGTCTCCCAGTATACTGTGGATCCAGGCTTTTGCTCTGTGGTGGGCATGGCTGGCGTCTGGCTGGGCTCTGGGTCTGTAGTGGGGCTGGCGGTGTTCTCTTCATTATTGAACACGGTAAAGGAAGATCCACACTGGACCAGCACCCACTGTTGTCTCCAGGCAGGCATGCCTTAGTATGCTCATTCAAACCGGTCTGGAAAAACACACAGAGGGAGCGAGAAGTGAGTATGGCACGCCAGGTCTAAAAAGTCTTTCATGTGTTCTGCCTGATTCAAGCAGAGCAGATGAACAGCTGGGAAGTTCATGGTTTTTTCTCTTCTCCTCTTTCTTTGGGTTCAGTGCTCTGTCATGAGTGGTCTGCACGACAAAGGAGTAGTATAATGAACAGTCTTCATAATTTCTTCATAACTTCAAAAAACACATAACTGTGTTTATAATTCTTAACATTTAGGAGATATCCAAGGACACTGAACAATAACCAGAAAGAACGTCTAGGTTACTAATGTAACCCCCATTCCCTGAAGGAGGGAATGGAGACGTTACGTCGGACTGTCATATTGGGATCTCGCCTGAGAGTTGCAGCGTGCAAACACTCACATTAAGTTTCTCGCTGAGGAGCCGAGACGGGGTTCCAGCGGAGGTACAGGACCAATGTCTCCGTTCACCCCTTCAGGGAACGGTGGTTACATTAGTAACCTAGACGTTCCCTATCAGTCAGTCACGTTCAACGCTATGTCGGACTGAACTGATGTATTGGGATCCCTATGGAAAGTGCCACAATTTCCAGCGAGTGCATTGGCTTGTTTTGTACCACTCGAAGGTGATTGGGCTCTCAGGCAAGATCCCAATACATCAGTTCAGTCTGACGTAACGTCGAACGTGACTGACTGATAGGGAACTGAGCGTTTAAATACACACAGGGATAATTAACGGAACAAGAATCAGGTGTGTAACTCAATCAGAAACCATGGAGACAAACTAGCAACAAGAAATTAGGGAAACATGGGACAGGGAATAAAAAAAAACAAAGAAAACTAAACATAATCCTGACTCTAGCGTATTTTACATGCAAATCCAATTCAATTTAAGGTCTATACAAATATGATGATTATATGCGCGTACAGGCATCAGAATAGGCTACCTGTATACATGGTTATACAAGTATGCCGATTTTTGCGGATAGACCTAAACCCAATCAGAGCGATGAAGGAGATGACGTATGCAGAGCGGCGGAGAAACATCTCCGAGTGTTGTTCTTTGCTCGGTTTTTAACAAAAACGAAACGTTCAAATGGCTTAAAACAGACGCGATAGCTGATTCGAACGAGTGATGTTCGACGGCGGCATCCATCTCTGTAATGTAGGCTACAAAATCTGCTTCAAAATCCCAGCGCGGTCGTCATCGTGTAAAGCCCGCCCCAACGCTTCTGATTGGTGCCTCGATTTCGGCGGATTGGAAATGAGCTTGAATGAGCTCTTTGCCAGACTAACTTTCAGAGCAAATCTAAATTTGCCGGAAGTTGTCTGGGTTTTCCCAGGCTACCAGCAACCTGTACCTCGCATGAAACAATCGCAGTAATAAGCAAATGACAGTGGTAAGGTAAGTCATTTTACAGTAAGTAATTTACACAGACAAGTTTGACTCTCCTCTCTATGCACCACTTTGAAAAAAGAAATAGCACAAAACTGCAGATTTTCAGTCAGTGTATTATATCAGTCTTGCTCCATATAGACTGCTGGTCTGTTATAATGCACTGGTCACATATGCAGCGAGGGAAATGAAGCAAGTGTGAAGAGTGGTGCGAGACAACAGGAAACCAATATTCAGTACATTCGTTTCCTCCTTTTTATCTGATGTGTCACAGTCACTTGCGTCAGAGAACATGTATCAGGTTTAGATTCTCTTGCTGAAACCTGGATTAATTTGAACTGAGAAGATGAGAGAGAAAGCGAAAGGATCGATCAGATTAAGGATGTTGGACTTCGGGTGCCGGCTGTGGCACCTGACGCTGTTGCTGTGTCTCACAGGACTCCTGCAAGGGGGTAAGACCGAACATCACCTCATTATATATTCAAATATATAGACTGAATTTATAATTTGCATACATGTTTTTACATGGTACTTATGTTTAAAAAAATATCTAAATGTAATTACAGCTGTAATTAATACCTATATTTACATCAATAATTACACTTATCTTAGACCTTAACCCAACCTTAAACCTACCCATACTCATACGAAACCGGTCCTAACCTTACCCGTATCCCACCTCGATAACAGCACAAGTGTATTGCAATACAAAATCAACATAATAAGTAGATGTGGAATGCAATGTGGAACGAAAACATTTCCAAACATCCAAGCTGCACTTTTTTTAATATAATGAACGTGGATGGTGACGACTTACAAGTCTAAAAATGACAAATGAAAACCATAAAGTTACACAGCTATATGCGATATATATATATATATATATATATATATATATATATATATATATATATATATATATTTCTACCTCTTCTGAATCTAAACAATAGCTTTGTGCTATTTAAGTGATATTTCCAAAAATAAAATCACTCTGCTGAAGCTCTTAAATCTTATTTTGCACTTCTACATATTCAGTCTTCATGTGTGACAAAATGAGAGAGAACTAATGCTGTCACACCACTAGCGTAGTAGCCAGAAAAGAGTCTCTGGGTTTGCATAAGAAAAACTGTCACAAAAAAAACCCCCACACATTCAGTGTATCACTAACTTTACAGAATAGACTGGGCTGATGTGTAAAACTATACTCAGGCTCGCCACATAACCATTATACTATATAAAATATAACTCAGGGTCGTGTGATGTTGCTTAACTGTATCATATCATATGTTATAAAAACTCCACATGAATTTTTACCCCTGTATGTTCATTCAGTTTCTGTGTGTGAGCTCCACTCATTTGTTTCCATTTCTCCTCATAAGAGTCGAGCCTCAACAGCACAACCGTATTGGTTAGCAGTCCGAATGTCGGCAGATATTTTTTTTAACGATAACAATTTAAAAATTAAATTACATTTTAAACGAACAAATATTGTAAGTAAACAACAATAGGCCAAGTATTTTTTATCAAGACTTTGAAAAATAATTCTGCATCTATTTTCAGGTGTGCCAGCTGCCACTGTGGATGGCACCGGCACACCCGTGGCTACGCCTATGGGTCACACAAATCTATCATATGGATTCAGTTGATTTATAGGATATATAGTGCATGGGTCACTTTTAAGTTTCTCGCTGAGGAGCACAGACTGAGTTCCAGCGGAGGTAAAGGAGTAATGTCTCCGTTTACCCCTTCAGGGAACAGTGGTTACCAGTAGCGCGGGAAGGGGGCTGCTGCGGGGGCTGCAGCCCCCCTCGTCATAGCCACAGCCCCCTTGGTGGGGGCTGTGGACTAACATAATATTGTATTAAAAATTGTGGGGGGAAAAATAAAAATAGACATGCTGTGTTTGAGTGTTCAAGCTACGGAGGAAATGAAATAAAGTTTAAATTTGTCTTGCTTAGTTTGTTCCGATCAGAGCATGTGAGCGGAGAGCGCATTTCTGAATCCCTCCGCTCGCTTATTCCGCTCAGGGTCGCGCGCTCAACCCTGAATGGCCTGCTGGTTCGAAAATATGTGGAATAAGGGCTGCCTCCGACTAAAGTTTTCTTCTAGTCGATTAGTAGTTGTTCATTTTAGCCACTGTGGACACATCGCCCCTCTTTATATTGATTTAATTACTTAAATAGGCTACAGGATGAGCGTTTACGTAGCCTAATATAGCCGCACTGAAGCGCACGCCCGCACTCATAAACCTTGCCACAAAGAACCGGCGAAAGTAATGATTATTAATGTGTCAAAAATAGCAAGGAGACATTTAATTGTTTATTAATAAACAGGTGTTTTCTGTGTCGCTGCAAAGATGAAGTTATGCGGACTCGAACGCCAGAGAGAAATGCACATTTGATTACATAATCAGAGAGTCGTCTATTTCTTTTCGTTTTGAATAGTTTCGTTTAAAAGAAGACATTTCAAGCTAATAGATATCCTATATTTATAAAATCTGTGAGGCACAAGCTGAGTTTCTGCGCCCTCCAGTTTACGTGCAATGCAAGTGATCGCCGGCGCCTTACATTGTCTGCTATATTTGCTTCTTATTTAGCTATTAAATACAGGCAATTGTTTGATAAAACATATCAAAATTAAGATACAATTTATACTAAACGAAAATATTTTTAAAAGAGTCTTTCTACAACAACAACAACAAAGACATTTTGGGTATCTCATGATCTCATGTATCATGTCTTTCTCACGCTGCACGCTCACTTTCATAATCAACATTGATTAAATAAAAAATAACATTAGCCTATAATATTTAAACATAAATATGAAACTAAATATGTTTTCTTTATTGGCTACAACATATACAGAGAAATGTCATGTCTTGTCGTCAGCCATAACACAATGACGTCACATATTTTCCAACCCAGCCCTCAGCCCCCCTCGCATGAAACAGCTTCCAGCGCGCCTGGTGGTTACATTAGTAACCTAGACGTTCCCTGTCAGTCAGTCACGTTCAACGCTACGTCAGACTGAACTGATGTATTGGGATCCCTATGGAAAGTGCTGTCCCTTCCAGTGAGTGCATTGGCTTGTCTTCCTTATTTGGCAAGCCCCCATTCACGTTGTTGTATGATCAATCAAAACTAACTTTAGCTGGAAAATAACTTTTTCTATTCTAGAGCTGCTATAAAACCAAAACAATCTCTGTTACTTTAATTTCTTATTATCACTGTAACAATCTACTTTGTTAAAAGCGCTATATGAATGAAGATGACTATGGAAAAGAGCAGTGTGAATGAAAAAAAACAACCAAAAAATGAAAGTTAGTCATACATGTTTGCAACAACACTGGGGAGAGTAAATGATGACAAAATGCAAATTTTGGGTGAAATATTTAAGGTATGCCTGTCTAATGCATCTCTCCACACAGATCTGTGCTACGGTCAGCGTCTGGTCCAGATCCAGGAAGGTCCTCTGTATAGAGTGAAAGGATATCCCATCTCCATATCCTGTAATGTTAGTGGGTTTAAAGGCCCATCTCTGCAGGATTTTGAATTTAAGGTCAGGCCATCAAACATGGATATAAATATCATCAGTACTAAAGAGCAGGACTTTGCCTATGCAATATTCTCCAATAGAGTAAGTGTAAAAGATATTGAGATTGAGAGGTTGTCAGGATCTTCAGTTCTCTTGAGGATCAAAAATTTGCTTGAAGGGGATGCGGGTGATATCTTCTGTCAAACCCCAAACACTGATCCCGTATATTTTGGAAGTTATGAAGCGGAAACAAAACTTAATGGTAAGATATTTCTTTATCTTGAGTGTTTTGGTGATTAATCAGATGATTTGGCCAATTTGAGATTTTTGACCTGTCATAGGCAGATCTATATCTAGAGAGATCCATCTGTTAGCATCCATTGACATTTCCATTCATCCCAACAGAAGATGATCAGCTATAAGCTAACGTTGTACATATACTTATTTGAATCACTATTATATCAGCCATCAGTTACTCTCTAGATATTGGTATTGGCATTGACAAACACACATGGGTCGACCACTCGTTGTTACTAATGTTTTCAATACAAAATCCACAGTGATTGAGGACACCCTGAAGGCATCGTACTCTGGCTCTTCCTCTCAGAGCTTGTCTGAAGGTGATCCTCTTCAGCTTGAGTGCCAGGTCTCCAGCGAGACTTATCAGCACACCCATCTGTCGGTCAGCTGGTTTCTCCACAGTGGACCGGATGTGAACCCCCGACCAATCATCACTCTGGACAAAGATCTGACTGTAAAGCCAGGAGCTGGATTTGAGGATCGCTACCACGCAGGTCTTATCAGCATGGATAAGGTGGAGGACACAACCTACAGACTGAAGATGTCGCAAGTTCAGCAGTCTGACCAGGGGAACATCTACTGCATAGCCAGTGAGTGGATCCAAGACCCAGACCGTTCCTGGACACAGATTGCCCACAAAACCAGCACAGCATGTAACGTGGAGGTCAAACAAATTGGTAAGATTTATATTTTGGTATTAAGAGTTTCTCAAATGGTTTTGCTTCAGTGCCCAGACTTTACACCTAGTTATGAAATTGTGTAACCGTGTAAGAGAACCTTGTACATCTCATGCTTTTTCCTGTTTCATAAGTGGCCCCTGATGAAGGTTCGTTCAGTGTCTACATGAAGGCCTCATTGGGGCCCCTACAGGTGGGAGATGCACTGGACATCCACTGCAGTGTGAAGGCACAGAGTCTTCCTGGTCATTTATTTTCTGTGACCTGGCTGAAGAACCAGAAGAGCGTGGCTCAGATTGGATCTTCTGGGATGCTCACCGTGTTTGACAGTTATAAGGAGAGAGAGAATGCAGCGGAGATGAGAGCAGTGAAAACCAGTCGCACGGACTACTTGCTGACCATCCGCTCGGCTAGGGCTGAAGACCAGGGCGAATACCAGTGTGAAGTCTGGCAGGAAGACATTAATGATGATGGCACCTTCAGAAAAATACAAAAACAACTGTCCAGTCCAGAGACTGTGAACATCATGGCCAAAGGTAAATAATGCTACAGTGTTTCTGCTCTACAGTCAAGTGGACTTTATTGTGTTGCAATTCAGTTGCTTAGGTGTTCTGGTCATTTCCACGGTCAAATTGTGTACATTTTCTTTATGTAAAGAACATCCTGGATATCTACCATGTAATGAGAAATATAATTATTATTTATAACAAATATATAAATACACAGATACAAATAAAATAACTCAATTATATGTTATTGCATGACAAGACACTGACATTGCCTGTTTATTTGCCCGTCTGGTCAGAGAGTGATCTGACGCTGGTCATGGTGATGGAGGATGCTGTGACTGAGGGAGATCCACTACAGGTCTCCTGCTCGGTGTCGGGATCCAAAGGTCCTTTATCAGTGTCATGGCAACACAAGAAAGACTCCGGGGATTCCTTCAGTGATGTCATTAGTCTGACGCATGAGGGAGTGATGAAAGATATTGGGACAAAGTATCAGAGCAGAAATGTTCAAACACTCCAATCTCCAGCTGGAAACTTTACCCTGGAGATCGGTGCATCTGCAACATCTGACAGAGGCGAATACAAGTGCATTGTGTCTGAATGGACCGCACAGAGCAATGGAGAGATGACGAAAGCCAACACCCAGTCTCAGCAAAGAGCCATTTTAGTTAATTCTGTTGGTAAGACTGCTATATAATCACACATTATTCTCAGGATCAGAGAAACTGTCTAGATATGCTGACATAAATTCTTTGTCATTACTTATATTTCTACCGCATGTTACTGATACCAGAGTATGAATAATCACTGCAGACATTTCTTTTCAGAATCTCTAATGAAGGTGACCTTGAAAAGTCGTACAACAAATGTGCCTATAAATTCTTCAGTGGAATTACTATGTATAGTCAAAGGGCCTAAAGTGTCTCTGGCTGTACGCTGGATGTTTCAGCCGCCCAATTCAACTGTACAGAGGAATATTTTATCCATACTCCACACTGGAGAAATCGCCTGGGGAGCAGATCGGAGAAACTATCAGCTGTCCATTCAGACACAGCCGTCAGCCACACATTTTTTGCTCATAGTCCCACAAGCCAGCAAGCAACAAGAAGGACAATACCAGTGCCAAGCTGATGCCTATCAAAAGAATGTACAGAAAGCCACGGAGAACTCCAACCCGTTGGCGGTGACTGTACAAAAACCTGGTAAATACAGCATTTTTTTAAAATAATTGTATTAAGAAGGTACATTCTACATCAAACATTTGAACACACATAAGTCTTTATACTCTCATATCTTTTGATCTTAAGGCCTATGCTGAAATGCTTAAAATTAGTTTTGTAGACAAATATAAGTTGTTTAGTCTGATGTTACATTAGGTGTCATTAACTATCCCAACATATCCCAACCTGGTCACACATTATTTTAGAATTACACAAATATGTATTTGGTAATGTTAATTGACAATATTTGCTTACTATTAATTTAGGGTAGGGTTAGATTTAGGGATAGTTGCATGTAAAGTCTACACCAAACAGGCAAATGAAACCACTATGGTTCAATGGTCAGGAAGGCACTGTGGAGTGCATAGGACAACCTGGAGAACTGAAGAACGCCTGGCCATTTACTACAACCAAAGAAATTACCAGCTGTAAATCTTGTCGTGCCACTGGACTTAAGTGGCTTCAGCGGCCAAGAGGGTGGGGTTGCTCCAGCGCAACAGCTTCCCAACAAAATCTCTTACTCGTGCAGGTATTGTGCAGATATTCCTCACATTCCCGCTTCTTCAATTACCTCTCTTCAAGCCCTGCTGTGATTGTATTGAGTAAGGAAGGATCCATCAACGAACCAGAGGGAGGCTATAATTTCAGCCAGCCTTCACCCCGCCTGATGGAGCTACAGCAAAACTTCACTGGAGATATGGAGCCAGAGCCTGCCATGGACAACGAGCCAGTACATCAAGCTGAGCCACACCTTGGCCCAGAGTCTGAGCACATGGACATGTCTGACCAGGTGAGCGGGATTGCTACAATGCCCTTATGTCTTCCAGCACCCAGCGCTGTCTCAGCATGAGGATTCCCCTTCTCTGCCTCCAGCCACAGAGCCCCGGACTCCACCCTGGTCCTCCGACCCATCGGCTCGGACTTGGCTCAATGCTCCCTCAGCTCCACCATGGTCCTTCATCCCACCAGCCGGCTCAGCCCTGGTCAGGTGTCACCCTGGTTCCACCACTGGATTCCTGTCTTCTGGCTGTGCCTCCACCCTCCATGCCTTTGGCTCCACCGGGCTCCGGCACCACCATTGTCCTCGGTCACTCCGACTCCACTGCAGTTTTCTGGGTCTCTGCCTCGATTTCAAGACTGAGCTCCCAAGCTCCACCTTGGCCTTCCAGACCTGTGGTGTCACCCTAACTCCATGTGTCCTCGGCTCCGTCTGGGTCTCCCCCACGACTGGCTTCTTTGCAGGAGATTGCATCCCTGCTCCCTGCTTCCAGGCCTCCACCATAGCTCCTTCCTCCTGCGACCCCACCTTGGACCACCGTGCTGGCTGTGGCCTCTCCTGCTCCTGGCTCCCCCTGGGTCCTCCTTCCCTCCACTCCCCCATGGAATGTTTCACCCGGCCAGAAGCATCCACAAAGAAAGAAGATGAGGATTTAGTGAATTGTAGTGTTGTCACCACGTCTTGGAGATGCTGTTTTTCCATGCGAAGGCAAAACCCTGTTCCTTGGCCTACTGAAATGGGATGAAATTAGGAATTAGTCTTTAAGATTTATTTGTAATGCTGTTCTTGGGCAGTAAAACCCAAAAGTTAGCTTGTGTACTGCGAATTTTACAGACGACAGCTTCCTGAACCGGGGACTATATGAGATACTTTATAAAATGTTTTAAACTGTATTTTATGTTGTCACTTCAGGACATAAAGCTTTTACAATGATTGAAAAAGAGAACTGGAAACTTAACCACGGCTCAGACAGAACAAACACATGTGACCACATATGCCAACTTTGTGTGTGTGTGTTTCAAGCATGTAAATTAAATAGCAGAACATTTGTACATGTACTTTCCCAGAGCTGCAATATATCCCACTGCTTTTATAAAGCATTTAGATAACTGTAGATTCAGCAATTTACTGAATGTTTCTGTCTCTCTCTATTCTTCTCACTTTGTAATGTTTACCAACAGTCAGCATAATGAGCTTGTCCAAACTCAAATCTCGCCTGGAAACCACTGTCAACACTGATGCTAAGATTGAATGCTCAGTCTTGACGACAACCACAAATACTTCTCGTTTCACGATAACATGGATGATTGGCTCCCAGATGCTCTTAACTATGGACCTAGATGCTGTTATCAAGTTTGGCCCCGCAGCTGGACTGGAGATGGACCAGAGAATCCGCATGGAAGTAAGACAGAAACAGACCTTCCAGCTGACAGTCCATCAGGTCAGAACATCTGACAGTGGACAGTATCGCTGTGAGGTGGAAGAGTGGCTCCAGGATCCTCTTGGTGACTGGTATTCCCTAAAGAAAATGTCTGGTTCTACAGAGCTTGTTGTCAATGAGAAAGGTGAAGAACACACACACACACACACACACACAATCATTATCCAAAGCGACTTACATTGCATTTCAAGCTACACATTTACATTCTTATCAGTTCTTGCTTTCCATGGGAATCAAACCCATGACCTTGGTGTTGGCAAGCACCAATGCTCTACTGTTTGAGCTATAGGAAAGCCATATAACACACACTTCATTGCAATGGTCTTTTCACTGAACTTTGTATTATCTTTACTTGGGTCAAATAAAAGTCTTGTTTATAATGTCTTTCCAATATTAAAATATTTTAACAAAACTACTTTACTGACTTTTTCTAAGAAATAATACAATATACTGTATTTTAGACCTTTTTATTCTTATGATATAATGAGATTCAGGCCAGCCGATCTAATGAGAAAACATAACTATTTAACAATGTAGCGATTTCATATGAACGAAGTTGTACAATGTAAGTTGTAAATAAATGTCCCATTTTTTTTTAGAAAAAAGTAAGCAAGAAGGTTTCCCCCTAACCGGATTCCTAATCATAATCATCAGTGGGACATAAGTATTTTGTTCGAAAATGTACAAATGAGATCAAACAAATTCATACGAATTAGCCACCAATTCACTAAAACATTAAATAGTAACAATTTGCCATGAAAGTGCTTTGGATTAAGTTGTTAGCACATTTTTAACATATCAAAATGACTTTTAATTCAGAAATTAAAACATCACAGAAGAGATTTATAAAAATTGTTGCATGTATGGATTTATATATATTTTTGAATTTTTTAATAAAATAAGAAATTCAGACAAAAAAAGACCCATTTACTGATGTTGTACTTGTCTTTTATGTTTCAGCCAGTGATTTCAGAATGAATAAAGCTAACACTCAGCTGAAGGTTAAAGAGGGAGAGCAGCTGGTGTTGAATTGCTCAGTGGAGGGTATTGGGTCTGATTCCACACTTCGCTACTCCCTTTCCTGGTTATTTAACCGAGATCAGTCCTCCAGTGTGGCACTTCTGACCTATAGTTATGATGGCCGTCTGATATTTATCAGCTCTGACTCAGAGTTTGGGGGACGACTCCAGTTCTCCAGCCCAGCAGTGGGTGTCTTTCAGTTGGCTATACATAGAGCCATCCAGGAGGACAGGGGGCGCTACTACTGTCAAGTTCATCAGTACCAGCTGGACTGTAAAGGTCAATGGTCATCTAAGGCAAGCGACAAGTCAGGTTACACAACTGTTAGTGTTCAGCCTATAGGTGAGTATTCTATATATTTTTTTTATTTAGAGTTCTGAAATCATAAAAAAATTGATTTAGAACTGATTTTTATTTTCTTAAATTAAATCAGAGAACAAGCTGCATGTCCACAAGGAGGACAAAAGCCTCAATATCACCAATCTGCAAGAGGGGGTCACCGTTGACTGCATCATTGACTCACGGTCCAGTGATGTATCTGTGTTTGAGGTGACTTGGTCCAGGGGTCAGAGAGACGAACGACCCATCATCATCTTCAAGGCCAGCCGTGACGGAACCTTACACAGTGCAATCGATGACAAAGATCTGGTGTTTAGACGCCCAAGTGCCATGCACTATAAGCTGACTGTGCCAAACATCAACCCCACTGATACTGGCCTTTACTATTGTCAGGTTGCTGAATGGATTCAGACAGCTGCGAACAAGTGGAGAAGTATTGGCGAAGACAAGTCTGGAGAGCTATCCGTCCATGTGGACACTGCGGAGAGCAAAAAAACAGACAGCTTCACCATGGACAGGACGGAAGAGTATCTTGACATCAAAGAAGGAGAGCCGTTTGAGCTTGGATGCTCTTTAAAAGTAGAAAGAGAGGATCCTACACGTCACTACACTCTCAAATGGGTGTTTAATAGCCTGGAATCTACTAGCGGGATAACTTTATTGTCATACTCTTATAATGGTCGTCTACAGTACCTTACAGAAAACAAGCAACTTAAGGACAGGCTTCGCTTCTCTAGACCTACTTCCAATACTTTCAATCTGGTTGTATTAAACTCAGATACAGCTGATAGTGGAAGCTACCAGTGCAGAGTTGAGCAGCACCAGCTCGAGTGTGAAGGCCAGTGGAAACTAATGGCACAAGCCCAATCAGGCTCAACTAACGTCACGGTTCACAGTATTGGTAATACATCCATTTACACCTTATCCAGTTTTCGTCAATTAGTAGTCTTATTAATAACTTACGAAACCCTGTCATATTGCTTATGGCTATCAACATAGGCCCGTCTTTAATGGTGTCACTGTATTCTGTTTCATTCTTGTTTGATCTGTTGTGTTTCATTTAAACAGAAAGTAAACTGCATGTTAAGAAGGAGAACCGAATGCTCAACATCACCAATCATCAGGCTGGGTTCACCGTTGACTGTGACATTGACTCTCAGTCCAGTGATAAGTCTACCTTTGAGGTCACCTGGTTCAAGGTTCAGGAGGAAGGACCAATCGCTATATTCACTGCCAGGCGTGACGGTACTTTACACAGTGCAATCGGTGATAAACAACTGGTGTTTGGACGACCACATGCCACACACTACAAACTGACTGTGCTGCAGATCCAGCCCACTGATGTGGGGCAATACTACTGTCAGGTAGAGGAGTGGCTTCCCACCGCTGACAACTGGAGGAAATTGGTTTCAGATACATCTGGAGAGCTCTCTGTCCATGTCCACACTGAAGGTAACTATCTACAAACTAACATGTCTTTATACTAAATATACTTTAAAGGTGCTTTAAGCAAGGGTTTCCCCTAGGGGTTTGCAAGAGAACTGCAGAGGGTTTGTGGATCAATGAATAGCAAATAATTCAATTGAATGTACAATTAAAATGAATAAATGCGGCTGCACAATTAATCGTAATACAACTGAAATTGTGGTGTAGCTATAGTGTGGTTAAGAAATCAAAGACTGTGGTTTAATGAAATACTGTAAGTATATAGTCTGTTGCGCTGTGTATTTCAGAGTGAAGTGTGGCACTGTGTTAATTTACACACGTACAGCTTATAATACAGTGTTTTCAGCATCTCAGAGCGGCTCAGTTCACAGTAAATGCTGCTACGCATGAACTCCCTGAATGTGCTGTGCCTTTAACATTTGGAAACACAATGTGGGGTTTAATGTTAGGTTCAAAGTGTGTGTGTGGGGGGGAAGCAGTAGAAGCAATATAACACTCCGACATCATTTTCATAGGGGATCCAATATCAAAGCACAAATTGCAATATTTGACTAAATAATCTCAATGTATTTTTTTGGCCAAGCTATTCAGCCTTATATATTATTTTAAAATTACAACAATAAAAATGTATCAATTACTAAAAACCATGACATATTTTATCTGTTTACTTGCATGTAATGTGTCCATTAACCGTCATTAGAGAACCGTGAACATGTGAATTTCAAGTAAATACTTCAAGTAAATATTTTATGTCTAAGGGGTTTGTCTGACAAAACAGTTTGGGAACCCCTGCTGTAAGTGATTTGAGCCATTTTTGAACATTTCCACTAGACTTTAGTCACTAAATTACCCTGTCAGGTAACACTTTACTTGAAGGGGTGTGCATAAGACTGACATGACACCTTCATAACCATGACATATATGAAGGAGGGTTTATGCATGTTTATGACAACTGACATTAAGTGTCTTTCGCTCAATAATGACATTTTGAATGCAAATATGACATTGTTTAAGATGTCTTTGTTATCTTGACATAAACCATAACATCATAACCTGTCAGTGTCTTTGTCATGACAACTTGACATTAAATTAAATTAAATTAAACTGTCATGTGGCTGGTCTTGACATTGGCTGTCATGAGGCCATTATAACTGTGTTATGAATATTTTACAGTGGTACACATTGAATTTGTCATTAAAAAGTTATAATGCCTCATGACAGCCAATGTCAAACCCAACCACATTACAGTTTAATGTAATGTTAACCAATAAAGCTAAGTGGTTTCTTAAGTTTGATAATTAATCTGCTAGGTCATGTTTATGACAGATTGTGTTGTCTTAGTAATGTCAAGTTGTCATGACAAAGGCACTGACAGGTTATGATGTATTTGCTTATGTCAAGGTGTCATAACAAAGACATTTCAAACAATGTCATATTTGCATTAAAATGTCATAACTGAGCGAATGACACTTAATGACAGTTGTCATAAACATGCATACAACTTCCTTCATATTCATAACATGTGTCATGTCATGATTATGAAGGTGTCATGTTAGTCTTATGCACACCCCTTCAAGTAAAGTGTTACACTATGTCAACATCTCTTCAACCACACTAAGTAGATGTTAATGGATCAGCATCCATCTTGTTGACCCCTGTGACACAGACACTTTCAATGAAAGTCAGCAAACTCCAAGGACATCTTATTAACCTTGAGAAAGCCATACATTCCCATTCATCACAATGCCAGTTTCTTAGTTAACGCAAGATCCCCCAGAAGTACACACACATTACGGGCACACATATGTATTTCGAGGCAAGCACTTCAGTCATAAATGACTAATGCAGGAAATGACATCATGACAACATTAACCCTAAATGATTTAAAAAATCACTTACAGCACATTAAACCATAAATCTAATGTATACACAAAACAACAAATATTTTGTTTTTCTAAAAAAAGTACAATCTAACATTTGATTTGTTTTCTCAGGTGTTTCTGTAAAACAGACAAACCCGTTAGGACCAGCACTGGGAATCACTATTCCTCTGATTTGTTTACTTGTGTTGGTTATAATACTGTTGTTGAGAAGAGAGCACAAGAGGAATTGTGATCTGAAGAAAAAGAAAGCCTGTCTGTGGGCTGAAAACAACCCTCTTACCCCTATGCCGGAGGTCAGTTCTCCTGAGGCGGATTATTCCTGATCTTAACCTGTTTACCACAGTTACAGTATTAATCACACTCAACACACTGTTACTGAGGGTCATCTATTTTAACTCAGCTACAAGTTTATTCACTCTTACATTTAAGGATAATGCTAACCAGACTGTGTCATTTAAGTATTATGATTAACATTACTCTAAATAAATTCAATAGGCCAGATAAATAGAATATACATACATAATATTAAACAGGTCTCAGCTGGTGTTTCAGGATTTCCTGATTTTACATTTCACATCGAGTGTCTCCACCCAGACAGCAACTAGTGTCGGCCCAGATCCGGCCCACATCCGGCACATGTGGATTCAACACGAACCAAACAGACCCGTGGCTAAAACAGAATCAGAATCATGCTAAAGTAAATAAGAGTGTCCTCAAACTACGCATCGAAATGTATTTTTTTTTAATAATAATTTATTACTGGTAATTTGTTATGACCATGATGGATGTAACAGGCTTGTCTTTATAATTTGATTGTTTGGTTTGTAAATGTTTTTGTTGAATTAGATTTTAGATGTATTGCAGCTATTAATTCACTGCAAATATTACATGGCATGCACAAACCATATTTAATCTCTTTTAAACACATATTTTATGCAGTCTAGGTTCTATTGTATTTTACCTTGCTTAATTGTGCTCATGGTTTATGAGGATGAACATGTTATTCAGCCCGCCCATGCTTCTGTGAAAGATGAATTTTTAAGAAAATACAAAAAGAAATTAGCCAATAGTTTGTCTGCATGCACAGCCTTTGACGTCAACATCAAAATATCTACAGTAAGTTAATAACAGCCCGGTCAGAACGGACCTATGACATATTTTCCATTTGTAATTGCATAATTTGCAGTTGTAATGTACAGTATTATAGTGTTCACATTGGAATTGTGCATTGTAAACACATCTATCAATTGTTACCGTTATGATGATGCGATATTTTCAAATAAAATCAATGGCTTTTCCTCTCCAATCCTCTCTTTATGGTTGCTTAACACACTGTAAAACCCAATAAGTTAACTCAACTCAAACTGATTGAGGAAACTGATTGCTTCAAACCATTTAAGTTTAAAAACAAATACATATGAGTATTGTGAACTTATATATTGAGACATATTCACGCATAATTTAGTGTTGGTTTAGTCAATCATTTTGAGTAAACGTAACTCGAATATTTTAAGTTCATTCCATTCATTTAAACTAACTGGTTTGAGTTTATTTTAATAAATCTAATCAAGTCTAAATAACTATATAGCCTAGCTACTCAAATGGTTTGAGGAAACTGATTGCCGTAAATGATTTAAGTTGATTAAACTCAAATTAATAAAGTTATATACGAGTAGGGGAAAACATTGCAATGACAACACAAGCAATGATGAAAGAAAAGGTTGCAATTATTAACAGTATTAACTGAAAAATCATTTATTTTACAAAAGGTTCTCAGGCATGAATGTTGTGAAAGAGTGTCAGTCAGTCTCCTCAGTGTCAAATATACAAAATTGTACAGGACATACAGACATGTCTGCCGAACTGTGAAGAAAAATAATTGAATTAATCTTCCACTGATTAAACAACGGGACTCTAGGCAGCGAACGCTGGATTTGCAGATATCATTTGTGTCAATGTGCTGAATTTAGGGGTAAAATCATACCCTATATATTGTATTGACGACGCATCAATTAAATATTTACCATCGTATATTCTGAATAATTGGACGTTTTTAAATAAACACTGACAAAAAAACTATACAAGTTTTAGGGCTGGATGATATGATGATATATATAACATTGATGTGAGTGATCACCCGGATTTAGACATACATGTATTGTATTTATATAAAGCGTTCACAGGCAAATTTGCTGTATGTATTTTCCCTGGCGTCAAAACCAGGCACATATAAATGTCAGAAAACACGATTCCTGGTTGCATGTCTATATCGAGTCCAACCTTTAATTTAATCTGATAATCGTTTGTTTTACTGGCGTTTTCTCAGTTTCCCTTTTAAGTGAGGTCAATGCATACGCCTACCCTTTATATCTCAGCTTGTATTGCCTTTTTCTGTAGTTGTTGCCATGTGAATGACGGTCGGTGGATGGTAGTCTCATCACTGATAATGATCCAAAATTGCTCGGGACCCCAAAATGTGAGAAAACACACAGAAATTAATTGTAGTTTACTCACAGCATTTTAAATGAAGGAATAGGTCAGCTTGTATTACCTTTTTTATTAAGTTTTTGCCGGGTGAATGACGGTCTGTGGATGATCTCCTCACGGATATATCCAAAATTGTGCGGGACACGTTTGTCTACGCTAGAATGAGAAAACACAGAAAAATATTACCTTTCCACTGACAAATCTGTGTTTTACTCAAAGCATAATAAATAAAAGAATATGTCAGCTTGTATTACCTATTTCTTTAGTCGGTCTTCTTAACAAACAAATCCATACCAACACTAGTTCAGCAGGGTGTCCCACAAGGGTCTGTGCTTGGTCCCATCTTATTTAGCATGTATATGTTGCCTTTGGGTGACGACATCATTCGTAAATTTGGGTTGGGGTTTCATTGTTATGCTGACGACACGCAGATCTATATCAGCATGCACCCTAATCCAAACCTTGCAGTTACAGCTCTTCCCACCTGCTTGGATGAGATTAAAGCCTGGATGCCTGACAACTTTCTTAAGCTCAACGAATCAAAAACACAACTTCTATTCGTCGATATGTCAACGGCTTTACTTAAACTTAACAGTTCAAATTTGATTACTGGCCATGACTTTGTTACTCCGTCCTCTAAAGTGCGCAATCTTGGCGTTATCTTTGACACAGAACTGATGTTCGATGCCCATATTAAAATGTTATCAAAAACTGCATTCTTCCATCTTAGAAATATCGCTAGACTACGACCGATTATTGCAATGCCCTATTGGTCTCCCAAATCGATCCATCAAAAATTACAATATATTCAAAATTCAGCCGCCCGGCTATTGACACATACAACTGCTCGACAACATATTTCTCCGGTACTTGCATTGGCTGCCTATACAAGCACGTATCGAATTCAATACACTGGTTTTAACGTATAAAGCTATTCACGGGACTGCCTATCTCTGCAGTTTAGTTACCTCTCACACTCCGGCTCGCTCTCTGCGCTCTTCTAGGTCATGCATCCTTCAGAAGCCACAATATAAATTAAAGTCTATGGGTGGTCGAGCATTTTCGGTCTCAGCACCACGTCTCTGGACTGCTCTACCATCGGGAATTAGAGACTCTCCAACATGGACTGTTTTAAGGATTATTTAAAGACAGCTTTTTAGAGCTGCTTATTGCTACTGAATGTGTTTGTTTTATTGTTTATTATTGTTGTTATTCTCTTTTTGTATATTGTAGCGCTTTAAATCTAAGAAAAGCGCGTTGGAAATAAAATGCATTATTATTAGGCTATTATTAAGATAAAGAGTCACGACAATACAACGATAAAACGTATAAAAGTGCCCTAAAGAGGATGAAGCAGGTGCCGTGCTTAATGTTAAATCTCTTCATGGCCGCCATCCGAGTACTCCGTGAGCTGTGGGGGTCATGGGCAGATTGAAATAAATACGCAGGGTTTTTCCGGTAAGTGATTGTGAACGCCGTGAAGAGACCTAACTGTATAGGCTTCGTATGAAGCTGAAAACTTTAAATGTATTTATTTATGTGTTTATTTAATGAGCTATGAAAACAATTATAGGCCTTACACAAAAGTGATTTCTTGAAAAATAAAATTTAAAATAAATTAAAAAGCCCCAAAAATTGTAAACCCACCCACTGATTTCTAATTTACTTTTAATATTATTTTATTTTCAACCATAAACATAAACTAGATTAAATTCAACTTAAATGTTTAGAGCTAAAATAACAAATCGGTTGTTCATAACTTATTTGGTTTAAGTTCTACTTAATGCATTGCAGTTTTTGAGTGAATATCAAATTATCTTTTTTTTTAATTAAGTTAAATGTACTCATTTTTGACTTTCAGTGTTAGGATTTACAGCATGAGCAACATAGCAACAGCACCTGTGGTTACGGATTGAGGTCACGACACACGGTTTAGACATCTCCATGTTAGACAGGAAGTCGAGGAGCTCTGAGATCTGTTTGACAATCACAATGGGGTGGATGTGGTTTTTGTTGCTTATGTTAGGCCGTTCTCACGATGAAGGCACAGAGGAAACGCTTTCTTTGCAAAAACGCATTGCATGACTGAAACCACTAAAAGACATTTGGTTTAGGAAGATAGTCTACTAAAATGGCTATATGGTAACTTTGTATTGGGGAAAAGTCATGTTATGGTTTATTATACATGTGTTTGGTCTTTAAATGAATTTCTAACAGGTACTTTACATGTATAGGTCTGCCATTCTTCACATAACATTTCTCCTTCCTCTCTCCACACTGCAAATTTAAATTTTTACCATTATAGCACCAACGTAGCATTTATTTTATCACATATACAGTTAAAACAGTAATATTGCAAATTAAAGATTAATTCAACAGTCCACATAGACAATTTCAAATATAAAATAAAACGTATAGACAATTATAAGAAACACATAGTAATTTTCTTATGAAGAGGGCCATACAGGTACTAAATGTAGGTGTAAGCTACTTATATTTTCCCACGACGAAAAAAAAAATTAATTTCCAAAGTTTTTTTGTGGGTTCAAAGTCAGTCAAAAATTTCAAAGTCAAATTTTATATGTTATAGATGTTATATGACCTTCACCTGCTGCCCAAAAAAGTTCCTATATGGCCTCAAATGTTGTAAAAGGAAACAACTTTTCATGTATCTGCAGGTTATTTACAGTTACACACACACACACAGAGAGAGAGAGAGAGAGACAGACAGACACACACACACACACACACGCACTGTTGAGAGATCTCTACATAACCGCATTTCTCACTTCCCACTTATATGTTAGTGTTACTTTCTTCTGCGTTTAATATGCATGAGTCATTCAAAAATAAAAATATAAACTTAAAAAGGATACATTTATCTAAAAAGCTTTATTGTTTCTCTCAAAAAGGTTGTATTGTAGGTCAAATAAAGTCACCTTGGCTTAAATACAGCAGTTTTTACAGTACAGATTGTTTCAAAGCAGCTTTACAGAGATAACAGGAGAATAATGCAACAGAGTGTGTTTCTGCTGTCCAGCAGATCTAGAAGAAAACATGGCCATATCCATCTTCAGTGAGTTCAGTGATGGTTCATTCCTGTTGTAAAGAAGCTCTGGAGAAAACAGTGATGTCACCGTCCATTATGGATCAACCTCTCCCTCTACTGGAGAAAACTGGCTTTCATTCAGACATCCAATATTTAATGAGCATCACACGTGCACTGTAATATACTGCAAGCTATGAGTAATTCAGTTTTAATTTGTTGACTTGACATATAAAATGATATTTAATCAAATAATCAATTAAAAGAACAACTTAGTCATCTGAAATGATGCATTTGAACGAGTCTCTTGTTCATTGTCTCTCTAAGACTGTTGCTGCGGGTCTTTTTCATAATTAATGTGAGTGAAGAATGAATAAATACAATTTAGTAGTATTATTATCATCATCAGAAAATTGCTTATTTTATTGTTCCCACACGTTGGCACTTTCACAATAGGCCTACAGATAGTTTCAAATCAGCTTTACAGCAGATGCACGTTTCCCGCTATCAGGCCTGGATGAAGTAATTAGATTAAATCACTAAATTTGCTTTCATCTCTTTGAGCCACAATGAGCAGTCAGAGGCGACTTTGTCAAGAAAAAAACTCATATAAAAACTGTGTAACAATATAGTTCCAAGAAAGGACAAATCATGTTAAATTAGACCAAGTAATGCAATCTTTCGAAATATTATTAAGGCAGTAAATACAGCTTGTGATATTCAGGCCTTCTGTTCAGGTGTTGTGCCCTAAAGATTTCAGTGACTAAATCATTAAACCATACCTGTATAATGCATTTTTTTTTTTTTTTTTTGCATAACAAAGAAATATGCAAAAATAAATGTTGTGGTACCTGGATAGCTTATGTTCACACTACACAGATATTACCAGAGGTGGGAGTAAGTCACACATGTGCAAGTCACAAGCAAGTCTCAAGTCTTAACCTTCGAGTCTCAAGCAAGTCCAAGTCAATTTTTTATAAAAGCAAGCAAGTCAAGTCAAGTCACTGCCTTATGTCAAGCAAGTCAAGTCAAGTCACTGCCTTATGTCAAGCAAGTCAAGTCAAGTCACTGCCTTATGTCAAGCAAGTCAAGTCAAGTCGTAGCTTGGGTCACAAGTCACTGGCAAGTCATACAAACGTTTGATGATTTCACTGAATTTATATATTAAAATAAGTTAAAACTACATAAGTTGTGGACTATGGTTTTATTTGCAACATATTTTTTTTAAATATGCATTTCCACATACAGCTGAGTGGTTACTACAATAAAAATCTAAAAAATAAAAAATAAATAAAATTTCAAACTACATAGCCTAAAATGTAAATGTAACTGAAATTAGGCCAACATTAAAGCATTAAAAATTAATATGCTTCAAACATTGCAGAATACCATTAAAAGGTATTAAACAGTTCACAATTCAAGTAATGGTTCCTATGCCACCAAATGGCATTCAAACTGGCATCCCCTTTATATAAGTTATATAACAGCCGTTGGCATTTAGCCTATTATGAAGTTAAAACCGCCAATAGGTGGCGCCAAATCACCGTCTTAATGTACGAGTCATAGAAGCAGTCAACTGATTTGTTCAAAATGACAGATTCGTTCTGGAACTAAGCAACTAGGTCACTGAATCACAAATACGCATAACTCTTTCTGTGGCTTGTTTGGAACTATTGTCATTGGAGAAATAGAGCAAAAACAGAAAATATTTGGAATATTATGTCTAAAATGTCACATCACAATATTCACTCTTTGTTTACTGAACTGTTTTATAAAATCATCACATTTGCAATCGCGCCAATAATCTGGAAATATTTTTTTATATATGTTCAATTATGAAAATAACTCATACTAGGGCCATTTTTTCCACCACATTTTGAATTTTGGGTACATATTAATTCTGCTGGCATTTTTTACCACCAACCCCCTGATAACATTAAGAGAAACATAAACGACAAAACTAACACTTTTCTATATTGTTTTTCGTCATTGGAAAGAACAACATTTTTGGCTTTAAAGCATGATTTAAAAAGAAATGTGGCAAATGTTATACAAAACATATACCATCATTAATTATCATTTGAATATTGACAACATTAAGCTACATTTGAAAACATAATTGTGTATAAAGAGGCATGCTGTTTTGACCAATATTATTCTCTCTAGATTTAAAGATAGTCAAATTAACTATAACAAACAGGTTAAACAAGCCATAGCTTACTTTTAGACGTGGTGAATGAAGTTCGACTGTTCGAGGTTGTGATGGTCGTCCGATATCCCTTGCCAGTTAGTATGCGTACAACAAATCTTCTTGCATGAATATGGTCATTTTCTAGTGTTTATATCCAAAAAGATACGATGCAGGGAGATGTTTTTGTATTTAGCGCGCTCACCGCGATGTAGGCTATTTCTGGGCTTGTGCAGCGTCACGCAATCGCGCAGAATCTGATGACTGACGTCAATGGTTCCGTTGCTTTCATTTTGTTTATCAATGGATGTTGCGATGATTTATATAAAAATGTATATCAAGTCATTCTCGAGTCATACAGTTCAAGTCAAGTCAAGTCTCAAGTCATTGGGTCTCAAGTCAAAGTCAAGTCGAGTCATTTTCTTAATTTAGTCAAGCAAGTTTTAAGTCCTTAAATTTGCGACTCGAGTCTGACTCGAGTCAAGTCATGTGACTCGAGTCCCCCATCTCTGGATATTACTGATGATAAACGATCCCTGGTGTCACAAAAAAATAAAGCCCTGTTCACACCACCACTTCATATTCAGCAGCAAGCTGGCGATCTCCGGTGACATCAACCGCTGGAGAAACTCTGTTTAACTTCATGCAGACGAAAGGCCCGTACACACCGGGACGAATATCGGCGCGCGTTCAACGCATTTTTTGTGTTCACACCCAAGCGATTTTCGCTGAAGATGAGCCGAGTGAACATGCCAATTCATTCCCTGACATTAGATGGCGCTTAATGTAAAACAGAAATAGTCCTATTTTGTAGTCGCTGTCGCGTTTGTCATATAGTTCTTCATGTTCCGACAGCAACGAGACCAGCAGCTCTACATTCATCTGGCCTTGCTTCTTCCTCGTCTTATTTCTATATACTTGGCGTATATCTTCTTCGCCGTTACGTATGTGTGCTCGGCAAGACCGTTTTGTGTTTGAGCGCCCCCAAGTTGTGTTTTACCGTAACTTCAGAAGCTCCAGACACGTGAGCAAAAGCACCAATCTCATTGGTCGGATAGTTTTTGATGCGGCGCGTCAAACCAAAAAAACGAACCAGAGGCGTTTTTTTTTTAAAATGACGCTTTTAGGCGTGCCGTTTTCCGCGTCGGTGTGCACACTCACATAGGCGCCCTTTGTTTAGTCACGAGGCGTTAAATGTCGGCGAATATCGCGCGCGAAATTCGTCCCGGTGTGAACAGGCCTTAAGAGTGGCTTTCAGAAGCGACAACCAAGACAATCCTAACGGAGTGTTTCTCAAACGTAAGGCTGCATATATCGGCCGCCACGTACTCAAGCGCCGCTGAAGGCCGTCTCAATCTGAAGGCGAGTTACTTTCGTGTCCTTCACTCGGCTGATTTTGAAAGATGCATCAAGTGAAAGATGCAGTTAAGTGCTCCCGGAAGAGATGAGTTTTCAGTTGTCTTTTGAATGTTGTCAGGGATTCTGCATTCCGGATGAGGGTGGGGAGATCATTCCACCAGCTTGGAACCGTGAATGAGAATGTTCTGGAGAGTGATTTTGTGCCCCGCTGTGATGGTACCACGAGCCGTCGCTCATTGACCGATCGTAGGCTTCTGGTAGGGATGTAGACTTGTAGTAGTGAGTGGAAGTAGGAGGGAGCTGAACCTGTGGTCAATCTGTAAGCAAGCGTCAAAGCCTTGAACTTAATGCGAGCAGCGAGTGGTAGCCAGTGCAGAGAGATGAGCAGAGGAGTGACGTGGGCCCTTTTGGGCTCGTTGAAGACCAGACGAGCTGCAGCATTCTGGATCATTTGTAGAGGTTTAGTTGCACATGATGGAAGTCCAGCCAGAAGAGCATTGCAGTAATCGAGCCTAGAAATGACCAGGGCCTGGACGAGAAGTTGTGTTGCATGCTCAGTTAGGAAAGGCCTGATCTTCCTGATGTTGTGCATAGCAAACCTGCATGATCGAGCTGTCTTTGTAATGTGGTCTGTGAAGGTCAGCTGATCATCAAAGATTACACCAAGATTTCTGACCGACCTTGATGGGGTGATTGAGGATGAATCTACCTGGATAGTGAGGTCGTGCTGTAGAGACGGATTGGCAGGGAGGATGAGGAGCTCAGTCTTTGCCAGGTTGAGCTGCAGGTGATGTTCCTTCATCCATGCCGAGATGTCCGCCAGACAGCTTGAGATCCGTACAGCTACTGTGGGATCATCTGGTTGAAATGAGAGGTAGAGCTGGGTGTCATCAGCATAGCAATGGTAAGAGAAACCATGTGCCTGTATGATAGGTCCCAGTGATGTGGTGTAAATGGAGAAGAGGAGCGGTCCGAGAACTGAACCCTGAGGAACGCCTGTGGTCAGTTGATGTGCTTTGGATACCTCACCTCTCCATGTGACCTTGAAAGACCTACCTGTGAGATAGGACTCAAACCAGTTGAGGGAGGTTCCAGTGATGCCCAGTGATGAGAGGGCGGACAAGAGGATCTGATGATTCACAGTGTCGAAGGCAGCAGACAGGTCCAGTAGAATGAGGACTGATGATTTGGAAGCAGCTTTTTGCGATCCGCAAGGCTTCCGTGACTGACAGCAATGCAGTCTCAGTTGAATGTCCTTTCTTGAAGCCAGATTGGTTGACATCCAGCTGGTTGTTCAGAGACAGGAAGGATGATACTTGGTTAAAAGCAACTCGTTCAAGTGTTTTTGCAATGAATGGTAGGAGAGAGACAGGTCTGTAGTTCTCTAGAAGTGATGTGTTTAATGTTGATTTTTTAAGCAGAGGGGTTACCCGAGCCTGCTTAAATGCTGTAGGGAAAATGCCAGTGTGGAGGGATGAGTTGATAATGTGTGTGAGTGCTGGTAGAAGTGTGGGAGAGATGGCTTGTAGAAGGTGTGAGGGGATGGGGTCTAGAGGGCAGGTGGTAGGATGACTGGAGAGGAGAAGTTTAGATACTTCTTCATCGGTTAGTGGAGTGAAGGAGGAGAGAAGGTTATTGGCTGTGGGAGAGGTTAGTCTGGGTTCCTGTGCTGAGAACTGACTGCTGATAGTGGTAGTTTTGTTAGTGAAGAAGTTAGCAAAGTCATCAGCAGTTAAAGAGGAGGTGGGTGGTGGTGGAGGTGGACAGAGGAGAGAATTGAATGTCTTGAACAGTGAACGTGTGTTAGAGGCGCTGTTGATCTTGTTGTGGAAATATGAAGATTTTGCGGCGTGAACGTCAACAGAGAAGGCAGAGAGCAGAGATTGATACCTAGTGAGGTCAGATGTGTCTTTTGATTTGCGCCATTTCCTCTCCGCTGCCCTGAGCTTGGTCCGGTGTTCACGAAGAACCTCAGATAACCAGGGGTTAGAGGGAGTGGTGCGTGCTGGCCTAGAGGAGAGAGGGCAGATATTGTCTAAAGAAGAGGTTAGGATGGAGCATAAAGTATCCGTTGCAGTATTCACATCCAGAGATGAGAAATGTGAGGGTGAGGGAAGAGAGGATGACACAGCAGAGGAAAGATGGGATGGAGAATTCAGTTCAGGAAATTCAGGAGAAAAGAACTTTTCAGGAAAAAAGAACTGACGGATAAAACCAGTCGACACTAAGGTTATCTGAGATCCTTATGAAATGTAAGACAAAAATAATGTTTTTGGAGATGAAGGAATACATGTTTTCGTTTGTTTTGGTGTAAATGAATCACTGAACACTAAACTGTCAATACTTTAAGCCACTGGGAGACCACAGACGCTTGTCATTCACTGCATTAATAAAAAGCCAATTAGTATAAAGGTTTATATTACAAAGTATTTTGAATAGTATTTTCATGCTGTGACCATGGGGCAGGAACATGCGTAATTATTGCATTATTCCAAATAAATAGATTGAGATTCAGAAACAAATGTAAAGAGATTCACAAAAATGTATCAAATTCACAAATAAATAGATTAAGATCCACAAATAAATGTAAAGAGTTTCACAAAAATGTATAAAACTCACAAATAAATAAAATGAGATTTGCAATATATATATATATATATAGGCCTATATATATATTTACAAATGTGCTTTATGTCACAAACACAACTCTGCCTGGCATTTATTTATGAACCGCTTTCTGTGTATTGGTAAATCACTGCACGCATTTGTAAATCCCCTCATGCATTTGTGGATTTTGAAACACTTTCTAGCGTGATTGGTTGTAGCGAGAAAGTGCTACGATTGGTCAGCTCAATGTGGCCGTTATCTGATTGGCTTGAGGAAACGGTGGGTGGAGTCCACTTATTTGTGGATTTGTCTGCACGTCGATGCTAGAAGTGTTTCAAAATCCACAAATGCGTGAAGCGATTTACAAATGCACAGAAAGCAGTTCACAAATAAATGCCAGGCCGAGTTGTGTTTGTGACATAAAACACATTTGTAAATATATATATATTTTTTTGAAAATCTCATTTAATTTATTTGTGAATTTTTTTTTTTTTTGTGAAACTCTTTACATTTATTTGTGGATCTTAATCTGTATATTTGGAATAATGCAGCAATTCTCACCCCATATGTGTGACGTAGCCATGACTTACTAGGCCGTCTCAGTCAAACTCCAGCCCCGTATCCCAATGTCCATCTATATAACAGTATGTGGGATTAGAATAAGTGTGTCCCAATAGTCTGTTGAAAAGAGTATGTCAGAAGTCCCCGGATGGTCTACTATTTCGAAGTGCGGATACGTGCTCAGTATAACAGCTAATATTACCCACAACCCATTACACTTTGGAGGAGGATCCAGTTCAGAACTACAAACACGAGTAAAAAGTGTTTAAAAACTACAAACATGGCGGATGTACAAAACCGACGGTTAAGAGGTTTAGATAACGCGGTTTGAGTGACTAATCAACATTTAAGCTGATATAAAATATTTATTTAATTTTATAAGTGTTATATATTTAATTTGCAACAACACTGTGAACTTTTATAAAGATCTTTTTGGCAATTAAAGTGCTCCATTATGCAAAAATATGAGCAGAGTTCTCCGCATGAAAGCCCCGCGACTGGCAGATCAACAACGTGCTACTTCTTTTCTCATGCAGTAGGAAATTAAATTAAATCAAATGTGGAGGTTGTTAACTGTGACAAGATGATTGACAGGCCAGTTTACAGTGACAAGATGCAAGTAATTGTGTTACAGATCTTCCGTTAAAGCTGCAGTCCGTAGCTTTTTTAAGTTAAAAATAATCCAAAATAATTATATTTAAAAAAACGTATTCTGCCAGTGGTCAAAACTATCTGCTTGCCATAGCTAGATTCAAAACGGTTAGCTTGTAATAATGATTTTAATTCCAGTGGTACTGGTGGGTTTCCGTGGGAAATTCGAGCATGTCTTTGCGTCATGACGTCACACCCGTACACATAAAGAAGGAGTTTCGGCTAGCCGGCTATACTGCGCGTGACGAGATGTTTAGATGTATAGGCTTTTCTCGCAGCACTTTACATGATTAAACTTATGGCATCCAGAAAGATCCAAACAACAATCATCAGTGTCAACTGGAGATTCAGCAGTTATAAAACCCAAAAGACTTCGTACTTCGGATTTAAGGTGGCTAGAGAAAGAGAAAGAAACCGTCTCATGCGAACACAAGGATTTAAACATCGGCAGGGCTTTTGAAAAGTGCGTGAACTCCGTGTTTTGAAGGGGTTTCAAAACGGAAGAAGAGACGGCCTTTTTCTGCTGAACAAGTAAGACATTTCAATAGTTCAATCGTGTAACAGTACGTTTTCTTAATTCACACAGTTATGGAGTTTCCTTTGTTGTGCCTTTCTCGTTTTGCTATTATGGAGAATATGAATTCTGAACTACACAGGTAACCATAAAACACATTAAATTTAACATTAGTCACGCAATGCTGATGTTGTTAACATGAACAATTTGAGAACAAAGTAGGCTATAATTTGCACGGTTGCTGTAAATCGCGTTGATTAAATCTAACGAAGCTTATCATGTCGAATGCTTTTTCGCCCTTAGTTGGTCAGAACAAAAAATGGATGTTACTAACTTGTTCAGAAGACATTTTCTTATGAAAATTCTTATGTTGGTCAAACTTTCAAAAAGTGAATCTGTGATTCTGTATGCCAGTATCCACACAGCGCGGTGACTGACAGCACCACTCGCCTCAAAGCACTGTGTTCATCCGCGCTGTTTCATGCCGATTTACAACCCACGTAAAGATAATAATTCCGCGAATCACTGCAGTTACAGATTTCGAACAGAGAGATGGCGACAAAGAGGAAAAGCTACGGACTGCAGCTTTAAAGAAGCAATTTTATGACATGATTGTATGTCCCAAAACTTTTCTACTGACTGACTAAAACTGCAGTGTGAAAGATTACTCAAATCATAATGGTTAAGGACTCAGGGAAGTGTTAAATGATCAAAACGGTACTGTGAAAGATTTCACAAATCAGTATAGTTAGGACTCAAGAAAGGCTTAATGACCAAAAATGTTTCATGAAATATTTCACAAATAGTCTATTTGAGGCTAGTATGACCCGACTAGATGACCATTTTTAAACTTATAAGCTAATTTATCTAATGGCTTGAACCATTGTTCATTGACACAGCCTGTTTGTCATTATTTCACAAGAAAAAGAAGACGGAGCCGTGAGAAAAATGTGATTGTGAAAGTTTTCACTTCAGGCTCAATCTAAAACAAGTGATTTTTTTATTTATTTACGCGTTTATTGGAAATAGACATTAAACATGAAGAACGTCTCTTTTTTCCACATCCCTGACTAGCGGACTCAATAGGGGTTACAGACAAGTGTTTTGCTGTGGAAAATAAAAATCACAAATCAAGTAGGTTGTCACGTTTTGGTTTTGTTTCAAGTTCTTGTTTTATGTCTGTCATGTGATCCTGCCATGTGTTCTGTGTTGTCACTGGTTCATTGTTTCATTGTTCACAGGTGTCCCTTGTCTAGTCATTAGTCTTGTGTATTTAAGCCCTCATGTTTGCCATGTGTCTTTGTCAAGCATTGTTTCCTGCTACCACTGTTTGGTGAGTTCATGTTTTGAGTGCCACGCCACTGTTTTATGTTTGAAAATTTCTTGCACAAAGCTTGGGTTCTCCAGTGGCCGTTACTTACAGAATACTTGACCTACACTGTATGAACCCAGCACTTGCCCTCCTGTATCTACACCAGGGGAATAGTCCCCTAGAGACGTATGTGGGGGAATTTTGTGGACTGTGCTGCCAGGTAAATTTTAACGACGTGGCTCTAAGGGACATTTTTCACTTTGGGTTAAGAGAACCCTTGCGCTCCGGATTGCCTAGGGGGAAAATTTATTTTTCCCTTGCCCAATATTTTGATTATGCCCTTTTGTTGAGCAGCTCAACTTTTACTGTGGGTTTTGCGGACGAGACACCACAGTACCCTCCAAGCCTGAGCCTCTTCATGCCATGTGTCTTCGGGAGATGCAGCGCTGATCATAGTGGCCACGGCTTGTGTGTGTGGGCAGCACACACATCGGCTCTAGCCCGTGAGCCCTTGGCCAAGATGGCCGCCGCCGCTGATCCAGAGTCTCGTCCCAAGATGGCCGCCATCTGTACCAGGGGTACAGATCCAAAGGATACAGATCCAAGGTCTATCAAAATTGATGCAGCTAACACTGAAATTATTGCCATTGACAACCAACCATTTTCAGTGGTTTTAGGCCTTGGATTTAAGAGGCTCATGTCCCTTATGGAACCCAGGCACCGGATTACAAATGAGAAGTCAGAACAAAGATGCTTGATGAAACATATTCCAGAGTTTTGACAAAAGTCAAAAGTGTAGTGACGAAAGACAAAGCCCCATTCATGGCCTTCACAACTGACTGTTGGTCTGGCACTACAGGGTCCCTGATGAGCCTAACTGGGCATTTCTGAGGACTGGTCTAGAAAGCAAGTGGTGCATAATGTCAAGCCCATGACTGCATCACACACAGCCAGTTATATTCAAGAAACCTTCCTCAACATGGTAGGAGATTGGGATATTGCAACAGAGCGTGTTGTTCTTGTACTAAGAGATGGAAGAGCATGGTAAAAGAAATGAAACTGGCTGATCTTCCTGATTTATTCTGCACTGCTCACACCCTTCAGCTCATTATGAGTGATGGCCTATCTTGTCAGAGAGCTGTCCTGGACATTATTGCCATATTAAAAAGCTGTGCAACTCACTTTGGCCACTCTGTACGCGCCAAACTAAGAGCCATTCAAGAGGAGCATGGGTCTCCCAAAGCACTACATCAACCAGGCTGTCCCAACTCGATGAAACTCAACACTTCATATGCTCCAAAGAATGTATGAATAGAGACGGGCACTGAATGTGTACGCTGGTGAACATGGGCATATCAGTGGTTATCTGCCACACAGTGGGACATTGTCTGTTACCTTATTGGCACACTGGTTCCCATCGAAGAAGTCACAATGGAGATGAGCAACTGAGTCTTCATCAGCATGCATTATCCCCAGTGTGTCTGAGCTAAAGCTGATCCATCATCAGTAGGGATCAAAACTCTGTGAAAGACCATGCTTGACAGCCTGACAAAGCAGTTTTCCAAGGCAGAAGACACAAATATTCTGGTCCTAGCAACACTCCTTGATCCCAGATACAAAGCTTGTGCCCTTGCGCCTGAAGAAACACTTGAAAAAGGAAAACTGTGGCTAAAAGAGGAAGCTAACGAGCTCAGAGAACAAGACCCGAGTTCTCCACCAGAAGGACCTGAGCAGGACGAGGAACCAGAGACAAAGCAGCAGAGAATCCATCAGCCCAGTTTAGGGGACACCCTGTACGCCAGGCTCCTCTGTGCCACTGTGTCTCGGGATGCACAGCTTTCAGAGAGAGCTTGAGTGCTGTTTGTCAGAGCTTGTCATTAAAAGAAGTGACATGCCTCTGCAGAGGTAGCAGATAAATGAAACCACATTTAAAACACTTGCACAACTAGCCAAGAAATCCCTGTGCTCCGTGAAGTGGGCATGATTCATGACGAGAGGAGCCGGCTGACTGGCACCATGCACACCAACTCTGCTTTCTCCATTATACTTTGAGGTTTCTTAACTTTGAATATTAAAATAGAACTAGAAATAGAAAATGTTATAATTCAATCTATTGCAGTTCTATAACAGAACTAGTTTCACCTGTTTTACAAGTTTTTTGAAGTGCCTTTTTTATTATTATTTTTTGGATGGAACTGTTTTATTTGTTATTTAGAGTGTCGCTTTCTTCACCGTTTCAGTGTAAATGCATGTTCATGTTCATGGTCCTGTACTGTTCTTTTTATTTTTGTATAAAGTTCAGCACGGTTTTACTTGGAGTGTTATGTTTTTTTATCCAGTATCAATTTTAAAAACTATCGGTTGATTAATCGTTATCGGCAAGTTCGGTCAGACCAAGTTATCGGTATTGGTAAAATCCACTATGGGTCGACCTCTATTGTGTATGTACGCCCTCATGTTTGCCATGTGTCTTTGTCAAGTATTGTCTCCTGTAACCACTGTTTGATCATGTTTTGAGTGCCACGCCACTCCTTTGTTTTATGTTCGATCCTATCTTGAATAAAGCTGCACTTGGGTTCGCCAAGCTTGCCTCCAGTGGACGTTACTTACGCAGGGCAAGACGTTCCCATGTTGAAAGACCTGAATTTTCAACATGGGATTTTATTTACATGTCTACGACAGGGCACTGCAGATTTATAGCCAAACAAAATCTATATATCAAACCCCAAACAATATTTACTGAGGTAAACTACCTAGCTTGCTTGCTCTGAACTTAAACTTACTCTACACATGCCCTTCCGAAGTCTTCGGATTTATATGAACTGCTGTTGACAAGTTAACGATTAGCCAGCTATTTAGATCATTAGTATATACTATGCGTGCGTATTATACACCATAAAGTGCGTATCATATGCACGCGAAAACTGCGTAGCATATGCACGCAAAAAAACAGTTTTGGCGTATAAATGGCACGAGAAATAACATTCGTGGTATAGATACGCACTTTCATGAGATCGGGCTGAAAGAAACACAAGAGAACATTTAGTTTTTCCCAAATGTGAAAATTCTGTCATCAGTCACTCAATCAATCAATCCCAATGTTGATCTAAACCAGGGGTGTCAAACTCAGAGTTTAGTTCCAACCAGCTCCAACACACACACACCTGTACCTGTAGTTTCAAATAAGACGAAGGACTTGATTAGCTGGAACAGCTTTGCGCGAGGTTGAAGCTGAAGGGGCTGATATACCGCTGATATAAAACCATTACTTTATTTGCAAAACCCCTCTGCAAACACCCCCTGTTGTGTTTCAATAAAGACAGAATCAATTGAATTTGGAACAACATGAGGGTGAAGAAATGACAGAATTTTAATCGGTAACAATTTTTGTCACGGGTTGGTTTGTAACAGTCTAAATAAGCACTAAAAACACTGGAGAAACCACAAGAACACCGCAAACCAGTTTAACCAGAGTACAGCAGAGAGAGCGAGTCCCAAAGAAACAAGTACCAGTTCAGCTCTCCCCATTACCAGCCATACAGCGCCATCTAGTGCTGGCATAAAGCAACAGCATTATTAGTGCATAACACAATACACTTTACATTTGCAAAAAGGATATCGTTCTAAAAAACAAATTATGCCCTTTGAATACACTATGCATTTTTCGCATTTGAATTACAGTAAAAAGTAGCCACCATTAAACCTACTCCAAAAGTGCATGAGTTTACACACCTGTCCTAAGCGTAGACCGCATGGTTGCGACTGAAAATGAGGCTGTTCTGGCTTGTAGGCGTTGTACACTACGACTGTTCAAAGGCTTGGGGTCAGGACGAGGTTTCTTAAAGAAATCAATAGTTTTATTTCTGGTGTCAATCACAGATGTTGTCTTGTATTGCTTTATAACAACATATGCATACTAATGTAATATCCATTTAACAGTAAATCGAATGCACATTTTGAACAATATCTTACATTTAAACTAAGAAAATAAATAAACATCTACACAGTATTGACACAAGTAATCCAACCAACAGCATTGTTCACAGTCATAATAGACTTCAGGAATATGACAACTCTGCATAAATATACCAAGCATTTATGTATTGTGAGTTTCTCTGTGGATATGAAACCAGACTGCACATTATATTACATAATTCAACAGCCCACTGTCAATAATACCTTACTTTAGCTCTTTGAAATTACGCAATAAAAATCATATTGCTGTTCTGTTATATTTTCTTTTATCACCCTCCTTGACTTCAGATTTAATCTTATGTGCTTTATGAACTCTATATGTGCATTGTGCAATATGACTAGACACAGAGCGGATGTTTTTACACATTTCTCTGCTGATTTTGAGGGAAAATCTGCAGAATGGTTTTAAACATTTAATTGAGATTAGTTTGTTGCCAAGATTACAACAATCTTAGAAGTAAAATATTATTATTATTTTAAATAAATAAGTCTCTCCAGGAGTGGAAATCTGTAGAATGCTACAAATGACAGGCCTTTCAATTCTGTGGAAATCTATAGAGAAAATACAGAAAGTGGTGCAGATTGTATGCAGGTCTCAATTCTTTTACATTTGTCTGTATTTTTAGATATAGTATGTATAGAAGTAAGTTTTTGTATTAATCAGGTTTGTGCAAAATTCAGAACTGAAGAATTGGTTCCAGTTTAGATTAAGTTCTTAGATTGATATTATTTGAATCAAAATGGGCAACAACAAAAATCAGAGTTCTAATGCAGTGACATTCAACATAGAAAAGAAGTGTCTTTTCACCCTCAGGTTATACACAACATTTCAAATAAATACAAATATTAGCATTTAAATCTGTTTGCCACCTCAATTCAAACTCAAGGAATTAAATATGAGGGTATTGAATGGGAATTAAAAAGACAAGCTCAGTTGGATTCTGCATGGCAGTGATGGCACATTAATATCTTTGAGGATAATGAATTAATATCTTTGAAGATATTAATGTGCCATCACTGCCATGCAGAATCCAACTGCGCCTGTACCTATACTGAGCTTGTACCTATACTGTAACTATAATGAGCTTGTAACTATACTGAGCTTGTAACTATAGTGAGCTTGTACCTATAGTGAGCTTGTAACTATAGTACTTTACCACTTTTTGATGGATAAATAACAACTAATTAAATTAAGTGCAGAAATCTCTGCAAAGACAAGTTTTTGTACACCTGCATGATCCACAGGTCTGTATGAGTGCATAAATATGAGCAAATGAAGGCATCATTTATATCATAAATACAGTAGGGCATTATGATAAAGAGGTCCTCTTGTGCTTTTTCACGTTCATCTTTCTTTAGTGTGTAATGTTGCTGTTTGAACATGAAGAAGCTCTGAGTTATTCTCTAGCTATATCAGTGTCAGTGTTTCTGAACTCCTGAAACGCCTCCATTGTAGATTGAGTTTCTCCCGGGAACGAACACGTCACAATATTCCTCATTTTAATATTTCCTATGCAGAATAAAGGGGCGGGGCCTGGTTGAGTTAGTTAGTGGTGTGTTAAACTGGCGGTTATGGGAAGGGGCGGGACATTTCCCAAACACACTCGAAGCGCTCGACCAATCACAACACACTGCTCCAGCCGACCAATCAGAGCACAGTGTGCTTTTCAGGAGGAGGGGCTTCATAGAGACAGGAAGTAAACAGAGCGTTACTGACAGACTGGGAAGAGAGGAGCCGCAACAATGGAGAATATGAGGAGAATAATCAAAATTCAAGCAGGAAAACCTGTTCTAGTAGAGCCTGAAACACATCAACACTTAAAGGGCATAATAGGTCCTCTTTAATGTTGCAAAAAGCTTGTCATTACAAGTTGTCCATTGTACTCTTAATTTTGGCTCTTGTTTTGGAGCGCGTGTTGACCTCTGATGTGGATGGTGTCGGGGATGCGGCAGAATGCAGCTCAAATGGGGGATCTTCCTCTTTTACGGTCTCGTCCTCGCACTCGTCGTCCATCTCCATCTGATGTTTTGTGCAGTGTTTCTCAAAGGTGGACATCTTCACGAATATTTTGTTGCACACCTTGCAGTGGAAGAGCTGCTCTCCGCTGTGTAAGTGCAGGTTGAGCTGCAGATAAGAGGACTGAGCGAAGGTCCCGGAGCAAACGCCACAGCAGAGCGTCCCGCTGCCCTGGTGGCTCTTCTCGTGCTGCTTCAACATGGACACGGACCGGAAGCCCTTCTGACACGTGGCGCACACGAACCGTCCCTCGCCCAGCTCCAGGGCCTGATGGTTGAGCAGGTGAGCGGACGTGCGGAAGGCCTTCCCACACTTGTCACACTTGAAAGGGCGCTCGCCCGTGTGCAAGCGCAGGTGGATAACAAGCCCGGCCTTTTGTGTGAACGCCCTGTCGCACTGTGTGCATTTGAAGGGCTTCTCGCCGGTGTGGAGCCTGCGATGGGTCTTCAGGTGCGAGGCACGGCCAAAGCTCTTGTTGCAGTCGGGGCACTTGAAGGGTTTCTCGCCGGTGTGGATGGTCTTGTGGCGCAGAAGTTGGGACGACTGCATGAACATTTTGGAGCACACGCTGCATTTGTACTTCCTCTCTCCGGAGTGCGAGCGCATGTGCAGAGACAGGTGGGACGAAGAGATGAAGGTCTTGGAGCAAAGCCGGCAGGTGTGAGGCTTCTCCCCGGCGTGGCTGCGTTTATGCAGGACCAGGCGAGAAGAAAGAGAGAAAGATTTGTCACAGAAGGGGCATTTGTAGGGCTTGTCTTCTGTGTGCATTCGCTTGTGTTTGGTGAGCATGGAGATCTGGGTAAAAGATTTGTCACACAGGCCACAAGGGTGAGCTCGAGGCTTGGACGAGTGGGACATGATGAATGATTCAAAAGTCCATCACACCTAATGACAAAAACATCGCATGAGTTGACAATACAGTGAGTTCAAAATGTATTGCAGGTGTAATTGAGAGTCGGCATCCATTGGCGGTCTAAATGTCCACTAATTTATTCTAAAAAAAGCATGAGAACTAGAGCAAATGGAAAAATCAACTCTTTACTAATGTACAACTGTATAACAACATAGAATTGTCAAAAGTACAGACTTTGGTACCAAGTCGGTACTAACATTTTAAAAATGTGACAATACCAGGATTTCCCTCTAGCATTTTGAGCGCTGTTGAACGGATTCTTAAACACCTCTGATTGGCCACTCAATGTATGCCTGTGATTGGCTACAATGATCAACGCTTCAAAAACATGTTGTCTTTGACGCTTACACAGATACACACGGGAGCATTTGAAAGCGGCGTCTATCATACATTGGGGATCAGCTGATAGACGCCTGCTTTTAAACGCTCCTGTGTGCATCTGTGTAAGCGCTCGGTGAAGAGCATCAAAGATGTTATTGTTGATAATCATAGCCAATCAGAGACATATATGTCGAGCGTGTGAATGCAATGGCCAATCAGAGGCGTTTAAGGATCCGTTCAACAGTGCTCAAAATGCTAGAGGGAAATGCTGGTATTGTCACATTTTTAAATTTCAGTACCAAGAAGTCAGTACTTTTTGACAACACTATAAAAACGATTTTTATAGATGATGCAACATCATTTGTTTCTGCCAAAAGAGAAAACAAATATCCTCTTCCTGCTTAACTAATAATAACAGTGGAATGATTCAGTTAACAGGGAACGTTCTCAGAACTGTAGTTAATGTTGTGGCAAGGTTCTCTCAAAGTTATGAACAAACGTTCTTCCAATAATGTTAATAGAATGTTTGTTTAAAGTTATCTGGTCTTTAATAATGTAAAACATAGATCATTCATGACACGTTTCCTCTGAAAGGTTTTGGTTGGACGTTTGTCTAACATTTTTGTTTCGGGACGTTCAGAGAACATTCAAAAGTAACGCTGCTTGCTAAACGATGAAATGTAATGTTCTCTTAATGTTCGCATAACCAAGAAAAAACATTTAAAAAACTGGATGTTTTGAACGTTCAGAGAAAACGAATAAATTAAGTTTTCATAACTTAATGGGAATGTTAGCAAAACGTTCCTAGGACATATTTTTGTTAGCTGGTGGATATAAATCTTTCCAACCAATCAGCTTGTGGTAAATGTAAGGTTTGGTACAATGCATCATGATTGCATTTTGCAAATATGTAATCATGTAGGGCCTAGCAGATGCTTAACCAGTGGCTGAATTTTATGAAGGGCTCTTAAAAGTGTGACATATTTCTCCGTATCTGCTTCCTTTGACGTCATAGCTGTTTGTTGCCAATGGCAGCAGTTATACATTATTATATATAGGCCTATTACATAGACTTTCTGATTTAAAATTTAGCCAAAACACTGAATAACTCAAAATTATTAAATGACTTAATAAAGGAGGGGAGAATTCATTTACTCTAGCCTAGATGAGGATCTCCATTCATTTAAATGTTTGGAAATATGTTTGAAACTTGGAAAGATAATAATGCATTTATGTGTGTGTTTTATAGAACTACCATATAATTATAATGCCCTTTAAAACATATGATAGTTTTATATGGTTGGGGACAGCAGGTTTGAGCATTATACACATTTCCTTCCTGGAACAGCCTCGAGCACAGCGACTGTCTTCACACATCACACACATGATGCAGGAAACAACTGAAGCTGCGTATGTTCGCTAATAACTGGGCGTGGAATAAAGTCCGTATGCCCAGCAGTGATGTTTTCTACACAAAAGACAACCAAACATGACTTGCGCCAGGGGAAACATTTCTCAAGGGCTTAAATAGGTCATTTCACCCTGTTCGTGATTATGCAACATCCAAGAATGCAAAAACGCAGACTCACCCTTTACACCAGTTTCCACACAGAACATCCTCACACACCGAACTGAAGCTTTACAGAGGATTTCGTTGTATTATTCAGTGCACATGAGTCGGATTCTGGTTATGGTTAGATAAGCTAATTCACCACAGATGAACGGACATGGATGTAGAATATGGCGCCATGAAATACACGTCAGCATTTGCAGGTTTTGGCGAAAATCACACGAGCTGACGGCGATATTATCTCTGGTAGATGAAATACACTGTAAACAAAGGGAAATCAGTTTCTCTCTTTAGTGGTGGAAGCCATACATAAAGCAGCCTCACTGCCATGCTATCAAAATAAAAGTAGCCTAATTATTTACAATTATATATAATGTAGTTGTAAATCCCCTAGAGCTCATACAGATTCCAGGATGTTACATTAATTACAGCTTTTTTTTTTTTTTTTTTGCAAGGTAGGCTAACTCATAATACATTAAAAAGGATCTCCTTTTAACATAAAAAGCTTTCAGAATCCTTGTTTCTTTCTTTAGTTTATTAGGCCTGTTCTTTATTTTTCCTGCTCTTTTCTATTCACTCATAGGTGTAATTTCCTCGAAAGTATCGGTTTTACTACAAACAAATAATTAACACAAAAACCGGTTATGGTTTTTAAACCATGGTAACCACAAACAAGCATGGTTTTACACACAAAAAAAAAAAACAAAAAAAAAACGGTTATGTTTGTTAAACCATGGACCACAATAAATGGTTTTCAAGCATCCTGTGTTTTGGTTTGCAACAGTTAGCCTACTTTAAGTGTCTGGTTTAGTTAAAAACGGAGCTATTTCTGTGAAAACATGGTTTAGGCTATTTGACAACTCATTCATTGTGAAGGAGGAGTGTAGGCTAAGTTTCGTTTCACTAAACAGGATCCGTTCTAGAGAACAGAAACCTAGAGAACCAGTGATTGGCTTCATTATCATTGTGAAACCTAGAGAAAGCTCGCGCTGGTTTATCGGACTCACTTTCCGATCGCTGCATTCACTCTGCATCAGGACCTCTGAAGGTAGGAGATAACCACATTTAGGAGTTTAGAAGTTTTTTAAATGTAACTAATATGATGTAATACTATAATGTAATAGGCAATAATATAACTCAACAATATAACGTAACTTATATGCATTTTTTATTTAAAAAGTACAAAAGAGGGATCATAAAAATGGATTTTTTTTTTATCACAAGTATGAATAGGCTATTTTTACACAGCAGATTTTTATATATAGTCCACAATTGTTCATATTTTGTCTTCTGGAAAACATTGCAAACCATCTTTAAATGCTTTTAGTTACCTACCAGTTGTCGAGGTTCAAGTGCTTTAAGACCTTTAAATACATTTAGCAACCATGTAAGCACATTAATCAGAGATTATAATCAACATTTTCAGCAATTTCAGGTAGACTAATTTACCACAGAAAATTTATGATTTGTACTACACTGGTTTTTCAGAGAAAAACTGTTTTAAAATGTAAAATTTTGATTCAAACCACTGGTTCTTGAGGCAAAGTTGACATAACAAATGATTTGAACATTGAATGTGTGTATGCAAGGAGAGAGAGAGAGAAAGATCGAGATCGAGATAAAGCTCTACCCATTGGCTCTGCAGTTAGTAGCCTCTGTGTGTCTGTGACACAAGCCTTCTTGAGCATCAGTGAATGTTTAGAGCTTTTGTAATAGTTGTATATGACCATCACAAAACATTAAACCAGTCAACCAACAACACGGTATAAGATTCAAGTGTGCAGAACGTAAACTTCTGAGCTGGTTCAGTTGTGTAAATTCAGTAATTATTTTCTCTTGTGGACTATATGGAAAAATCAGTTGTGCTGTTTAGCTTATCCAGGGAAGTACAGAATAAAGAAAAAAAAGGCAATTTTTATGATGATCCTCTCATTTTTTTAAAAGATTAACATCTAGCAGATTCTGCGAGGTGTATGCAATCTTATATACGTTATATTTTTATTGAGATTACATTTACAGTATTGTTACCGTTTTCATGGAATAACTGTTCAAAAAGTTGTCTTCTTTTAAGAATTTGGAGAAATTGGAAGTTAATTATTGTTTTTTTTTAAACAGTTCAATATTTTTAACCACACAGGAGAATGTAAGAGAAGAACAATGAGTTCAGCATCAAAGCAAAAGAGGAAAAAGTATGTGGTTTTATTCACTGCATGTTTTTGTAACGATTATGTCCAGTTTGGTTCCTGTTTGCCTGTGTTCCCCTTTGCTAGTTTGTCTCCATGTTTTTTGATTGAGTTCACATGTGTTCCTGGTTATGTTAATTATCCATGTATGCATTTGAAGTCCCACTGAGTGCCTTGAAACGTGCAGCATTATTCAGTGTGTTGATGTAACATCCACTGAAACAGGAAGAAAGGCCGGGGCATATCTATCAGCTCCTCCCATTTTTTAAAGCCTCAGTTTCCCCCTATTCTCTAACGGTTTCTCCTGCTAATCTCCTCCGAATCGCTGACTAACTAACACTAACATGAAACCAGACTTCATTCGCCCCAATGGAAAGCATATGAACACGGTCTGAATCGTTCTTTATCTCCTATATAATAGACTAGCTGCAGCTTCAGAGTCTATTCTTAATGTAGGGGGGCGGAGCTTCGGATTCTAGAGAGCATTTGATTGGACAGAAAATCTGATGCAGCTGAAGTGCAGATTGATGTCATCAAAATCATTGATCCCTTGGCATTAGTGAGAGACTACAAGTTTTGAATGCTTATATCTTTTAAATGCAAATTGCACAAAAATACTACTAATTGCTGATTAACAAGGACATATTAGTCATTGAAGGATAAATGCCATAAAAAGCTCAAATAAGCTAGTAATTATGTATTATCCTGAATGTACAGTAAACACATTTTTAAGCTGTTATGTACAACTTAGTAAACCATCTATTATTTTTGTGCAGTTTAATGTACTTAGTTATATTTCAGTGATTCACCATCTATTAAGTTAACTGAACACTATGAAGCTAGTAACTATATTTAATTAGTGCTTTTTTTTTACAGTTATAAATTACTAAAATAAATGAAGACAATTTGACCCCCATTCTAAAGTGTACAGTAAGGACACCATATTCATACTAAAAGCCCCCCCCCCCCCCCCCCCAAAAAAAAAAAAAAAACGGTTTAAATTTTTATTTCATGGGGACTTTAAGCACTGATTTTTACTAGTTCATAGTTATTTACTGAAGATACCTACACACTGTAATGCACACACAACAAAGGAGATAATAATCAAAATGAATCAAGATTTTGATTATTATCTCCATCTTCATGTGTGCATTACAGCCGCATTATGACAGTTTTATGCGTAATCCCATAACTAATATGGTGGAGCGTTAAAGTACACTGAGAGTCATCAGATCAAGCATGTTTATGAAAAAAAATATGTTTTACAAATAATCTCAAGCATACTAACAATTTATTTATTAAGCTGATTTTGTATTTAGTCTATTACTGTCACAATGATGAAGAAGATTTTTAATAATTAAGTAAACTCGGGTACAGAAAGGACTGTGACAGTAACAGTGTGTGCGTGCAACAAACAGTAACCGACTGAAGAGTGAAACGGAGCAACTTAAATACACACTGATGATGAGATGATAATGAACAGGTGAGATGATTAGATGAGTGTCCATGACAACCGATAACTGGCGGGAAACTGAGACAAAGAAACAAATGTGACTGATGAAAACACACTAAAAGTCCAGGAAAACAAAAACTAAGAACAAACAAAACTGAATAGACGTGACAATTACATGCACCTTGAATTTGCTATGTATGTGTTTTGTGCAGTTTGTGATAAACTCTACATTGTTCAATGCAGAAATAAATTTGGTGCGACGTCTCCACCATTCATTGATTACCTAAAAGAAATTTTGAGAAGGTACCCAGATGGAGGACAAATATTGAAGGTAGGCAAAAAAAAAAAGGTTTAAAAATTGCATGAATACTTTTGCATCATTGTTAAATGGTATGTATTATTAAATATCTTATAATTTCTGCTTTTAATATTAATCCTGTAACATACCAGGAGCTGATCCAGAATGCAGATGATGCAGGAGCTTCACGTGTGGTGTTTATTCATGATGAGAGGCATTATGGGACTCAGAGCCTGTGGACTGAAGAGCTCGGGAAGTATCAAGGTATTTGTGTTGTAAACACTGGAAGCAGATTTAAATCACACTAGACTTAAGATTTCAAAATTAGTCTAAGGTTTAACATTTGTCCTCATTCATGTCACAACCATGAAGAGTTTTGCAACTATACCTTCTGCCCTTTTTTTAATGGGAAGCGAGTTTTGAGTTCTGAAATTTACAGTATGTTTTTATATTAAATCCAACTTTTTGGCTGCGGCTATTTGCACTTCTTGGGCCCTATCTTGCACCCGGCGCAAATGACTTTGTACACCGACGCATGTATCATTCCTATTTTGCACCCGCGCAAAGCGAGCTTTTCCCTCCACAGACGCACGCCGGCAAACTAGGAAATGAACTTGCGCTCCCTGGGCGGTTCAGCGCAAAAAGAAGGCGTGTTTCGGCGCAAACATTCCCTAGTGCTATTTTGCAGTTCCAGGAAACAATCGCGCCACTAACCAGAAAAAACCTAGTCTAAAGTCAGTGGCACGTTGCGCGTACATTCAGATGCTATTTTAAGCGCGCATGCTTGGCCATAATACAGAGTGTGAACAACGCGCATACACTGTAGATGATTCTCTCATCTACAGGTCCTTCTCAAAAAATTAGCATATTGTGATAAAGTTCATTATTTTCCATAATATAATGATAAAAATTAAACTTTCATATATTTTAGATTAATTGCACACCAACTGAAATATTTCAGGCCTTTTATTGTTTTAATACTGATGATTTTGGCATACAGCTCATGAAAACCCAAAATTCCTATCTCAAAAAATTAGCATATCATGAAAAGGGTCTCTAAACGAGCTATTAACCTAATCATCTGAATCAACTAATTAACTCTAAACACCTGCAAAAGATTCCTGAGGCTTTTAAAAACTCCCAGCCTGTTTCATTACTCAAAACCGCAATCATGGGTAAGACTGCCGACCCGACTGCTGTCCAGAAGGCCATCATTGACACCCTCAAGCAAGAGGGTAAGACACAGAAAGAAATTTCTGAACAAATAGGCTGTTCCCAGAGTGCTGTATCAAGGCACCTCAGTGGGAAGTCTATGGGAAGGAAAAAGTGTGGCAAAAAACACTGCACAACGAGAAAAGGTGACCAGACCCTGAGGAAGATTATGGAGAAGGACCGATTCCAGACCTTGGGGGACCTGCGGAAGCAGTGGACTGAGTCTGGAGTAGAAACATCCAGAGCCACCGTGCACAGGCGTGTGCAGGAAATTGGCTACAGGTGCCGCATTCCCCAGGTCAAGCCACTTTTGAACCAGAAACAGCGGCAGAAGCGCCTGACCTGGGCTACAGAGAAACAGCACTGGACTGTTGCTCAGTTTTGCATGTCATTCGGAAATCAAGGTGCCAGAGTCTGGAGGAAGACTGGGGAGAAGGAAATGCCAAAATGCCTGAAGTCCAGTGTCAAGTACCCACAGTCAGTGATGGTCTGGGGTGCCATGTCAGCTGCTGGTGTTGGTGCACTGTGTTTTATCAAGGGCAGGGTCAATGCAGCTAGCTATCAGGAGATTTTGGAGCACTTCATGCTTCCATCTACTGAAAAGCTTTATGGAGATGAAGATTTCATTTTTCAGCACGACCTGGCACCTGCTCACAGTGCCAAAACCACTGGTAAATGGTTTACTGACCATGGTATTACTGTGCTCAATTGGTCTGCCAACTCTCCTGACCTGAACCCCATAGAGAATCTGTGGGATATTGTTAAGAGAAAGTTGAGAGACGCAAGACCCAACACTCTGGATGAGCTTAAGGCCGCTATCGAAGCATCCTGGGCCTCCATAACACCTCAGCAGTGCCACAGGCTGATTGCCTCCATGCCACGCCGCATTGAAGCAGTCATTTCTGCAAAAGGATTCCCGACCAAGTATTGAGTGCATAACTGAACATAATTATTTGAAGGTTGACCCTTTTTTTTTTGTATTAAAAACACTTCTTTTATTGGTCGGATGAAATATGCTAACTATTTGAGACAGGAATTTTGGGTTTTCATGAGCTGTATGCCAAAATCATCAGTATTAAAACAATAAAAGACCTGAAATATTTCAGTTGGTGTGCAATGAATCTAAAATATATGAAAGTTTAATTTCTATCATTACATTATGGAAAATAATTAACTTTATCACAATATGCTAATTTTTTTACAAGGACCTGTACACAGATGCATTTTACTTTTTGCAAATGATACATTATTATAAGGAAAAATACTAAAACATGAGGGAAATCATTGTTGTGTCCATGACGATAGGAAAAAATAGGCATAAAGCTTACACATTTACCCAAATTATTATATGCATGTTTAACCGAAGCTAATTTGGGTGGGTTTGTCCCGTCCCCAATGTCACTTCTCTTTCTTTTACGGGCCTGATGAGAACATCGATCTCCTCGGCTGTGAACCGATTCTGAAGCGCGCCTGGTAACTGTGCCGTTATAATAGTATTGCGCCATGGAACAAGCGCACCTCGTTCATCATGCTCTTAAAGGGAATGTGATATGACGCTCTTATTGGTTTGTTTCCCGTTACGCCCAAACCACACCTATGAATAATGAAGCTACTTCAGACCAATACCTTTTAGATTTGCGTTGAGCGCAAGAGTAATTTATCCCGCCGGTTAAATAGCAACAGCGCCGAGATCCGCCCACAAAGTTACTTGCGCTTTTGCGCTTGACACTTGCGTTTTAGATCGTTAAAATAGGGCCCAGTAACTTTGTCTTGTCCGTTGTCCGGAAAGTCCCCCACCCACGGAGGGAGGATCCTTGGGCTCCTGGCTGGCTCGCCAAATAGTTATAGATTTTTTCCTCAAACCTAACTACCGTAAAACTTCAAATAATAGCCCGGGCTTTTATTTTCCCAAATCGACGAACTGCATCGGCTTGTATTTGAGACAGGCATCTACAGTATATGAGACAGGCCTTTAATTTAGTGTTGAGATCTTGTTCATTGATTTTAGGCCTAGAGATAACGATCCAAATAGCATAGGCTGATAGGCAGAAAGCATGACAGTCGGAGGTTACCACATTATATTATGTTTTATTTATAATTCGAATGGGTCTAACAAATCAGTTAATGCAAGAAGTAGCTTAATATATTGTCTAAAGGGGCGAGAAGTGCAGCGCTGCGCCGCGTCGCGTCTAGGACAACTCGAGGTTGTCATAGACGCGACGCGGCGCTGTGCTTCTCGTCTGGTGTACGACCCCCCTTTAGATTATTGGCAACGAAACGATGTGACAGCCATGGGCCGAACAATACAAGTTACAAGTTTATTGACGAATTTCTCCTACTCGTCGCTCTCCTCCACTTCCCCCTCTCCGGCCTCCGCTAACTCTGCCTGCCGTTTTGCGCTAACAGGTAGGTAGGTAAGTTAGGTAGGTTAACTTTATTGTCCCCAAGGGGAAATTTAGCTTGGGCACAGTGCAGAGTTGCTTCATAAAAAATAAATAATAAAAACGTCACAAGAACCTGAGAAGAGAAGAAAAAGTAGACACAGAAGAAAAAGGACATTGTTGACAACACAGTTCCATGGGTTAAAGTGCATATGCTAAGGTGCTAGTATGTTTATTGCACGTTGCCCTATTTCGCATTGCTCAGGGCTTCCAGACGCGCAGGGCTCTCTTGCATGCGCAATCTGCACCATAGAACTGGCTTAAAAAGACGATCTGACGGGTTTTAGAAGATTAGATACAACCCGAAACTAAAAAACAGACCAGGCCTTTATTTATCCAAACCTGTCGCCACACCAGGCGTGTAAAAGAGACAGGCGTCTATTTGGGACTCGGCTATTATTTGAAGATTTACGGTATTATAGATTGGTTTCCCTAAAAGAATAAAAGTATAAGTGTAAAATATCAGCCTATTGCACTATGTGTTCTGTTAATATGATTGGCTTTTATTCTATGTGACTATATCAGTAGGAGTGAATTGAAGTTCAATTGAAGCTCTGTAAATGTTGTGAAGATCATGAGAACTATTTGCATGGAAAAAAAAAAAATCTGATTGTTTGATTGGACATTGGGCATTGATGATAATTGGCAGCTTAGCTGATTTAGGAGCAACCAAAATAATAAATTAGATGCACTTTGCCAATAATAACTGCCATCTGTGCCTCTCCTCATTTTGAAAAGCTCCAGTCACCAGTATTGTATCTCAAAAATCTTTGTATCTCAAAACCAGGTCATATAAAATGAGCTGAAAATAAGGGCAATCAGTAAATACAGTATGAGAGACTCATAACTCATTCTTATCTGTCATGACCAGTATTTGACCAGATACTGAAAGTCTTTACTGTGCTATAGGCAAAGTGTGTTATTTTCAAAGCTGTTTGGCCATTTTTGTCTGATCATCTATTTGCATCTTTGCTCTGGCAGGACCGGCTCTCTACGCCTTCAATGATGCAGCCTTCACAGAGGAAGACTGGGAGGGAATCCAGAGAGTTGGCAGAAGCATCAAGCAGGACGACCCAACAAAAGTCGGGAGATTTGGGATCGGCTTCAACTCTGTTTATCATATTACAGGTGAAATACACTACATTAACAGATTGGCTCATATAACTTTTTTGGGGTATTCTACTAAGTGCCTGCTGAACAGCGGCGGCGCCAGGGGGGGTCTTGGGGGGTCTCAAGACCCTCCCAAAAAATGCTTTGACCCCCCATTTGACGCCCCACCCCTTTCCTGATTAAAAAATATATATATCCTGGATAAATATTTAAAAATGTTTATCTTCAAACTACGCACAACAATAATAATTAATAATTTATTCGACATACAAAATATATAAACATAAGAATCACGTTCCCTCTAAGCTGCGCGCGTGCGCGGTCGTGCACTTCTGATGCCGCGGCCGCGCAGAAAATAATAATATGCCACGCAGAGGACTGACGCGAAATGTGTGGGGAAATCCATTTGATTATATGTGAGAAATAATTGCAGTGCTCAAACTGGTGAGTGCAGTTAACAGGTTTCAAAGAAAGAGAATGATGTGAGCGCGAGTGATTGGCAGTGAGTCGTGTGTGCGGACCAAATATCTCAATACGAGAGGCGACGAGAAACGCAAAGACATGTGAAATAAAATCACAATATCATGTTTTAAAGAAGAGTGGTTTGATTAAAGTGGTGGAAATAACGGATGATGGACACAGAACGGTAACAATTACACACACCCACCCGCGTGCAAACTCAAAATACATCATTAGTTTACATACTAGTTTCAGGCATGGTTAGATTAGGCTACTATAAAAGAGTTCACATATTCACTTTTCTTGAAAATATTTAGCTATTAGATCTAGCTACAATAAATGCTTCAGTTTGTTTTTATATTATAATAATATAATATGAAAACAAATTGAAGCATTTAAACTGATATATTATATCACTTCAAATACTTCAATATATTTTATTATATTATAAGCCTAAATAAAGAATCTCACAAGGGTATTGTTTAGGGCTCATTGCCATAAAAAAGTTTGAAACCCCCTGCTAAAGAAAATATAGGCTAGGAAATTCATAAGCTATAAACAATCATTTAACTTTGATGGTTTAATGCTGCCTGTACAATTAATTGACTGTACAAAAACACTTTATGGTTTTCCTAAACCATCTCACTGTAACAGCTTAATTTTCTTTCATAATATATTATATTATTGTAAAGAATTGAACTGTCCTGCAGAAGATTTAGTAAATAATGTTTCATAGGATTTCTTAGTAAAGACTAGAAACAGAGGACACCGAGGAATTGGAGGATGAGGAGGATACTATTTTGTAAATATGTTTTCTGTCATGGGTGTGGCTATGGCAATTAAAGTTCAGCATATTGTTTGCAAACTGCAATTGATTAATTAATTAAAAACAAAGTAGTTGATATGCTGTGTTGTTTTTGTTGTTAAGTAGCAGCAATATGCAGTTATTAGCCGTGTCCACTGTATTTTTTGTTGGTTTTCATGAGACCCCCTTTGAAATGACCAGGACCCCCCATTGCCCCCCCAATCAAAATTGTCTGGAGCCGCCACTTCTGCTGAATCCTACAATATCACTTGTTGGTTTACAGTATGTGGCGCTAACATCACAATATGCCAGTTAATTTCTTTTTAAATTATATATCACATTATGTATACAAAGCTACTAATGATCATAATAACATATGTAATTTTTGTGTTCTCAGTTGTATTCTAAGATTTCTAATGGTTAGCATGCTAACAAATTAACTTGCTAATTAGCACAGCTTACACAAGTTACTAGAAAAGCAAACCTTCATAGAATGATGTACAGAAACAGTAACCTTTTTTAATGGCTAGTCTACTATTAATAGTAAAATGTGCATGCTTATTTCCCATTTTTTTTACATTTAGATTTTATTTTCCATCATCTAACAATCGCTTAAAGTTCATCTTTAAATAAAACTAAAATAGCATACATTTCATAACTCTGTTGAATATAATATTGTAATAACTGGTAGTTATCAAATAAAACGTGAGTCTAACCGGAGCTAAATTATGCTATTTACTTTTTCTAAGCTAATTCCTAACAGGAGATAAGAACACTCATGTCCCATACACCGCACGACCGAGAGTGTTTCTACAGGTGGAGCATTGGTCAAATAAACCAACAGGAGGCAGTAACACTGTCTTTTCCTTCTTTTAATTAAGAACACAGAAAGAACTACTCAGGCAAGGCCCAATTGCCTTACACATCTCTCTCCATGACGGTGAGAGACACATTTTTACATTAGGCAGTAAATGGACCAATAACATCTGATCTAACTTGAACATTAACACACATAACTTTACTATCACAAAAACTTAAAGATCTTACTGTAATAACACATAAATCAACTCCCAATAAACAATTACCCATAATGCACCCAGCTGCTAGTGCTGACTGCCAGGTCATTACAATAACCCCCACCCAAGAGGGTTAGTGTCCCCACAACCCTAATCTCCAACAACAAAATCTAACAAATGTCCCGGCCGGCGTCGAACACGCTTCGACCTCCCCGGTGTTCTGCCCTCAGCGCCAGACTCAGCCTTGAGTCCATCATTGTCCGTTTCGGCGCTGGGATTGGATTTTGGGGAGCCACCGTGGCTTCCATCAGTCTTTTGCTCTGGGACCAGTGGGTGGTATGGTGCCAATCGGTCCTTATGAAGCACCACCTGTCTACCCCGTCCAGGCATTCGGACCCGGAAGACCACCTCAGAAATTTTGTCCAAAATCTCCCCAGGTCCCTGCCAATGATGAGTCAGTTTGGGTGACAATCCCCGCTTCCTCTGGGGGCAGAACACCCACACTTTGTCCCCGGGCCCAATCTTAGGCCCGTGGGCCCGGGCATCGTATGCCCGTTTCTGGCGGGCTCCAGCGTCCCTTAGAGCCTCCCTGGCCATTTGGTGGACCGTGCTCAGACGTTCCTTCAATTTCCTGAAGTAATCCAATTCTGGCCCGCCAGCAATCTCTGGCTCGGGGGGTGACCCGAACACCAAGTCCACCGGCGTGCGGAGCTCCCTCCCAAACATCAGCGCCGCCGGTGTGCACTGACTCGACTCCTGCACAGCTGTCCTATATGCCCACAGGACCAGAGGCAGATGCTGATCCCAGTCTCTCTGGTGCTGACTGGTTAAGATGGCAAGTTGGGTGGCCAGGGTGCGGTTGAACCGCTCAACGAGTCCATCGCTTTGTGGGTGGAGGGGAGTGGTTCTTGTCTTCTTCACCCCCAATCGCTGGCACACCTCGCTGAACAATCAGCTTTCAAAGTTACGCCCCTGGTCACTGTGAAGTTCATCCGGCACCCCAAACCGGGCAAACATCTCGTCCACTAGTCGCTGCGCCGTAGTGGAAGCACTCTGATCCGGCACTGCATAAGCTTCCGGCCACTTCGTAAAATAGTCCATAGCGACCAGGACAAAACGGTTGCCGGCATCTGTGATGGGAAATGGACCCAAGATGTCCACACCAATCCTCTCCATAGGCGCCCCGACTAAGTACTGCTGTAATGGCGCATGAGAGCGTTGACTGGGTCCCTTCTGTGCCGTGCAAATATCGCAGCAATGAACATACAGCTCGGTATCCTGCCGACATCCCGGCTACTAGAAACGCTGCCGCAGCCGCCGCACTGTCTTGGAGTTCCCGAAATGGCCGGCTCCCGCTGCCCCATGAACCCAACGGAGGACCTCCGGCCGCAGAGCGTGGGGAACCAGGAGTTGCAACCGGTCGATCCCCCCACCCGGCGCCTGCCACCGCCTATAGATCACGCCTTCGTGGAGCTCCAGGCTGCCCCACTGAGAATGAAGCGTCTTGATCTCGGGCCCCTGGGAGGACACGGCTGGCCAGTCCGGACATGTTTGGGCCTCTAACCAGCCCCTGACCTTCATCAGTACCTGATCATTCGCCTGCTGTTGCCTCAGCTGCTCGGTGGTGAACGGCTCCCCATCTCCACAGGTGTCACCCGGCCTCACTGCTGCTGACGATGGCCCTAGACATCGTTCTTCCTGGCGACTGCAGTACCGACATTCGTCAACAAGGCATGGACGTCTGGAGAGGGCGTCAGCGTTAGCATGCTGCCGCCCTGGTCGGTGTTGAACCTCGAAGTCGTACTCTTGAAGGATCACCAGCCACCTTGCCACCTGACCCTCTGGCTGGCGGAAATTCAGCATCCAAGTGAGGCTAGCGTGGTCTGTCCTCAGTGTGAACCTGGTGCCCAGGAGGTAGGGCCTGAAGTGACGGACGGCCAGGACCACCGCTAGCAACTCCCGCCGGGTGACGCAGTAATTTCTTTCTGGGCGACTGAGGCTGCAACTATAGTAGGCTACCACTCGCTCTCTATTCTCCCCCCTCTGGGATAGTACGGCCCCGACCACCACGTTACTGGCATCAGTGTCCACAAGGAACGGTTGGTTGGGATCAGGGTAGGCTAGGACAGGAGCGTCGATGAGAGCCGCTTTTAGTTGTCGAAAGGCCGCAGTGCAATCCTCAGACCACCCAAAACGCCGACCCTTGTTTGTCAGCTGATGTAAGGGGCTGGCAATGGTTGCAAAGTCTCTGACGAACCTCCTGTAATAGGAAGCCAGGCCCAGAAAGCTCCGCAGCTCAGTGATGTTGGTTGGTGGGGGCCAGTCCCTCACCGCGGCCACCTTTGTTGGGTCGGTAGCCACCCCGTTCTCACTGACCACGTGTCCCAGGAACTGCGTCTGGCGAGTGAGCAAGTTACACTTGGCTGGGTTCAACCGCAACCCAGCGCTACGGATGGCTGTCAGGACCTCCCGTAAGTTGTGGACAGCCTGTTCAAAGTCTCTGGCATGGACCAACAGATCGTCTAAGTAAACCACACAGCGGGCGCGGGGAGTGTCTTTAAGGACCCGCTCCATCAGCCTCTCAAAGGTGGCTGGGGCATTACACAGTCCAAAGGGCATCACTTTAAACTGCCACAGTCCTTGCCCTATTGTAAATGCCTGGCCTCTGCCGCCAGCTCCACTTGCCAATACCCACTGCGCAAGTCCAAAGAGCTGAACCAACAGGATCCAGCTACATAATCCAATGCATCATCAATGCGCGGCAGTGGGTATGAGTCCTTGCGGGTGACCGCATTTAGTCGCCGAAAGTCCACACAAGGGCGCCACGCCCCAGTTTTCTTCCGCACCATGACCATAGGTGCAGTCCGAGGGCTCAATAATGCCGTTAGCTGCCATTTCTCGGATCATTTCTTCAGCAGCCTGGCGCTTGGCAAAAGGCAGTCTATGGGGGCGCAAGCGAATGGGGGCAGCAGGGCCAGTGTCAATGTGATGCTGCACCAGAGCTGTTCTGGTACAGTCCTCCTCACGGGCTGCAAAAATTTCCGTAAAGTCTCCCAATAGGCGTTGTAACTGCTCCTGCTGCAGTGTGCTCAGATGCTCACTGCTTCGCCGCCCCAACTCCTCAACAGCAACAACATTTTCAGGTGACGGGGGGGGGGGGGGGGGGGGGATGGAGCATGCGGTGTTAGTGGCGGAGATGTACTGGTCTGGGCTGCAATACTCTCCCTGGGTTCCCCCTGAGTCTCTGCAGCTCTCGTGTGGCATTTGGGGGTCGGAGCTTTTCCATGACGGCTCCGGCCCAATCGGAGCGGCACGGTCTCATTACCTAGGCATACGGCGGCCCCCAGCACATCAACACGTGCTCCCCAGTGGGCTAACAAGTCCAAGCCAATAATGCACTCATCTCTGATATCAGCGAGCCAGAACTCGTGGCTCGTCTGGATCATCCCCACCACCACAGACAACAGTTTCTTTCCAGGCATTACTGTCCTTCACCCGTTACGGTGAGCAGTTCAGTATTGGTGGGGGTCCAGTCCTCCGGAAGAGGACCGGCCGTTCCAGACAACAGTCCTTTTCGCAGCAAGCAAATGGTGGACCCCGTATCCACCAGGGCGCTGCAGGGCTGCCCGTCAACAACACAGTCCAGGTACAGTCCTCTGGCAGACCCGCAGCGTCCCACAGTAGGGCAGTCATTGTGGAGGGGTACTGAAGAACGAGGTGAGGGTCCCCTCACTGCCTCACTCCGAGGTCGTTTCCCGGGGGTGACGTTGCCCGGGGCCGGGGGCTCGGAGCAGGGCAGTCCCTGGCGAAATGCCCCGGTTCTCCGCAGCGGTAGCAGCGGTCTAGCCTCGTCCTCCGTCGTGGGGTCTCTGCTGGTTGAACCCGGCTGACCTCCTCCTCGGATCGGGCCACGTCTACCTCCCGTTCAGCGGCTCTCGTCAGATGACGCTGGAGTGGAGATCGACCTGTCGCCGGCCGAGCCTGTAGCACCTCCTCAGCTCTCTCAGCCTCTCTCAGCGCCTCATTGAGATCTCGGGGTGACAATAGGCAGACATGTTGGCGGAGCCGCTCAGGCTCCTCTCTGCTCTGTTCTGCGGAGGTTCTCTGCCCGAAGCGGCGGTTGAGGGCAGCAGTGAGGGCTTGGAGATCACGCCGCTCCTCAGGAGACAGATCGATAAGGACCTGGAGCGCGGGACCCTCCAAGGCGAGGGCCAAGTGAATGGCTGTCTCCTCACAGCTCCATCCATCGTGGACAGCGGCCAGGTCGACTTGTGCCAAGTAGGGCTCCAGGGGCGTCAACCCGCTATATCGTGGCAGCTTAGCGGGCGAACGTGTGAGGGCGCCCGCCCGGCCGGCCATTAATTTGGAGTGTCGGTGAGGCGACCGGAAGTTCGTTCTGCCTGCGACCAGGAGAGTGGTACACGGCCCGGTGAATGCTGGCGCCGTCAGGCTGGTGCGGAGCCCTGCTCCTCCTCCTCGTCTCGCTCGTCAGACGCTCTAGCATGATGCTGTTCTCGTGAATGGCACGCTCTAATTCGTCTATACTTTGCTCCATAATGACGTCTTTTAAACGACTTTTAAAATCCCACTACTGACACCACTGTAATAACTGGTAGTTATCAAATAAAACATGAGTCTAACCGGAGCTAAATTATGCTATTTACTTTTTCTAAGCTAATTCCTAACAGGAGATAAGAACACTCATGTCCCATACACCGCACGACCGAGAGTGTTTCTACAGGTGGAGCATTGGTCAAATAAACCAACAGGAGGCAGTAACACTGTCTTTTCCTTCTTTTAATTAAGAACACAGAAATAACTACTCAGGCAAGGCCCAATTGCCTTACACATCTCTCTCCATGACGGTGAGAGACACATTTTTACATTAGGCAGTAAATGGACCAATAACATCTGATCTAACTTGAACATTAACACACATAACTTTACTATCACAAAAACTTAAAGATCTTACTGTAATAACACATAAATCAACTCCCAATAAACAATTACCCATAATGCACCCAGCTGCTAGTGCTGACTGCCAGGTCATTACAATATTTAACCAATATCAAAACTGTACATTATAATGTTCTGATTCCTAAATTCACTTGAAGCATTTAAAACGATTTGTTTTATATTAGTTTTATCTTTAATCTATTTAGGCAAAATAGTGGAGAATTTTAATAAATGTAACTCTTCTCCTGCCAGCATAAAAAAAAAAAAAAAACTTTATACACAAAGATCGCAGATGACCCCAGATTATTGTTGTTCAACATTCACTGCACATTAAAACATCACACTCTTACTTGATCTGGATTTTGTATCATTTCAATTCAATTATTGGCAATGGCGCCCCTGCTTGCTGAGAAGGTGCCATGCACAGAAGCGATGTCAAGGGGGTCTCCTGTCCTGATTGGAGGAGCTCACCAAGCGTTCACGTATCGCGTCTTTTGCGCGCTCGAGGTCGTTATTTCAAATGTAGGCGCACGGGAAGCGCGCTCATTATTGAAGCGACGCGCTCATTTTTTCCAGGAGCAGCGAGATGAAAAATTGTAAACTTTTCAGTATGGGAGTGCACGTGGACCCAAACACGCGGGTGTTTTTCTCTTCTCCGTAAATAAATCTTTTAGCAGAGCTACAGCAAGCGTTTTTCTGTGGTGGAAATCCATTAGCTACTGAAAAACTTCTTTGTCGTTGTAGAGAGCGTATTGCATGGTTTGAATAGCAACGACAGCCATGGGAAAATCGGACCGAATTTTACTATTAATAATAAAAGATAAGCTACTGTGCATTATAAATGTCAGTTATGTATCTTTATTGACTCATTCTTTTTATAAAGATGATTTAAATGCTGAAATATGTGAGGTTTATCTTTTTATAAAACCTTTTTGTCAAAAGTTTATTTCAACGTGCACGTTAGATAACATTAAAGACACTCCTTTAAAATTTGGCCATCATCTTTAATGTTATTAACTTGGTGAATTTATTTCATTGTATATTAGGCTTTTTGAACAAGATTCTGTGTATAACCGTGATCATTTTGGTCACTATATTCATTAAATGGAAATCATTTTCATAATGATCAAATATAATTATGTGTTTTTACAGTAGCCTATAATATGCAAAGTACAATTTTCTATTAAAAATAATCTCTGATTCTGTCCTTTTCTCTGACATTTAAGAGTGACATAGGCCTACAAAAGCTATTTTAGGTCTAAAACAGTTTGGATAGTTGTTAATATGAGAGCTGTTAGAAATTATTTAAGTGATAAGTATTGTGTTACTACATAAATATCTCTCGGACCCTTACACTTTTAAAAACTCTATTTAGTGACAAAGTATAGTTTAACAAGTCATAACTAAAAGTTATCAATGCATAGAATTCAAGGCAGTAACCAATGAGCTAATGGTTCCTCCCTGAAAGTTAGATTAATCTAGCAAAATAACTTGATTCTATTAACTGTGTTTTTCAAATGAACGGTATGTGATTTTATTGTTGGGTTGTTGTTTTTTGTTGGGGGGGGGGGGGGTTGGGGGGGGTTTGGGGGGGGGGGCGCTCGAAGGGGGGTCTCGCCCAGGGTGTAATTCAATGTAGAACCGGCACTGAATAAACACACAATTAAGACAGTAAATGATTTGTATGTGATTTGGCTTATTTTCATAACAATAAAGGATTACATGAAATTCTAAGCAGGTGCAGCAATTCTAATAAAAGGTTATGAATAACACATTTCAACAACATAATAGTGTAATTCATAATAGGCAGTTATATTTCATGATGTATTTTGTCAAAATAATTCACATAAGTTTATAGGATTTTTAAATAAAAATTCTAGAAAGACTATTTATAATAGGTGGATAAATGTATATTGGAATCAAAGTGATGTGGATGGGCAAGCCGGGTAATGCCAGAATAATGGAACATAAAAGAATAAAAACAAAAGAATAATGATATAGGAATAATGAAGATTAGGGCTCATGCCCTGCAGAGGTAAGAGCGGTTTGTCAAGTGAGAACAACAGGAACATGAATGTGGCAGTTCTCCACACCAGACACAGACAATAGACTGCAAGGCAGCTTACAGGGGCCATTTTTTTATTTGCCTTCTCTAAAAAAAAACACATGACACGGTATTACAAAATGTTTCATAAAATTCATAGTTGTAGAGATAACATCCTCAGATTTCAAATAAAGCATGACCACACTTGTCAAATCAAGTCAAGCCACCTTTATTTATATGGTGCTTTTTACAATAGAGATCAGCTTTACAGAGATAACAGGAAAATAATGCAACAGGTCGCTAACCTCTTACAATAACAGGCGTAGGTTGATGACGCAGTGATAAGCGGAATCATGGAACTTGTCGTCATGCAGATGGATCTAATAATGTTTATGGATGAGTGAAAACATTTATGTTTTTTATCATGACTGTGGTATGAAGCGGGTCATGATTGCTAATGAGAGACAGATATCAGCGCCACACGCGAGTCCCGCGGATATAAAGAAATAAGAACATTTGGTTTCACTTTATTTTTATGGTCGCTTTAACACATTCTGTTGACTATAAGTAACGTTGCACCTACATTTCTACTAACTCTCATTAGAGTGTCAGTAGAGTTTTAATAGATTGGTGGGGTTAGGGTTAGAATAAGTTGACATATACCTGCAAAGTTACTTATAGTCAGTAGAATGTCTGTTGGGGAGCAGTCAGTTTATTTGACTAATTAACTTGTGAGGTAACGCAGCGCTGTTTCACTTGGTCTAACGTTACACTGTCACACTTGAGTGTGTTGAAACTGCATTGACGGTGTTGAAAGTTATAATGTTATTCTATGTGTTCGTTTGTTGGCTGTATGAGACTAGCAGTAAGCTAGATCAACATTAGAATAACAAACAGATCATATTCTAACATTTCCTCATGTTGAACTATATAACATTGATTAGTTATATGTACATTTTTTCACCTGTCTAATAAAGTACATGCAAGGGCGGCATCTCTGTCAAGTCAAAGTTAGTCGCGGACGCTAGCTCTCGGCATCTCGAAAACTCCATGCTGATATTGATCCTCGTTTTAGTTCTCCTTTTGTCCCAAAGTCTGCTTGCCATGGTCCATAATGTTTGAACGAAACAACAACAGTGTGAGCGTGCCGCCAGACGTTATGCACTACGCTGTTGTCCACTTCTGTCGGGATGGTTACTATGGCAGTACAAGAGGAAACCAGGGATAACGCAGATATTACGTCATTGACAGGAGACGAGTGAAAAGGGACGGGCGATTTTTTAAATTGTGAATTTCTCTGAATTTATAAATTCTTGGAAACATTTAGGATAATGGAAGTACGCAATTGAAAGAAATATATAACACTGTGCAATTGGTTTTGGGATATTTTGATATACAATTCTTACATATTGTACCTTTAAGTAAGTCAGAGATGGTTCTTTTTTTTGTTGTAAAAAAGTTATTAATTTAGTTTAAATTAAGTAAACTTGTGGTTTCAGTTTTATTGTGTTTCTAAGTTACTACACTACAGACACAATTTTTTATACATTTTAAATAAATATTGTAAAAAAAGTGTATTATATATATTTTTATGATAATATATCTCTATGTTAATAGTCGGAGTTTTGAACTGTAAACTCTCAAGTGTTAGGTTTCTAAATATATGTTAGTTGTGTGCCTATTCAGAATGACTTATGAGCAGCAACCTTTTTATGTTGGGTCATTTTTGACCCCCTTTCCAAAATGGGGGGTGCAGAGAAAGGGGTAAACTATGTTAATAATAAGCACATTTAGATGAATCATGCCATTCTCATTAATGGAGTTAAAGCATATTATGCTATTTTAAAGGTCCCCTGACCTGGGGTTATTTTATTATTTTATAATATTTCCTGGGTTGCCCTTATAATGTTAGTATGTTTTTAGATCAAAAAATTTCACAATTTAGAAATAAAAGGCCCTTTTCCTAGCCTGATTTTAGCCTCTGATTTGAACGCTCTGTTTGAAGGGCATGTCTCTGTGGGATTCAGTGTAACCGCGGCCACTGCTGGGATTGGCTGTGGGATTCAGTGGAACCGCCCACTGCTGTGATTGGCTGACATGCCTGCATATGAAATAGCTACGTATTACATGTGAAACTCTCTCGAATACTTTTACTACAGCTATTATACATTTTTACTATTACAGCTATCGAGATTAACGAATATTGAGAAGTTTTTAAAGTATTTAGATCTATTCCCATCACATAAAATGTTGCCGTGATGAGCATTGAGCAGATGACAGTGTGTTGATCGCGAGAATGAAGATCTTATCATTGCAGCGCAGTTTCTGCACTCTCTCTAATGCTTTCACCAATGCAAACTCGATGATGTAAATACAGTAAGAGCTTCGTTGTGCAGTGTAACGCGCGTCATTGATTTCATAACGAGTTGTCCAGATAAACTCGCGCTGTGTGGAAAGATTGTTCTTTGATCGCTTTCTGTATAATTTGTTCACAATTTAAATAAGGTTTTTTTCATCCTACTAAAAGAAACGATGTGAAGTTGATATTTTAGTCACTGGCTTGACTTACTGATGCATAAACAGTATTGAACGATTTTAAGAGAAATTACCTGTCTGAACTTGAACAATTAGGCTAACGTTACACATCAGAAATTGTTGCTTGGTAGCTCGATCGATTTATTTTCAGACGTTCATCGAGGCCAGCTCTGTATTGGCCCAAGTTGAGGAAACAGTCGTCGGTGAAATGTTTGGACCATTCAAAACTTTGGGAAGTTGTGTCGGCGCATTACCAGAGAAAATAAAATTAACCCATTGTTTCTTCAGAAACTCGGATGAAGGAACTAAAAAATACCTTTGTGTTCATTTGTACATCCGAACACTGATCAACTGCCATGCTTCGCTCGTTTGCAAGTCATGATATCTCTCGAGGAAAAACTCAAATCGCGTTCGTACTTCATAGCTCATTTTCTCATGGCGAGCCAAATTCTCTGGGCGGGCAAAGCAGAGAAAGGGGAGATTACCTTTCCTCCGTATGACGTCATACAGAGGAGATTCAAGATCAGCTCGTCTGAGCTTTCATTTTCTCAAAGGCAGAGAGATAGCCAAAGCTCGGTTTACACCGATTGAAATGTCTATCCACTGGGGGACCATATACAGGCTAGGGGAACTCATATTAATGTTAAAAAACCTCAGAAAGTGAAAATTTCATGTCAGGGGACCTTTAAAGTTTCCAAATGTTGTTGTGGAGTCTCTTACAACAGGTTTACATGCATCAAAGGTAAAACAAACAAAAAAACTGTTTAATTTCCTCATAATATACATTTGCACATCATCACATTTTCAATGATTCTCAAACGACTTGTCAAATGAATCAATCCCTCTAAATCCCTCCTTTTCGTGAGCTACTCTGTTCTGATTGGCCAGACAGCTCAGTCTACCGTGTACAGTGCGCGCGTCGAAAACAAAAACGCTCATTGCCATAACAACTTCAGCTCTACTTGTCCTGACTGAGGCTTCCTACATCGTAAACTAAACACAGTAACGAACTATGACGTCGATTTGACCATATTAATGTGAGCGCGAGTCCGATGAGGAAACACTGGAAAAGCTCGTTGTTCAACCCGAACCTCCATCGCAAGGACGACTCGAGCAGGACGTTTCACACTGATACACTACTCAGTTTGAGGTACATTATAAGATGTTGCAACTGTAATTCCTCACCAACAAGCATTAACGTGACTAATTTATTTTCCAAGTATTTTTCTAATATAATGCGGTGAATACGTGGAAACTGTATCAATAACAGTGTATGTATACAATGTACATTAGCCAAGCTCTAGAGTGAATGATGACCATCTGATGTAACATAAACGTTGGTAAAAACAAATATTTCCTCAAAGAAATAAGAACGGCAGACAATCTGCATTAATAGACACAGTTATAGGTAATAGTAGCCCACAACTGATCAGCAGAAGTATTTCAGTAAGACATGAATAATATGAGCTAGCCAGTTAGCAGGAGACCGACACAATATAAAACTCAAAACTAAGTTTTTTGAACACCGTCTTTCAAGAGCAAGCGGTTTGCGAATCCTGCATTGAACTCTGAAATTTGAGAAGCAGTTGTCAGAAAAATAAAGGGAGCACAGCAAAAGTTTAGGATTATACTGCTGTGATATCGTGGTAAAGATGAATTTTAACCACTGATTCTTCACATGCTCATACTTGGGTAGTGAAAAAAAAATGGTTTTACCTTCACATTGTTGAGCACAGCGTCTTCTCGACATGATGATATCCAGTATCCACAGGAATCAGCTGCCGGTTTGAGGTTAAAGCTTCCCCGTGTGTGTGGGCAATATACTAATGTTTCGTCTTGTCGTCACGATGAAACGGCTTATGACTCGAAAAATGATTAATTTAATTGACTCTTACTTTTGAAAGACAATAACTTAATATACAGTGCACTTTCAGATTTAAGTTTGCAGGATGTTTCATTCACTTTTTGCTTTGCTACACACTACATGAAAGGTAATTTTCAAAAATCCATAATAGGGCCCTTTAAGAACTTAAATTACATGAAATCATTACCGAAAAATTACAACATTTTTGTAATATTCTAATAAATAGAAATATTTGTATGGGATGCAATACTTTTGAACACTTTTCCCGTGGCATGCTGTGTTTCAATGTTTTACCTACAGCGAGGATTGCTTAGCGCATGATAATAGCAGAACCCATGGTCTGAGAAAATATTTTTGTGCAACTAATTACCATTAATGCACAATAAGGCCTATTTGTTTCCATTAAAGATATAAATCAATTTAAAATACTATTTGGCCAGTGGAAAAGATTGAGGAAAAACTTTCTCTAAAAATGTGTTTTATACAATTTCGATGTATATCGAAAAATATTTCATATTTTCGTAATGTCTTGTACTGTTAAACACTGGGTTTTATAAAGGGAGTTTTATAAGTCAAAATATTTTTTGCGTATGCCATTTTTGGCTTTCAGGCCCACGTACTTTTTTAGTAAGGATCCTACACACAGTTTTATAAATGACATCCCTGATCAGCTGCTTCATCAGTTTTTACGAATAACTGCCCCTCGGTGTACTTGTGGTGTCAGATTCTGACATGTAAATTGGCACAATACTGGCGACGCAACAATATTTATAATTATTATTATTGTTTATTTACAGACTTGCCATGTGTATTCAGTTCTGAACACCTAGCCATTTTTGACCCACAAAAGATGATGTTTGGAGATGATGAAGAAGGCTATCGATGGTCTTTGGATGATGAAGAGGACAGAAAGAGCCTTTTGAATTTGAGAGATCAGTTCCAGCCCTTTCAAAATGTAGTCAGTCAAGTCAACAGTTGTTCCTGGGAGAAGGTCATCAGTGAGGAGCAATACTTAAAAGGAACGCTTTTCCGCTTCCCCCTGCGTAATGAGGCTTCTGAGATCTCCGATAACTTGTATGACTCCACAAAAGTTACACAGCTTTTTGACAGTTTCATTGCTGATGCAGACATCAGTCTTCTTTTCCTGAGAAATGTGTCATCCATCACTTTGATGCATATTGACACCAATGGCTTTTGTCACAATAGGCTAAAAGTTTCAGCGTCAAATCAATTTAACAATGATCTTTCTCATGTCAAGCAGGAATCACTTGACAGAAAAACTTGTTTCAAAACAGTATCACACATTCCCCATCAAATGGAAGAAACAAAGTCCCAGTGGCTTGTGACATCTTGCCTTCTGAAACATGGATATAAACCAGAGATTGACTCTCTAGCCAGTAAGCTGAGCTTCTACCCTCAAGTTGATGCAGCTTTTCGAATTGATGAAGACAGATCACTTTGCAATGGGCGACTCAGTTGCTTTCTGCCACTTCCAAACAACGAATCAAACAAAACTGGGCTTCCCATTCACATCAATGCTTGCTTTGGCCTGACAGATAATCGGAGGTTCATTAAGTGGCAAGAGGAGGATCAAAAGAATGATGAGTCTGCAAAGTGGAATGAGCTACTTATAAAAGATATCCTTCCTCATGTATATCTTATGATGATCCTGGATGCCATTCAGTTATCCAGAAACTCAACCCTGCCTGCTGCCACTGTGTACAATCTTTGGGCTGACCTATCCAAGACTGTACATAAAGACCGATGGCACGAAGTTGCAACAGACACTCTGAAGGGTCTAATTGAATACAAGATCTTTCACCTTGCCAAAGATGAGAAAATATGGGTGTCTCCCTTAGAGGCAGTTTTTCCAGTCAACAATATATGTAGTGACACAATGTCTGCAGTCTCAAGATTATTGATTGCTGAAGGAGAGAACCTGGTCACAGTCCCAGAACATATTTTGAAAGATGTTCGAAAAATCTTCCCTGAAAAAGATACCTTGACATGGGTGACTCCATCTTATGTTAGAAATGTCCTTCACAGAAGTAAGGCTGAAAACCTCACCAAAGATGACAGATACTCTCTTCTTGAACTAGCTCTCAGTGATGAGAAGTACACAGAGCTACAAGGTCTTAAGCTTCTGCCTCTCAGTGATGGAAACTTCACTTCATTTAGCAATGAAGTGCAGAACACTGTTTTGATCGACAATGGGAAGTTTCCAAGGTAAGGTTTGATACAGTTGTCTCTTTCCTACTTGAATTATTTTGTGTGTTCATATTTTGTTTTCAAAGTACTAATAAATCAGTTTTTTCTTTGTTTAGAACATTGCTGCCATTTTGTAAAGAAAGATTTATACCCAACGATCTGAGCCATGTCTGCACTATGCAACTAAGAAAACTAGCAACAAAGAGTAAGAAAACTATTTCATATATTTTATCGGGAGTGCTTATTAAATATTTAATTAAAGCTGCATTCGGCAAGTCTGGCAGATTGAGTGGATTTAGGCAACATTTTGAATGTTTACAACTCTCATGGCCCTCCCCCACTATCAACGAATACCCTCCCACCGAGTTCGTGCTCGTCAGTGCGTGTGCACCAGATTTTCAGTGAACGCGCCCGTCTCATCAGCATCCATCAACACCATGGTTTATTTGGAGGTATGCTGTCCTCGCTAATCTACCGATAGATTGCAATTGCTAATGTCATTTATACTCTAAATGAGCTTACTTGATTTTCCGCCATCACTCTTCGTTACTGCGCGAACTTCCGCGAACTTAAGGCGTGTGCATGTGATTGTAACGTGCGCGAGGGGTGGCGTGTGCCCGATCTGTCATTGACAGTCAGATCTCACACCCCCTGCGCTGATTGGACCCGATGATCCGGGAGCTGTGGATTTTTGCAAAACAAATAACACGCTCCAGGTGGAGTTAAAAGCTCGGGGTTTTTTTTCTAAAACCACTTATTTATGTTGTTCTGTCGGATTAGTGTCGATTTCACTGAATATGATCCAAAAAAATTGCCGACGGCAGCTTTAATATCCTACTTGTTGTGAAATTTGGTCTTGATCATTTCACTTTTTTTTCAGGCATATACAACATAATCAATTTGAATGCTAAAGATGTTGTTGCACTCACCAAGAAGCATTTACCCACGGACTGGAAGGTGACCCAAGGTCATGTGACATGGAAAACGGCAGAAAATCATCATCCACCAAAGAGCTGGCTAGCTGAATTCTGGAAATTTCTTAGCACTGAATTGATTGACTTAAACAACTTTATTGATATGCCTTTAATACCACTGGAGCCTCTACAAAGTTCAGGCAATTCTGTACTGTTGGCAAGGTTAAAGAGTAACACAACTTTGATTTTTCAGAGTAGCACAGTGTCTAGCTTGTCAGATCATGTTCAGAAAATGTTAAGAATGGTGGGGTGTACAGTCATAAAAAGAGATGGGTGTCTTAGGCATCATGACATTGAGAGGTATGTTCTTCCTGCCTCACCAAGAAGTGTTTTACAAGTCTTTGTGAACTCACACAGAGATCAGGTCATCAAAGGCATTGCCTCGGCTTCTTCACATGAAAAAGAGGCGTTGAAAGTGTACCTCTCTTCTTTGGATTCTTTATCAAATGCTGAAAAGAACTTGCTTTCCATGTTGCCAATCTTCAGAATGATGTCTGGGAAATATGTTGAAGTTCAATCAAAGCAAGCAGTCGTTTCAACCACCAAACCAGCCATTCCAGATGATTTGCCAATGCCTGAGACCATTGTAAAGTGTGAAAATGAAGCTGATCGCAGACTTTTGACTCTTCTGAATATTGAATTCTTAGATGCCGCTAATGTGGCTGTTCGGTTGGTTGACTGCATTGAGACAGCCTCTTTCAAAAAAGGTGAGGAACAGACAGTAATGACCTGGATATTGAATAATGGTAGCATTCTACTCTCACAAAGTGAGCAGCTTCTTGCGAAAACCAAACGTCTCAATTTTATTGAGACAACTCAGGGAGAACGCAAACAAGCCTCAAACGTTTTTGATCCAAGAAACAAGACATTTCAGGACATTTTCGAGGCAGATTTCTTTCCCCCACCTATTTACACAAAGACAGAGGAAAGTCTTCAGAGTTTGCGGCGCCTTGGCCTAAGGACAGAGCAAAAACAAATTTCAACAGAAAACATACTCCAAGTCATAAATCATATTGAAAAGCTTTGTGTCCACTCACCTGATAAGGCATTCAAAAAAGTACATACTCTTGTTCGAGTCCTGAATGAGGATGATTTCCTTTCAAAATTCACCAAGGCGCAGATAGAAGAGCTAAAGCAAAGGCAGTGGGTTCCCTGTGAAAATCCAAAGTTTTTGAATGGAAGCATTTGTATAAATCTTAAGAGAGGTCTGTATAAGCCGACTGAAGTAAGGGATTCAAAGTATTCTTTAATTGTTGGATATGTAATGCCACTTACCTCTGAGCTAACAGGACATGTCTGCAAAAATCTTGGACTTCATGAGCCCCCTCCTGCTGAAAAAGTCTGGGAGAACCTCTCTGCACTGAGATCAATGGTCAACCCAAATTCAGATTTTCAGTTTAAAACCAAGCTGCACAATATTTACAAGTTCATGCAAGACAACATGAGAAATTTCACAGATTTAGTAGACTCTAAAGGCATCTCTTGGATTTGGAATAAAAGTGAGTTTGTCTGTCCAGGAGATATAGTTTTAGCCTATCCACCTGAATTGGATCTAAGCCCCTACATCAAGAAAGTGCCTGAAGAGTTTTTGCAATATGAAAACCTGCTAACAAAATTTGGTGTGAAGAAAACACTGTCTGATGAAGAGATTGAAGACATACTCCATGAAATAAAACAAAGAATTGACTGCAGATATCCTCCTTATGGAGACTTGACCGAACTTAAAGTGTCAATTGCCATTCTTGACTGGATGCGAAAGAATGAGAAGCTTTTAAAGGACAGTACCCCTGTGCCTGTCGTTGCACAAAGTCAAAACTTTACTCTGCAGCCTTTGTCCAAAACGGTCTTCTGTGACATCAGTGCAGAAGGACTTGATGACCTGAAACAAGACAATGAGGAGTTCTATGTCATTCATGAAGAAGTTCTACCCATCACTGCAAAATGGTTGAAAGTCCCATCCTTAAGTACTCGCATCTTAAAACCAGAGTTCATTCAAGCAGAGCAAGAGTCCTTTGGTATAGAACAATGTGGACAATCTGAACCAATTACTCAAAGAATTAAAAACATTCTTAAAGAGTATGATGAAGAAAGTGACATTTTCAAAGAACTCCTACAAAATGCTGAGGATGCTGGGGCAACCACATGTAAATTCCTCCTTGACTTCAGAAAACACAAAGACCCCCCTGAAACACTCTTTGATCATGGAATGGCTCTCTGCAATGGACCATGCCTTTGGATCTTCAACAATGAGCTTTTTTCGCAAGAAGACTGGAGAAACATTGTCAAGGTGGGATCAGCATCAAAGGAAAAAAAAGTTGAGATGATTGGAAAGTTTGGGCTTGGATTTAATGCTGTTTACCATGTGAGTGATATTCCTTCCATTTTGAGTGGAAAAAGCCTTCTCATACTTGATCCAAATGTCACCCATTTGGAAAAGCACATACTCAGCAAAGGAAACCCAGGAATTAAACTTGACCCATTCCAGGAACGACTGTTCAAAAGGTTTTCTGGACAGTTGAAATCTTATGAAGGAATTTTTGATTGTGATTTGTCAGTGCAAAACAGCAAGAAATCTTACAATGGCACCTTGATTAAATTACCATTTCGCACTCTTGAGGAGGCCAACAAGTCAGAGATCAGTTCAAAGGTATATGATGAAGAGCGAATTAGGAGTTTTAAAAATCATTTGACTGACAACTCACAAACACACCTACTGTTTCTGAAGAGCATTACATCTATGTCTCTTCAAATTGTCCCTGAAAACGCATCGACTCCTCCATGGAATGATCAGATTCAGACTCCTCTCAAAATATCCAGAGAAGTCATGAATTCATTTGCTGTCTCGAATGAAACACGTCTCCAAGACATCGAGAACACCTTCAGAAATAGTGATGTCAAATGCCTCAACATTATTGATGTCAACAAAGCACAAATTGTTAAAATAGTTCAGGATACCTCAGATAAATCCCTCACCCAGTACTGGCTTTTGTACTCCTGTTTTGGGACACATGATTCTTTGCAAATGTTCCAGAGAAGAACTGAACAAGAACATGTGTTTTCATTTCCAATTGGAGGTATAGCTGTACCTTTGCATAAAGAGGCAAAAACTAATTCATGGTCCCCTGATGAAAGCCTGAAGCATGAAGGCCAGGCTTTTTGCTTTCTTCCTCTCTCAATTGAGACAGGTCTTCCAGTCCATGTCAATGGAACTTTTGCAGTCACATCTAATAGGAAAAGTCTATGGGAAAAAGGAGTGAAGTCTGAGTGGAACAAAGCTTTGATGAAAGATGCTGTAAACTCTGCTTACATCGCTACACTGCTTGAGCTGAAAAAAATGTCCCAAAATGGACATATCCAGAACTATTCCTTCCATACATTCTGGCCTAACACAGAGACAGTAACCAAAGCGTTTTTACCCATGGTTGAGTCTTTCTACTCAGCAGTTGTGCAGAATGCCAATGGCAAATCTCTGGAGCTTTTCAGCAATGGACATAATTGGTGTTCTATAGACAATGTGAGATTTCTGAATCCAAAAATTGAGGAGAGCCGAGTAATTGGAGACATTGCCATGAAAGTGTTCTTGAGCTTGGGAGCTTCATATTCCAGTGTTGTTTCTCTTCCATCATGGGTAAGACAGAGTTTCATCGATTGTGGCTTTGAGCCAGAGATCAAACAAAGAACAATCAACTGGCCTGAGTTTTACAAAATTGTTTTTGAGAACTTGAGTTCTGTGGACACACACAGCAGAAATACTCTTGTGCTGAATGCCATTGACTTGAATGATCCAGCTGTTGATGACCTACTCAAAAGCTACCCTTGTATTCCAACACAGAGTTGTAAGAAGCTTCAATTAATCAAGAGACTTGTGAATCCTTCTGGCAAAATGGCTTGTTTGTATGAACTTAAGGAAGGACGCTTTCTTGAAGGAACAGAAAATGACTTTCTCTCACCAAAAAGGATTCAACGACTTTCAGATTTGGGAATGCTGAGTGACCGCCTCTCTTTAGAGGACATCATAGAAAGAGCAGGGAAAATATCCAGTGTTTGGCAACTGGATAAATCTGAATATCGTAAACGTCTTCAGTGCCTTGTGGAGTCAATGAAAGACTCCTCAGAAGATGTGAATTCTCTGCACTGGCACACACTGTCTCAAATACCATTCCTTCCTGCCTTAGTTCCTTTAGTTCAGAAAAATAAGAACACCACGGTTCTTAAAAAACCCTCTGAAGTTTACAATGACAGTTGTCACAATTTAGTAAGCATGACCGAATTCACAGTTGATCATTCAAACCTTCAAAAATACAATTATGATCCAGTTCTCCAAAAATTGAGAGTGCTGACAAATCCACCAGTTGAGACGGTGCTTCAGCAGCTGTTAAAAGCACACAAACACTCCAATGCAATTAAAAAGACGGATATCTTCAACATTGCCCAGTCTTGCTATGAATATCTCAACAATTACTTGTTGGAACAGAAAGATCCCAATCCCATTATTGGTCATGCAAAATCTTTTCCATTTATTTTTATTGAGGATCACTTTGTAAATGTGAGGTCAGTGGCCAGAAGTCAAGAATTTGAGGAGAAACCATATCTCTATGTGCTTCCAGTCATCTTCTCCAAATTCGAGAGGCTCTGGGACTGCCTTGGTGTCACCCAACAATTCACAAAAGAGCAGTTTGTTGCTGCACTTAATGAAATTAAGGCTTTAAATGGATCTCAACCTCTTTCCATGTCAGACCTCCATAAGTGTATTGCAATACTCATGAAAGGGCTATACAAAATCAAAGTTGAAAAGCTTACCAACTGTCTCATACCTGATAAGAGAGGTGTGTTGACATCTTCTAAAGAGCTGAGATTCAATGACAGCCCATGGATGCCTGTCTCAGCTGGTGTCAAGCTCACCCATGATCTGATACCTCGGCCTGTAGCCTGTCATTTTGGTGTAATGACAACTAGACACCATACTTTGAAGAATCATTTGGTCAGTGGGTTTTCCCTTCATGCCAAAGAGTTTGGACAAACTGAGAAACTAACTGTCCGAATAAAAAATATAATTGATGGATATCCATCTAAAAAGGATATTCTGAAAGAGCTCATTCAAAATGCTGATGATGCAGAAGCAACAGAAATTCACTTTGTGTGGGACAAAAGAAAACATAAGACAGAAAAGATATTTGGAAAGAAATGGGAACTGGTTCAAGGCCCGGCTCTTTGTGTGTACAACAACAGAACATTTACTGATGATGATCTGCAAGGTATTCAGCAGCTGGGGGAAGGAGGAAAACATGGCTCTTTAGGGAGAACTGGGAAATATGGACTTGGCTTCAATTCTGTGTATCATCTGACAGATTGTCCATCCATCCTGACCGGTGACAAATGGCTTTGCATTTCTGATCCAAATCTAAAATATGTGGAAGGTATAACAAAAGAGTCCCCAGGATGCAAGTTTTTAATTGATGATGAATTAAAAAAGTCTTTTGAGGATGTTTATCATACCTTTCTTCCAGAAATGTTTCCACTCAATTCTGGAACCATGTTCAGGCTCCCTCTCAGGACAGAAAAAATGTCAGAAAAATCTGAAATATCTAGACACACAGTCACAGACCTTGACATGAAGGAACTTAAATCTGCCTTGACTGAAGATCCTGAAGGACTAATTCTCTTCTTGAAACACATCACAAAAATACAGTTTTTGGAGATCAGTGAAGATGGAAAGGAGGAAAACAGTTATTTCCTTATTGAAAAGAAACACACAGCAAAGAGCATGATAAGCAAGGAAACCTTCCACAGCCATGTTCAAGAATCCCTCAGGTCAGGAACAGCAGAACCCTGCAAAACCATTTATGGCATGGAAATCTTGTCTGGAAATAAACAAAGTCAGTGGGTCATTGCAGAGTGCTTTAGCTTTTCACAACAAAACTATGAGCAAAAAACCAAGCAAGATGAAAATTTGAAAGATTTTAAAGTTCCTCAAGCTGCTTTGGCTGCATGTTGGAAAAGCTCATTTAACCACAAATTTACTGGCAGGGCATTTTGTTCTTTGCCATTACCTGGAGAAACTGGTTTACCAGTCCATGTGAATGCAAATTTTGAAGTAGATTCTTCTAGAAGAGACTTATGGAAAGAAGATGGTGATAGTCTGAAGACTGAGTGGAACCAGTCACTGAAAGAAAACATCATTTCGCCACTCTATGCTGATCTGCTTTTACGTCTGTGTTCAGTCATGAAGAAGGATACGCCTAAAGGTCTTGTATTCCTCAAGTCAGAGCTAGAGACTTCTTGCCTTGATTACTTTCCATGCATTTCAGAGAAGGTAGACAAAGTCTGGCATGAGATGATCCATGGGGTCTATAGATCAATCAGCCAATGTGATCTTCCTGTCATACCCACTGTACACGCTGTTTCTGTTGAATCATCACATCGTTCACTACAAAAATACACAGTTACCTGGTGCAGTCCATCTAAACCACATTCAGAAAATTGTCCGTATTTTACAAGTGATGACAATGGTGGAATTTTCGAAATTTTAGATGACACCGGCATGAAATTAGTGCCAAACACATTTAAAATGAATGAAATAAAACAGAATTTCAAATCAGCTGGTGTGAATGTGACAGAAGTAAGCGCTTCAACAGTGATTAATTTCTTGAAGCAAAGATCGCTGAATGATCCTTCCCAGACAACTAGTGGATTGCCTTTGCCCATCAACCAGACCTTGATCAAAGACAAAACAAGATGTTCAAAACTTCTGAGCTTCTGCTTGACAAATGCTGATGAGAAAAATGTCCATGACCTCAATGGGCTGCCTCTTCTCCTCACAGAAGATCAGATGTTAAGAGTCTTTGACTCTAAATCCCCAAAGCTGATATCAAAATTTAACAGTCTTTTCCAAGGACATCAGGAAATGTTTGCAGACAGTAATGTCAATAGAAGTCATATCCAAATTCTGCGTGAGGGAAATTTTATTAAGGACTTATCAATTGACATAGCAGCAGCGTATTTGAAACCAGAACTTGCTCAACTCCTCAGTCAGTCATTACCTGATCAAAGGTGCCAGCTTTACAAAATGGAGACAGAGATGATCAAATGGCTGAAAACATTATGGAGCTTCTTTGAGGATCAAGAGCAAAGCTACCAAAATGAAAATCTGAATGTCTTTAGTGAGATAAAAAAGCACTTCAACAGCAGTCCAATCTTACCAGTAATCTGCCCCAGTCAAAATAACACACATTTCTTACAAACAATGGCGAACGTATCAAAAGTGATTCAGTATCAAGATGAAAAAATAGCATCCATTCTCCTAAAACTGGGGTTCATGAAAATAGACTTCAGCTTTTTCATGGATCTCAAACTTGAGTTCCGTCTCAAGTATATGAATCCAGAACTCCTGCAAACAGGAGACAGCAGTGCTGTTTTGGGGCAGGTTTGTGATGTACCTCATTCACAGTTTGAGGAGCTGTCAAAAGATGAATGTGTAGATCTTCAACGCTTCTTACAACAAGGGATCAGAGATTCCAATAACAAGAGTCAACATGTGGGTATGCTCAAGTCTTTGCCCCTGTTTGAGTCAATAACTGGAAAACGGGAAAAGATTGATTTACACAGAATGGTATTTATCCTGGATTCTAGGCATTACAATGATTTTCCGAGCTTGTACCAGGTTGAAGGATGTGACAGTATTTTCCTCAAGTACACCTGGGTGAACCAAGAATTGGCAGAACATCTCAACATTAAGATTCTAAATGACTTGGATTTCTGTGTACAGTTTATTCTTCCTTCTGTGCACATGATGACAGAGGCCAAGCTTCTTGTTTTAATGCGTTTTTTATTGGAACTTGGACCAGTGGACCCCAGGACTGTCTCTGCAATGAGAGACGTCCGATTTATTCGAGACATCCATGGCTCTCTTCAGGTGGCTTCGTACTTCTATGATGACAGTGTATCCCTTTACAGGGTAATGCTTCCAAAAGAGAGATTTGTGCCAGATAAGTTTTGGGACAATTTCCACGGTAAACGTACTGAAGCACATCATCTCTTAAAGGGCCTTGGATTGAAACATGAAGTGTCTGATGAGGAAATCATTCTGTTTGCAAAACAAATTGAATCTGAAACAAGAGGAAACACTCCTCTAGATGTTCTTAAGAAAAGATCAAAACTTTTGCTCAAGAGTGTTTTGTTCATGGGTAATGACAAAAACTCAAATTTACTAAACAGAGTTGCTAACATTAAATTCATCTTCCCAATGCAAATTCAGCAAATACTTTGTGATTATCACAAGGCCTTTGCTCAAGAGAGGGAAGTTGTTGCAATCAGTGGATCACTTATTGGCAGAGACTCTGATCACCATTATCTGATATGGACATCAATGCCAATCCTACCTTCAGAACTCTGCTCTTCACATCTCATAATGAAACTGAAGGATGTCGGAGCCTTGGAGACCCCACCCCTTGGACAAATAGCTGCTAATCTGAAAAACATCTGTACGTCTCAGTGTCACACTGACACATTGCTGGAAACAAGAAACAAAGTATTTAGCAAATCATATGCGTACCTGCAGTCAATACATTTAGATGCCTCTTTATTCTCTGACCTCCCCATTATCTTGGTGGAAAACGGGACAAAACTTGTGAAGGAAAAGCAGACAGCACTTGTGATAAATGATGATCTTGAGTTTAGGCCTTATTTGTACCGCATTCCCCCAAATTATATGAAATTTGAAGATTTCTTTAAGAAGATAGGTGTAAAGGAGAGGCCCACCGTCAATCAATATATCACTGTTCTTCAAGAAATTTATTCTGATAGTTCTGACAAAGACAGCCTTCAGGCAAATCAGCAGAAAGCTGTGAAGCGTGTTGTACAACAGCTGTTTTGCCTGCTGAAAGAGGAACAGAACAAAACCTCTTTCCAAAACGACCCACTTTATCTTCCATCAACAGATGGAAGACTTTATGAATCCAACACTTTGTTTTTCAACGACACAGTCTTCCAGCCTGCAAGACTCGAGGGTCCTTTGGAAACCAAGCTGAAATTGCTGGAAAAATTAAACTACTGTCATCTTGAAAATGATCACTATGAACATCAAACATTGTTGCAGTTCCTTCCCCAGCAACTTCGCCCCAAATTTCTCTCGGATGTAATTTCAGAAAATCTGGAGGGAACAAGTGTTCAATATTGTGATGAAGGGGAATGTGAATTTAGTGGCTGGTTTGACAAACACTTGTCTTCTGCTGCATTTCTTCATGGACTAGTCTGTCTCATCAGAGAAGACAGCAAAGGTGGGATTTTACAGTCGGAAGCTGCAGGAAAATGTGAAGAAATCTTTTCTAAGATTCAGATTATCTGTTGCAAAACTCTTCAAACTGAACTTCTGTTAAACCATGAGCCACTTGAAGGTAGTAAGGCTGAAACAGATGTTTATGTGAAAAAACAGCAAGATCGATGCAGATTCTACTTGAAACACAATGATGACATGGCCCACAAAGTAGTAAATGAAGTTAATATGTGTCTTACTAAAGAAATCAATGCTCTTCTAAAGAACTGTCTGACCACCTCAAGCCTTCTAGTCCTTGGGCATCTTCTGCTGTGTGATAACATGGAGGATGTTGAGAAAACCTTGGCAAATCATGGCATTCATAATAGTGGCCTCGAGGAAGGACACAATGCGTTACCGAAACCTGGATGTCTCATACCTGAAGAATGGCATGACTGCCTTGATATGAACTTCCTCAACAACTTTGAAAGTGGAGAGTATGTTGGCTTCAGCAAGGACGAATCCGATGAATATTTTTATGCCATTGTTATCAACCGACTAGATGATGCACTGGGACAAATTAAACATTTTCCTGCCAGATATAAAATACAAATTGGCAGTGATGACTTCATTGAAGTAAGCTCTCTTGACCTTTACCAATTTAAACAGGAAAAGAAGGCAACTGTGTCAACAGGGTCCACTTGCACAGATATAGAACGTCTTTTGACATCCAGCCCTCCACCCAAAAGAGTCTTTCCGGGGACATTTGAAGAGATCAAAACAGAAATTGACCAAAGCTTAAATGAAATCTGGAAAATGTCAAGTGAGGACAAACAAAAAGCCCTTAAACGTCTCTACCTCCGGTGGCATCCAGACAAAAACCCAGGAAATGAAGAACTTGCCAATGAGGGTTTCAAATACATGCAAAACAGAATTAAGGAACTACAACAAGGGAAAACTGCACATAGCACATCCTCAACCTGGAGAGACTTTCAAGATTTCTATGACACGTGGAACACAGAGGCTCGAAGACACAGGAGAGGGCGTGAGAGGTTCTATCAGAACTACTCTAGAAGCCACTATAACTTCTGGTCATACCACAGAGAAACATCAAGGCCAAACAGAGGAGAGGCAAAACGCTGGTATGAACAGGCTCAATGTGACATCAGAGCCGCTCACAATGACACTGGAGGAGATTACTCAGAGTGGTGTCTGTTTAAGGTGCATCAGGCTGTGGAAAAAGCCCTGATAGCAGCAATGTACAGGAGAAGTGGAGAGCATCCCAAAAACTGCTCAATAACTAGCCTTGCTCAGCAGGTTTCCCATTACAGCTCACAGTTGACTTCTTTACCAAACACTGTGAGGCAACTGACTGAACTTGGTGTTGATGGCAAAAAAACTCAGTATCCGAACTATCACCAATTTCCTCACATTCCAAACAAGCAGTTCAGCGTTGATAATGCTAGAAGTGCACTGGATATTGCAACAAAGCTTTTGGAAAAAATAGAAGAATACATTTCTTGAAGTAGCTTGAAATTAACAACTATGTTCCACTGAGATGATCATGAGGATCTTTCCAAGTAACAGTGCTGATCTTCTTGTTTCATCTGTTTAGTACTGCTACCATGCATACTCAAAAGTTCTTAACTCTTTGTAATCGTTTTGACAGTTCTATGTCTGGTTATTTTCTATCTTTCTGTTATATTTAGCATTTCTATTATTGTATACTGGGCATTCTTGTAGCAAACAGTAGAGCAATGCCGAGGTAATGGGTTTGATTCCCAGGGAAAGTATGAAATAAATGTATATCTTGAATGCAATGTAAGTAGATAAGACATATCTGCAAAATGTGGAATAAAATTGACATTAGAATTAAAATTTCAATGTAAATCATTTATCCTTGCCATTTTTGGGGATTTCCGCCTGGATTTGGCCTACCCAAATTAAAAAGCTTCCCATTCCCACATACTTTGGCCTAAAAACACAGTTTTGGTGTAATTTTACAGGAAACCCTTTGCAGTTTCATAAAACAGTGCTAAAAGTGATAAAAATTTAAGTATATGTTGTCTGAGCTTTAATGAACACAAAAAAAGAGGCGCTTTTTGATTTTAAAATTTATTTTTGAAAGTGTATAACTCAGGCCCTGTGGGGTCTAGCTACCTGCAGACAAGTATGGCTATTTCCTTTAGATAACAGCAAACACTGGAAAAAGAATTTTTTTCTCTATAATAAAAAATGAAAAAGATATTCAAATAAATCTGAAGGGAGGAATATTACCTTTTTTTATGTAATTTCCACCTACCCAAATCTAAACTCTGCTCATACCCATACCCAGTGGTCCATATGCAATATTCCAGTGTAATTTGACAGAAAACCCTTTGAAATTATATAAAACACTGCTGAATGTGATAAATATTATAGTATATGTTGTCTGTGCTATAGTAAACAAAAAGAAAAAATAGGCGCTTTATAATTTTGATCATTTTATTCTTTCAGAAGATACTAGACTTATCATTTGACACATTATTTGCCTAAAATCTGTGGTCTATTACAATCTAGAACAGGATCCTCATCCTCCAGATTTATATAATTCATTATATGGGCATCAGTTTTGTCACCTGTGTTGTGCATCACCTCAACATCACCGGCCAGCCTCCTGAAGATGTGCAGCCAGCTGTGCCAACTGTGCCAACAGTGCCACATCTTCAATCTCCAATAGAACCTGAAACAAAGAAATCACTGTTTATACATAGTTTCTGCACTGTAATAATATCCATTTCCCAATATCAAAATGTAGATTTGCTGAAATGACAATTTTATTCAACTTATGCAAACTTGGGAACTACTGCGCAATACTTTCCATATCCAAAACATTTGACATTTATTTTGTAAAAGCTGAAACCCTATAGGGTGTACACTTACCCAAACGAAGTCTTGAGAATGCGCACTCTCCAAACTTCTCCAAATGCTCCATTTACAAACCAGTTGCACCTCCAAAGATCGCTTTTATCAATGCCATTGATGCTTTTATCTTTGTAGATGCAATTATAGAAATCAAAACAGTTCATAAACTATAATAACACACGCGAACTCGCAGATGGTTCGCTTTGTCAACAGAGAGTGGTCACCCGGAAGTGATCCACGGAGCGACCTCCTCGTCGACAGGAATTCCGTCTTTTGAAAGGTCCGTCTGAAATGTGACGCGAGCTTAGTTCCTTTTAGATCTATACACTATCTGGATTGCCTTTAACAGTACCAAAGGTAAGGCTAGACGCTTCTGTGTAGATGACTTGGAGATTCGGTGTCTTGTGCGCTCAGAGCGCGTCTCATCTCAGTTCATTCGAAAGCTCACAGAACCGTGAAAATGGTCTCATTTGAAAGATAACATCCTAAGCTAAAAGGTGATATAGATTATGTGGCTGTTTGCGGCTCACTGAAGCCGACATCGGAGCAGAAGTGTGATACTTTTATCTGTCACCTCTGATTTTAAGCGCAAATATTTGCCTGGGACCAATGCATATTTAAGCTAATATTTCATTTGATATGTATCATAAAACCGAAAGTGATGGTATTTGTTGTAAAGTATATATTCTAAGCTTTCAAATGATACCAAGCATTGGGTGATACCTTATAGGGAAGCCTTTAAAAAGAACGTACGAACATCATAACAAACATTTTCTGACCCGGTACCGGGATTGTGGATTTTAAACATGTTTTTTATAAAGAAATATTGACAGAATATTCTGTCCTCAGTGTGTGTGACTGTACACAAATCGACAGATAGCTAACAGGCTTCAAGAGAAAGTCAGAGGCTGGAGTAAAGTTCAAGGCTCTTTACTGTTGTCCTAATTCTCATGAAGGAATTTTTGTAAAACTGAAATGATACAGAAAGATAGCACCAATCACTGAATGCTATTCAAACACATCATACATTAACAGACATAAAATAATATACCTTTAAGCTACAAAGTTGTAACATATATATTACATTCAGCTGGTATGCTTATAAATGTAAATAACTTGTAAATATAGTATGTGTGCATCTAAACTAACAAACTATTGGCTACCTCTTAGCTGAAAGGCTATACAATAGCAGTTTCACATGTTAACAAACAAATATTCAAGTAACATCACAGAACATCTTACATGACACTTGTGTATCAATGTAATTAACTATAAATTAAAATACAACTTACAAGCGATGCTTTCTCAAGGCACAAACAGAGTGGGAACAGGATAAGGTGACTGGAGCTGACCGCATGGAATTTAACTACTAATGTTTCCTGATCAGACTGCATCATGTGATAAAATCAACCAATGAAAGCAATGTAATAATTATATATGAAGACAATGAATTACACCCAGATGACCACTAGGGGGAGAAAGTAGCAAACTAAATGCAAAGGTCTTACAGAACATAACACTCCCTGCCTGGTATTAATTAAATACCACTATCTGAATAACCTTGTGTCTGAATAAAAAAGGGGAACTAAATCAGTTTGTTTCCTCAGCACTCTTGAGAAGGATCGTCTCAGAAACAGGTCTCAAGAAGGTCCTCGCTGACCCAGATCTTGTGACTTTGAGTTCGACCTTCCTGACCTTCCCATCTTCATCAGGGAATGTCTTTGTAACCAGAGCTAAGGGCCATTCATTCCGCTTCACCTGGTTATCTTTAAGCAGAACCAGGTCACCTTTCTCAATGTTAGGCCGTACGTCCTGCCACTTGCTTCGGCTTTGCAGCGTAGGAAGGTACTCACGTCTCCATCTGCTCCAAAACGTGTTGGCCAGATGCTGCACCCGTCTCCACTGCTGTCGGTGAAGGTCTGTGCTGTCAAAGGTTCCCGGAGGAGGAGGGTAAGTAGACATCTTCTGAGTCAGAAGTGTAGCAGGGGTAAGGAGAAAGGGTGACTCCGGGTCTGAAGAAATAGGTGCGAGTGGCCTAGCATTAATAATTGCTGTGATCTCTGCCATTAAAGTAGACAACACCTCATGAGTGAGGCATGAAGGATTGGTTTGCATAAGCATGGAGTTGAGTATCCGTCTGGCGAAACCAATCATTCGCTCCCAAGATCCACCCATGTGGGAGGAATGCGGGGGGTTAAATACCCAAGAGCAACCCTCTTCACCCAAGTACCTCCTCACATTGGGCTCTTTGGGATCAGTAAGGAGTATATGCAGCTCCTTGCAGGCACCTCTAAAGTTGGTTCCACAGTCTGAACGGATTTGCTTAGCAGGTCCCCGCAGAGCAAAGAATCGGCGCAAAGCATTGATGAAGCTTGACGTGTCCATCGCCTCTATCAGCTCTATGTGCACAGCTCGTGTGAAGGGTGGCTCTGTACTCAGACGATCTGAGGGTAGATCTGCCATCTTCTGTTCAGCGCTTTTCCCACGAAGCTTGTTACATGTAACGCATTTGTGAAGGATGCTGCTGATACATTTCTTAGCTCCAATGATCCAGAATCCAGCTGTGCGGACAGAGCCTTCTGTAAGAACACGACCTTGGTGCTTAACCTTGTCATGGTAATGACGCACGAGCAATGTTGCAATGTGGCTACGGCCTGGAATGATAAGAGGGAACTTTTCTTTAGTGTCTAGTACCGCATGGTTGAGCCTGCCTCCTATTCTCAGGAGACCCTCTTCATCCACATAGGGGTTCAGCTTTCTCAATGAACTATCTTTTGAGATGTCTTTCCCAGCAATCAAGCAGGCGAACTCTTTGCTGTAAGTTTCTCTTTGCACACACCTGACAATAAGAGTTCCTGCCTTGGACAGCTCTTCTGCCGTGTGAGGTTTTTTGCATTGATGCCAGTCACTACAGGTGTCATCCTTGGTTTTTACAGCACTTCTTTGCGACTGAATGATGTGTGTCAGAAATGCTATGCCTCGCACCAGAGACTTCCAAGAGGAAAACCGTTCAAAGCGATGAGATCCCAGACTAGATGGAGTAGAGAGAGTGGTGACATTAGAGCGCACTTCAACGTCTGCATCCGGATCAATGAGTCCATATGGCTCCTCTCCTAAAGTGGCTACTCCTTCAGGGAGGGACAAAAACGGAGGCCCTGTGAGCCAGGTTGTGCTAGCTAATTCTGCCGCAGGTACAGAACGTGTAGCATGATCTGCCGGATTCTGTGTGGTGCAGACGTAGTTCCACTGCTCAGGTTTGGTGGACTTCCTGATTCGCTGGACTCTGTTGGAAACGTACACATAAAACCGCCTGGTCTGATTGTATATGTACCCCAAGACGACCTTGCTGTCTGTGTAAAACCGCAATGTGTCTACACTGATGTCCAACTCACTCTCGATCAACTCTGCCATTTCTACTGCTAACACAGCTGCTCCCAGTTCACACCTTGGGATGGTGTGGGCAGATGAAGGCACCAGTTTTGCCTTTCCCAAGACAAATCCCACGTGACACTCTCCATCATTGTTGATCACCTTGAGGTAAGCTACAGCGGCGATGGCCTTCACCGAGGCATCTGAGAAGATGTGGAGCTCTTTCTTTTGAGTGGTGATAAGAGTGGTAGGTGTGTAAGCTCTTGGAATCTTGAGCTCGCTCAGGTCTTCCAAGGAGTCTTTCCAAATTCTCCATTCAGTTTCTTTCTCAGGTGAAAGAGGCTTATCCCAGTCGAGGGCTTCAATGCTAGTGAGCTCTCGTAACAGGAACTTCCCTTGTATAATGATTGGCGCCACAAATCCGAGAGGGTCAAACAGACTGTTCACGGTGGCTAGAACGCCTCTACGGGTAAAAGGCTTCTCGGTAGACGCTACTCTGAAGGTGAAGACGTCATGTTTAAGATCCCAGCTGAGCCCTAAGCTGCGTTGAATGAGGGCTGAATTGTCATTGAAGTCCAGGTTCTGTAAACCCTTTGCATGGTCTTCTGGTGGGAAGGCATCCAAGACGTCAGAGTGGTTCGACGCTATCTTGTGGAGGCGTAAGTTTGAGCCAGCAAGCATCTCCTGCGCCTTTTTCAGCAGATCTATGGCTTCAGCAGCTGATGGTAGAGACTTGAGGCCGTCATCAACATAGAAATCGCGCTCCACAAAGTGTTGGGCCTCTGAGCCATACTCACTTGCTCCCTGTTGTGCCGCGCGACGAAGACCATAGATAGCTACTGCTGGCGACGGGCTGTTGCCACATGGACCTTCATCCTGTACTCAACAATCTCCTTGCCAGGATCGTTGTCCCTGAACCAGAGGAACCGAAGGAAGTCTCGGTGGTCTTCTCTGACAGTAAAACTATAAAACATCTGCTCAATGTCTGCTACCACTGCTACTGACTCTCTTCGGAAGCGTAGTAAGACTCCAAGTAAGCTGTTGTTCAAATCTGGGCCTTTAAGTAACACATCGTTGATAGAAATCCCATGATGCTGAGCACTGGAATCAAACACGACTCTAATCTGATTCGGCTTCTGAGGGTGGTACACACCGAAGATGGGTAAGTACCATCGTTCCTCTCCCTCTTGCAGCGGTGGAGCTAGCTCTGCCTGGTCGTGATCGAAGATCTTTTGCATGAAGTTCACAAAGTGAGTTTTCATCTCAGGCTTTCTTTCAAGTGTGCGGCACAAAGAGGCAAGACGATTAAGAGCTTGCTCTCGATTGTTTGGGAGCTGTCGCCGTGGTGATCGAAATGGAAGAGGTGCCACCCAACTGTTGGACTCATCCATAAACATTTCTTTATCCATAAGTGCCAGGAAAAGCTCATCTTCGATGGAGAGACCCACTTTGTCATCATCCTTGGTTCTCTCAAAGATTGTGCTGCCGAGGCTGCAGTCATGGAGGACTGGGGTGTGGTGTGTAAAGCCGTGAAGAGATGTGCAGTGTAGTCCTTCGTTGCCAAACCTCTCCTTGACTTGAATATGATTGGGACATGGAGTAAGGAGAGATGGACGGCCATTTTCAAGCACGCTAGTCCGAAAAGAAGTCACAGACTCTGTCTTGTGGGCTGAGCTCAAGCAGACGTCACCTATAACAACCCAGCCAAGATCTAGTCTTTGAGCGTAGGGTGCTGTGGGTGGCCCATTGCGTTGTTCTCTGACTTTGTGCACCTGGAGGATGTCGCGTCCCAGAAGAAGGAGTATCTGGGCCTCTAGATCTAGGTGTGGTATCTTATGAGCTATGGACTTCAGGTGTCTATGATACTGTGCGGCTGCTGGAGTCTCCGAGCGGTCATTTGGCATGTGATTGCATTCAATGAGTGTGGGGAGCATCACGCTTGTTGTTTCATCCAGTGACTCCACCATGAACCCTATGGCTCTTCTCCCATACGCTTCAGTGACCCCTGAACATGTGCGCAGAGTATATGGCGAGTTTAACCCTTCGATTTGAAAGAGGTCAAAGAATTCAGACCTGGCCAGGGACCTGTTGCTCTGGTCATCCAGAATGACATACATTTTCACAGCTTTGTCAGGGCGTGCTTTAGGATAAACCTTTACTAGGCAAATCTTGGAACAGGATCTAGGTTTCCTACCGTCATCACAAACGTCTGTGCACCTAGAGGTGACTGCCTGCTGAAGTGTTTCTCTTTCACCCTCCCCGCCATGCTCTGAGGAGGGACTTCTCCTGTCCCATGGTGGGGGTCCAGGGTGCAGTGCTGCAATATGTCTGTCGCTCTCACATTCTGTGCACTTCAAAGCTGCCTCACAGTTCTTTGCCAGGTGAATGGTAGAGGAGCAACATCTGAAACAGATACCATTTTCTTTAAGAAAAGCCTTGCGCTCTTCTAATGACTTGCTTCGAAAACCTCTACACTTTTTCAGAGGATGAGGTTTCTTGTGGATAGGGCATTGTTTGTCTATTTCACCTCGCCTACTGCTTGAACTGTCCGCCTGAGACGCTATTTGAAGCGATGCGATTTCAGTCTTGTGAGCAGAAACATAGCTTTTGCCATATGCTGGTCTCTTTTCCACTCGTTCAAGCTTTGATGGACCCGTAGTAAACCTGTGGGAAGTATTCAATGGGGTTATAGGGGCTGTTGAGAGAGTGAAGCTTGGGTCGTTTCTTCTGCGTGCTTCACTGCATATGAAGTCTGTGAAGTATGCAAATGGAGGAAAACATACGTTGTGTTGCTCCTTGTATTGTGAGCCTTGAGCTAACCACCTCTCTTGCAGACCAATTGGCAACTTCTCAACGATAGGGTTGACACCCCTGGCGGTGTCCAAGTATGAGAGCCCTGGCAGGTAACCCTCAGCTTTTGCAGACACTAGCTCCCTTAGAAGGTCTCCCAGCTCCCTGAGCTTTACGGGGTCTTTATGACTGATCTTAGGAAAGTTCTCTCTCCTCTCAAAGAGAGCTCTTTCAATAACCTCGGGGGAGCCATAGCACTCCTCTAGGCGGTCCCAAGCCATTCTTAGACCTATATCAGGACTGGCAACATGCACAGAACGAATCCGTATGACGTGCTCCGAAGACTGATTTCCTAACCATTTTGTTAAGAGGTCAAGCTCCTCGCCAGCACTTAAGTTCAGTCCTCCAATAGCGTTGCAGAATGAAGACTTCCATGCCCAGTAATTTTCTGGACGATCATTAAATTTGATCAGGCCAGAATTCACCAGCTCTCGACGTACCAAGTACCTCGCAATATCACTCATACCTGCCCTGTCGTCTGCATACCCAATATGTGGCTGTAATGAGGCTTTACTGACAGAGCAAGGGTGAGGATGAGTAGAGAGGAGGTGATCAAGGGAGTGGTGATGAATTGCTGGTATTGGCCTTTCAGGCTGCTGCATTTTATGGCTGTTGTCCCTTGTGGGGAGTTGACGAACCACTGACATCGCTCTTTCCGGCTGTTGTGCTGCAGCCTGAATTGCACCCTCATTCTTGGGTACGAAATGAGAAGCACTGCTGGGACCAGGGAGACGCTCCTTTCTGTCTGATTGGACATCGGGTTTGATGAGCGGCAACAGTGATGGCGTGTATGGTTCAAGTACTGGGGGTTTCTCATCACAGAGACGTAGCTGGGAGTGGTGTTCAACGTATTCACGGGTGCGCTGAATGGCGACTTGAACTGAGCCGTGGAGACTCCTACTGCCCTGTGTACCTTCGATTTCTGCTGCTGCCTCAAGAACTTCAGCTTCAGCCGAGGCTACTGCAATCTCCCTCTCATGCTCCAAAGCTGATAACTCAGCGGCTATATGTGCCTCCTTGACCTTCAAATCAGCTGTAAGATGTGCCTCTTTTATTTTCAATTCAGCTTCTCTCTGAACGAAGGTGGCACGTGCACGTGCAGCTTCCACTTTAGCACGGGCCCTAGTAGCGGCCCTGCTAGCTGAGGATACTTTAGATGTGCTTGATGAGGTGGATCGTTGTGATCTTGCTTCATGTGCCGTCTCCTGATCTTTAACACCACCGTCAGTGATGGACACTTTTCCCAATCCAGCTTCACTGGTATGCGACATTATGGTTAACAATCCTCCAAGATGTATTAGAAGGGATGAATAAAGAGGCCTTAGTATGCTTGAGAGGGTGTACTGGCTCAGTACCTAATCTTCTCGTTGCTGTTTCGCCCGCTGTGAAGACGCTTTTTTACTATTCTGTCCTCAGTGTGTGTGACTGTACACAAATCGACAGATAGCTAACAGGCTTCAAGAGAAAGTCAGAGGCTGGAGTAAAGTTCAAGGCTCTTTACTGTTGTCCTAATTCTCATGAAGGAATTTTTGTAAAACTGAAATGATACAGAAAGATAGCACCAATCACTGAATGCTATTCAAACACATCATACATTAACAGACATAAAATAATATACCTTTAAGCTACAAAGTTGTAACATATATATTACATTCAGCTGGTATGCTTATAAATGTAAATAACTTGTAAATATAGTATGTGTGCATCTAAACTAACAAACTATTGGCTACCTCTTAGCTGAAAGGCTATACAATAGCAGTTTCACATGTTAACAAATAAATATTCAAGTAACATCACAGAACATCTTACATGACACTTGTGTATCAATGTAATTAACTATAAATTAAAATACAACTTACAAGCGATGCTTTCTCAAGGCACAAACAGAGTGGGAACAGGATAAGGTGACTGGAGCTGACCGCATGGAATTTAACTACTAATGTTTCCTGATCAGACTGCATCATGTGATAAAATCAACCAATGAAAGCAATGTAATAATTATATATGAAGACAATGAATTACACCCAGATGACCACTAGGGGGAGAAAGTAGCAAACTAAATGCAAAGGTCTTACAGAACATAACACAGAAGTCAAAAGCTGTCAACAAAATATTCACTAAATGACAGAACTGCAAATAAAATGAACATTAACAGTCACAGTCACACAATCATCCTGCGATACAGATGCTGTATGTGCTTTACAATCTTTGCAGCAAAACCATTTCTTGAGTCTATTGCAATATAAAATATTACATGAATAGTGTTCATGTTGTTGAACAACTCATTTTGTTCTCCTTAATGTTTGATCAAGAAATGAAACTTCAATTTGAGCAGCATCTGGTTTCCTCCATGCCACTGCAAAAACCATGACAAAAGTGTTCATATGTTTCTGGTGTCCCAGTAATAACTTATTACATAAATTCTAAAAAAAAACACTGCGTACAATGCATCTGAAAATACAAGCAATTATCACTCTTTAACACAGTAATGAAAAGAAAAATTAAAGCCCTCATCTGCAGTGGTCAGTTTTTCCTGAAATACCGGTCCCATCTTTTAGGTATGTTTTAACGAAGTAAGGGAAAATTATACTTTCTTTTCAATCAGTAATATTTAGGAGATAAAAACTGTAACCTTCTGTAGGAATATATAATAAGATACACTACTCGTAAATGGTCATGCAGTAAAAAAAAAAAAAAAAAACTTGAAATGACAACGGCTGTAAATAATGTAAATTTGAGCAGAAGTATTTTTCAGATTGGGACTTGGTTACCTGAATAAGACTCTTCATCTATACACTGTTATTACCCTGATTTCTATCCTGCAGATATTACAAAAATAAAACAACGCAAATATTACAAAATGTGACATTAAAGGGGTCATATAATGCCATTTTCATACAAGTTAATTTGATTCTTTAGGGTCTAAATGAAAAGTTTGTAATATACTTTAATTAAAAATTATCATTAGTATTGTAAGAAAACAAATTTTACCTGGTCAAAAACAGCTCTGTTTTCAGCACGCCGTTTCAGTGCATATGCCTTTAAATGATAATGAGCTTCGCTGACTCCGCCCCTCTGTTCTGAGGGCATTTTGACACAACGCAGTGGAGTGTTGCCTTGACAACAGTTGAGGGTATATTTTGGAGAGAGAATGACAGCGGGAGTCTCTGAGGACACATCTGTGCAACCGTATCAGTTTGAACCGGAGTCGCACCCGGAACAAGATGACGGCCGCAAAGAAGTTCGACAATTAAGGCTCGAACAGGACGTTTCTAAATGGTTGGTTAACGTAATGTCACTTTGATCTATCTTTGTGTACTGGCAGGGTAGAATAACTTAGTGAGATGTACGAACCCTATGTGTTTCTGTTTACTGATGTATACGTCCTCAGTTTGTAATAACACAATAACCATAACGCGTTGTTCATTATAAACGTGGGATTATGAATTATATTGAGAACGTCGTATAGAAAACATGCCGTAATGTACCCTGAGTGTAAAACTTAGCCGCATTCATCGTGAAGCGTGCAAACGATTTGCAAAGATTAATATAAAATATACAATTTTACACTCACTTCTTCTGGAGGTGCATCTGTAATACCCCTGAAAGAGAAGTATAAAGCACATAAAGAATAAATCACACAAGCGCTGCAGTGATGGCTTCGTCGTATTTACTCTGAATCAATTAATACAATAAAAGGCATAACAGTTACATGTATACATTCTCAGTGCACGCATCACTTTGCTTTTCACAGTATAATGACTGGCTGTAAACATAAGTGACTTAAAGCATGTCGCATCACACAAGATACGTGTGGCACATTGACACTCAAATCTCATTCTTACAAAATAAATCATTTTTAGACTGGATATCTACTCAAACACTAAATGACAGTATGAAATAGATGACAACAATGCAGCTGAGATATTATCACATGTTCACTCATTGTCTCTGATATATTTATCTACCATAAAGTCACATACCAGATTAATCAAGGCTAATGAAATGCCTAACTCGGTTAACAGACATGAAAGTATTAATCTGCCCACATGTATAAGTTTAAAGTAACTCATAAACTGAAAAAAACATAATGAACTCTTATATACTCAAATAACATTAACCTAATGCCCATTTATACTGAATAGCGGGCCATCGCGCTAATCGCGAAGCACCCATGCTAACCATGTGCTCAGGCATACCAAACTCATGACACACTATTCATATCGTAAACCAAAGTGCTTTAAACACACAAAACGTCTCAGGTTACTACTGTAACCATAGTTCCCTGAGAAAGGGAACGAGACGATGCGTCACTTGACGCTTTGGGAACGCCCCCAGCGTGAATGCGTCTGAGCATCAATGTCAACTAGTCCAATGGAAAGAATGAGCGTCACGGGCGGGTGACGTCATGACCAGGAAGGGATAAAGGCTCACCCGGTGAAACGCGGCATTAGCTTCAAAAAGTCGAAGCAAGCCGATCACAGGGAAGCAGGAAGTATGGCAGGGTGACGCATCGTCTCGTTCCCTTTCTCAGGGAACTATGGTTACTGTAGTAACCTGAGACGTTCCCTTTCGAGGGAACTCGCGATGCGTCACTTGACGCTTTGGGAACGAGAATACCCAAAACGCCAGAATTCCAAGTACCTGAGTGTCAGTCTGTTGGAACTAAGCACTAAGCACCTGAGAACCTGGGGCAGCACCCAGGTCCAAACTGTAAAACCTGACGAATGTGAGCGGTGAGGACCAGCCTGCCGCATCACAAACGTCTTGGAGGGAAACCCCAAATAACAAGGCTTTAGAGGCTGCCATACCCCTCGTTGAGTGAGCTCTGACCACCAAGGGACACGGATGGTCAGAGTACTCGTATGCAAGTGAAATAGCCTCGACTATCCACTTGCTAACCGTCTGTTTAGAAGCAGGAAGACCCTTCTTAGGTGATCCAAAGCAAATAAATAACTGGTCGGACTTCCTCATAGAAGATGTCCGATGAACATAAGTATCCAGTGCTCGCAATGGACACAAGAGGTTCAGCCTTTCCTGGTCCGCAGATGTAAAAGGAGGACAGAAACCTGCAGCACAATAGGCCTCGGAATAATGGTAGGCACCTTTGGAACATATCCATGTTTCGGGTAAGAATGCCTTGGCCATCCCCGGTGCACTCAAGGCAGGTGGGGACCGAAAGGGCCTGAAGGTCTGACTCTAATAGGGACGAAATAGCTAGCAGAAAATAGTCTTAAAAGAAAGGAACTTCTCTGAGACCAAATCTAAGGGCTCGAAGGGAGCCCCAGATAGGCCTTCTAGAACTATTGCAAGGTCCCAAGCCAGCACTCTAGTGCAAGTTGCAGGCCTCAGCCTCAAAGTGCCACGAAGGAAACGAGTGATCAGGGGGTCTCGACCCAAAAATGTACTACCCACCAGGGCGTGGAAAAGCCGCAATGGCCGCCACGTAAACCTTAAGCGTGGAAGGACATAGACCTGATACAAAGCGTTCTTGCAGAAACTCGAATACTGTGTTTACTGAACAGTTAACCGGATCCCACTGACGCTGGTAACACCAAGAAGTGAAAAACTCTCGAAAAGTGAATATAGTTTCCTCGTAGCGGGAGCCCTGGAGCTTAGAATGGTCTCAACAACCTCGGTTGAGAGACCACTCTCTATGAGTTGGGCCCCCTCAGAGGCCAAACCCACAGTTTCCAAATCCCCTGCCGGGGGTGCAATATTGCATCCCCTGCCTGAGACAGAAGGTCTCTCCTGATCGGGACCTCCAAGGGAGGTCCGTCGAGGAGAAAAATTAGGTCCGCAAACCAAATTCAGCTCGGCCAGGGTGGTGCTACTAAATAGGCTTATTCCATCCTGGCGGAATCACTTCAGAACTCCTGGGAGCAGAGCAACAGGGGGAAATGCGTACAGACGTAGCCTCAGCCACGTCTGCACCATAGCAACCAGCCCCGTGGGGACTGGTTGAGTGAGGGATAACCAGAGTGGACAGTGCGTCGTATGCTGAGACGAGAACAAATCCACTTCTGCCTGGCCATAAAACTCCCATATTTGCTCCACCGCCTCGGGGTGGAGTCCCCTGGCCTCAGCCCCTGCCTCGACAGGGTGTCTGCTCCAATATTCTGGCCCCCCTGGAATATACACTGCCCTCAGACAGCGTAATTTCCTGAGGGACCAAAATAATAGGCCACCACCGTGTTGTCTGTGGGTCAAGAACCAGAGTTTCCTCCATATAACCAAGGCGCGGGGATACTGCCGCGTGATCTTGATCGTACGGAGTGGGTTTCCCCTCAGGGAGAACCCTCTGGTCCTGAGCCACCACTGTAAAGGTCTCACGTACAGCAGGTCAAAGGGTATCACATTGAACGCTGCTGCCCTGAGGCCTAACAGTCACTGTTTCAGAACAACACATGATGGCCCCTCAGGTCTGGGAGGAGATGTCTCAACGCATTGAAGACGACCATCATCTCTAGGCAATTCATGTGCCAAGCGAGATGATGACTCCTCCCAAGCCCTGAGCTGAGCGGCCTTCCAATACCGCTCCCCAGCCGGTGAGGGAAGCATCTGTCGAGATAGCAACTCGATGGCAAAGAGCTCCCAACACCGAATCCTGGGTTAAGAACCAGTGTTTCCTCCATATAACCAAGGCACGAAGGCACGTCCGCGTGATCTTGATCATACGAAGTGGGTTTCCCCTCGGGGAGAACCCTCTGGTCCTGCGCCACCACTGCAAAGGTCTCATGTACAGCAGGCCAAAAGGTATCCCGTTGGACGCTACTGCCACAAGACCCAACAGTCTCTCGAACTGTTTTACAGTGCGTGACTGGCCTAGCTTTAGCTCTATGGTGGCTGTCAGGATAGCAGCTACACGAACGGGCAATAGATTGGCCCGCATCGTCACTGAATCCCATACCACACCAAGGAAAGTGGTTCTCTGTACTGGAGAAAGAACACTCTTCTTGGCATTGAGCCTCAACCCCAACATCTGCATATGAGCGAGAACGACACCTCGGTGCCGAACCGCTAACTGTTCTGATTCCGCTAGAATCAGCCAGTCATCTATGCAATTCAGAATGCGTATACACTGCAGCCTGGCGGGGCCAGAGCTGCGTCTATACACTTCGTGAACGTGCGGGGTGATAGAGCTAGACCGAAAGGAAGTGCCTGATACTGGTGTTCTTTGCCCCAAAGAAAACCTCAGGAACCTCCTGTGCTGAGGGAGGATGGAGATATGGAAGTATACGTCTTTTAGATCTATCGTGACAAACCAGTCCTCGGATCTGATTTGAGTCACGATCTGTTTGAGTGTCAGCAACTTGGACTTGAGTTCCAGCACCAAACACTCCAACAGACGAAGATTTAGTATGTGACGCTGCTCTCCATCCTTTTTTGGAACAATGAGATAACGACTGTAAAGACCCGACGCAATGTCGGGTGAGTACACCTGCTCTATAGCTTTCTTTGCTAACAGGGCCTTTACCACTTGCTCCATTACCAGAGAGATTACCATTACCCATAGAGATATATTTGGCAGAAGCTTCCACGCTGCCAGAAAATCTACCAAGGGAACCAGCCCCTCGAGGCTGGCCTCTGGTGTAATAAAGACAGCCAGTTCGGGGACCTGAAACATACTGGCAGGAACCACCCGAACTGACTGTTTTCGAACCCCCCTCAGAGGGCGCGAGTCTGACGCAACGTCGAGTTGACGCTGCGCCAGAAGCTCGCTGGAGAACGCTGCGCCCCGAAGCACCAAGGGTGGCGGGGTTGGCAGAACGGTCCCCTGAGGGCACAGAGATGGAAAGGGCACCGTATAATGAGGTGTACACCATTCCACCCCGGTTGGGGCTGCCCTCACCGGTCTGACGCCGTGGCGCCAGACCTTTTCTTTTGAGCCGCAGCCTTCTCAGCATGAAGAACGGTCCTCGGATCCGGCTTCTGCTTTGAAGGCTTTGGCTGCTGTGTTGTGTATGAGAAACTAGCCGGCTGGAGCTGCTCACGCCCAGCAGCCCCAGTGGGTTGGACATAGCGAGGGAGAGATTATCTTGTATCTTTCTCCATGATTCCCATCAAATTGAGCCAGAGGTGTCTCTCAGTGACCACAATTATTTGGCTGCCATCCCTGAGAGATAAATCTGAGGCCCGACGGAGTTCTCAAACCCCATCGGGCCAAACTCCCTCACTTCTGTCCAAATACCACAGCAGGTCAGCCTGATATGCTTGCAGCACTGCTATAGTGTGCAAGCAGGCTCGTGCTAAACCCACTGCCATATATGCTTTTCCCACTAGATTAAAAAATAGTTTTCTTTAATGGTTTAGTGAGAGAAGCCGACGCCTTCAGGGACGATACTGAACCGGGAGACATAGCTCGCAAGTGTCTGTACTACCCGGGGTATTGTCCCATAGCCATACTCTCTTAACCCCCAAATATCTTTTGAATATACATGAATGTGGGGCTAAAAAATGAGTAAGGCTTTTTCCATGATCTAGACAGCTCGCTGTGCAGATCGGGAAAAATGGAAGGCCCCGTGATGGAGGTGGAAAAATAGAGGGAAGGAAACTCGTTCAAATTATTTTAAGGACGAGTGCCCCCTTATTTCTGCTGGCCATTAAATATTTAATTTATCTACAGCCTTAGTAAACACCTCCACCAGCTTATTATTATATATATATTTTTTTTTATATACATTCTTTATATATATACACTTTATTTCATATATAATATATAAACTATCATATATATATATATATATATATATATAGGCTATATATAATTCTCATACGCTGGGGAAGAGATGGCAAATCCACTTCCCCCATGATTGTGTACACTTTCAATGCCCAGCACATCTACCTCCTCGGAGGTAGAGCACTAAAGCATTGATTTCTCTCCCCGGGCGGAAGAGACCGCAGCGCGGGCTTCCGAGACCGGAGAGAGAGCACTGGATCACTCGTGGAAAGGGAGGAGATAAGATCCACGGACCCGTCTCCAACCCCGTAACGAGATCCTATTCGCGATCCACAGGAATGTATTCTCCGCGCTGCCTCGGCAGATGCGTGTCCTGCACCCCGAGGATCGCGAGCCTGGCCACTTTCCTCGAAAAGTGACTGGCGGGAGTGGAGCATGCGAAGCGAAAGCTTCTCACAATGTTGCAATCAGCCCCCTCGGAGGCTGATACCGCATGCTCCACTCCCAAACAAACTACACAAAGCTTGTGTGTGTCCCCACCCGTTAAATAACGCGGGCAGGGAGAAGCACAGAGTTTGTAAAGTTGTTTCGCCATAACTCTTCCCAATAATATCGTAACAGACAACAATAAATAGACAGAGACAGAGTAACACAGATCGCTTGCTGAGACACAGAAGCTAATGCCGCGTTTCACCGGGTGAGCCTTTATCCCTTCCTGGTCATGACGTCACCCGCCCGTGACGCTCATTCTTTCCATTGGACTAGTTGACATTGATGCTCAGACGCATTCACGCTGGGGGCGTTCCCAAAGCGTCAAGTGACGCATCGCGAGTTCCCTCGAAAGGGAACTAATCCGTATTGGATTAAAGAATGTTTATACTCAAAACCGAGGCATTTTAGTTACCTGAAAGAGAAGTATAAAGCACATAAAGAATAAATCACACAAGCGCTGCAGTGATGGCTTCGTCGTATTTACTCTGAATGAAGCACATCACGGGCGCGCGCGGGATACTAGGGCGTGCGATGACGTCATCACTCTGGTATGCTGAGCGAAAATAATTAATTTAATAAATGAACATAATACTCTTCTTTTTTTAACAAAGGACAAATAAGCATTTAAACAATATTATAATGCATTTGAAAAGAGACACTATATACATAAAATCCACTATATCACACATCAGGGACATGAATAGTTGGTACCGATTCTTTTTTCAGGAGCAGCTTCTTAGCAAAACCAGCTTTATACTTAGTCTGACCCTCGTTTATAAACCAGTCTGGTGAGAAAAGATTCGCGCATCACGCAAACATGAACGCATTGTCGTTGCTCGTGGGGAATATTCCCTTCGAAAACAAAACTCAGCCACTGTGTCTTCAGCGGTTCAGATTTAGGAACATCAAAATGACTGTGTTTGTTATTACACCCAAGAACAGAACACCACAATCGCTTAGACGCCATTCTGCTCCAGCGTATCAACAATGGCGGACTATGATGACAGCTCGCTCAGGGCGGGTCTGTGTGGAAACGCTGCTGTCAATCAACAATCGTGGGAGGGGCGTCTGTTTTATTGACGTCACAAAAACGAACGGCTCAATTTGAGGCAGGGGAAAAGATATAAGGAGATTAAAACAAAAACACTGGATAGATTTTTATCATTATATGATGGTTGTACACAGTGTTGGGCAAGCTACTTAGAAAATGTAGTGAGCTAAGCTAGCAGTTACTCTACATTTCACTAGCAAGGACCACACCACAACTGCACAGAATTAGCTTTATGAATGGGATAAGGGTCGAAGGAAAATGGGGGAAAAGTAAACTACGGTTCTCCGTCTGGCTGCTCAGGGAGTCTGACCCGGGAGACTCAGAGTGGGGGCTTCGTCTCGGTAGGCAGTAAGCTGAGTTACTTGAAGACCCCCAAAGGTTTGGATGAGACAATGCGGGCTTGCACTTGACGGAGATCGTTAAGATTATTACGGATGTACAAGCGGTACACTTCGGAAGACCATCGACCTAGAACTCTGATTGTCTCGTCCGAGATACCCATGCTGGCGGCCGTGGTGGCTGCTCCGATCCGGAATGAATGTGTAGAGTAATGTTCGGGAGATATGCCGGAGATCCTGAGAATATTTTGGAAGTGTTTGCTAAACCAGAATCTCGTGGCCATTTTCCTGTTTGAGTGGTTCTTGAGGAGATGAATGGTTGGCGTATCTGAAAGAAACGTATTCCGAAAGTGGCTCATAAGGACTGAGCAAGGAGTGGAGGCGAAAAATGTATATTGGAGACGACTCTCCGAATTGGTCAGTTTTACTTCTCTTTAGGTTATATATCAGAGAATCAGGCGTATGAGCGGTGATGTCTGAGAGGTGGGATGAATGGCTGGATTGAAGGCTAAAGTCGACGGGGCGAATTCAGAGCATCTCAGGAAGCCGAAGTATGCGAGAAAGAACATGCATTCTAATGTTTGGTCTATCGATGGGCTCAAGTAGCCGGAACGTAGGGTGTAGATGCATTGGCTCAGGAGGTCAGAAGTCAAGGGTAAGCGTTTGATGTTCAAGACTGGTTCTTGTTTTCGAAGACCTCTGATAAGCATAGATACGTGGGAGTGAGAAATGGTTTGGCATTGGTCGCCGGTGGCGAGTTTATAGATGAAATTAATTCTGGATAGGTAAGTCAGGATGCCCTGATATTTTGGTAGGAATGGGCATGAGTAACGAAGTTGCAGATGGACCAAACATTCATTAGGGGAAATGGGAGTTGGTAAAAGGAGTGGTAAGCCTTAAAACAGTTCCAACCGGTCAAGTAAGCAGAGAGGGTACTCTGGGCAAGGCCGTTGAGAATGGCTTCCCGCAAAGCATGTGAAAGCTCTTCCAGCTGTGGATTTAGTTGAAGATGGTGGCTGAAAACGGTGGAACTGGCGTGGGATGGATGTCTGACTCTGGAGCTAAGATTCTGAACTTCTGAAAAGAGAAACGAGACAATGAGTCGGCTATGCTATTGTGGTATCCTGGAACGTGCGCTGCTCGGATGATGAACTGACGTTGCGCTGATATAAGTGTCAGTCTGCGGACTAATTGCATGATCGACAGGGAACTGGATCTGCCTTTATTTATGATTTCAACTACCGCTGAGTTGTCTGAGTGGATGAGTATGGAGTGTCGGGACCATTCGTGCCCCCAAAGGAGGGCTGCTATAATGACGGGATACATCTCCTAAAGTGCGGATGAGGGAAAGTCTGGCTGCTGAATTAGATGGCTGAACTCTGGTGGCCACTCGGAAGCGAACCAGCGGCCGCTGTAGTAGCCGCCAAATCCTATGGAAGGCGCTGCGTCTGTGTACAGCTGAATGTCTTCTGGCTGTGTGACGTAGTCATTATAAAAGAAGGATATACCGTTCCATGAAGACAAGAATTTCTGCCAGAGCCGCATTTCCATTTTGCAAGCTTCATCCAAGGTGACTTTGTCGTGTAGAGAGGGTATTGTTGCTGCTTTTGATAGTAGGTTGGAAAGGGAAGATTTCCCCTGGGGAATTATTCGGATGGCGTAATTAAGGTGGCCGAGGAGGGCTAGCAGCTGTTGCTTTGTGCACCTGTCTGCTAGAAGATAGTTCGATAGGAGCAATGAAATGCGTTGTGTTTTCTCAGGAGGTAGAGATGCTTGGAAGGAGATGGAGTCTAGGGTGATACCTAGAAACTCAATGGAGATGCAGGGCCTTAGGGTCTTTTCTTTTGAAAGGGGTACGCCTAGATCGGAAAACACTTTATCGAGGGTGGAAAGTCCTGAGTGTGGAGGTGCGGATGTAGGTGTGATGATGAGGAAGTCGTTGAGGAGGTGCAGGACGTAGGGAAGCCTGTGGTTGTTGATGAGAATCCAACATAAAGTCTCCGAGAGGGAGTCGAATATCTTGGGGCTGCTTCTGCAGCCGAAAGTAAGGCGCAGTGAAAAATAATAAGCTCCTTTCCAGAATATTCCGAAGAAACGCCAGAATTCTGGGTGGATGGGCAAGACTTTGAAAGCACTGGTCATGTCTGCTTTTGAGAGCCATGCTCCATGGCCTGCCTTGCGGATGAGAGTGATGGCTTGGTCAATGGAAGCGTATTTCATGGAGAAGTCTGGGGCTGGAATGATGCTATTGATGCTGGTAATGTGTGTGCCGTGTGGGGAGGACAGGTCGATGATTAATCTCTTTTTCCCGGAGTATTTCCTGGTGGCGATTCCAATGGGGCTGATGCGAAAAAGAGTGAAAGAAGGTTCTTTAAACGGGCCTATCATAAATCCCTCTTGGACTTCTTTAGCTATTAGGGTGTCGACGGTGTCTGGTACGGAGAGGGCAGACTGGAGGTTATGGGAGAGATGAGAAGTGTCTGGGATTATTTCTATGCCTGGAAGAAAGCCGTTTATGAATCCATTGATAAGGAAATCTACGAACTCTCTGTCGGGGTGGTCTATTAAGGCAGTGTCTAATGCTTCTACCTTGACTGGTGTGCTGAGGTACTGTAATAGTCAGTCGGGTAGAACAGTTGGGTTGTGGGGGTAAGAGGCTCTTGAGTGGGCGCCTCCGCAGAAGGAGCAGGTGTGTAGAAATCTGCAGTTGGAAACGGAGCAGCCAAGATGGTTGAAGTTGTTGCATACCATTCTGCCTCCTTGGTAGAGGATCGGTCGTCCTCTTTTGTCAATTCCTTTGGGAAGTGGAACGTTGGCTGTGGGCTGTATGTTTAGAGGTTTCGGAATTAGAGGAGGAGGTGGGGCTGCTGTGGATAATCTATTGAATACGGATGTTTTGCGTGAGGAGGGTTCAGATTGAGAGGGTGTGATGGTGCATGCTGAGGCTGGATGTGATGGTGCTCCGCATAGTTCGCAGGACATAGAAGTGCGTGCTGCAAAGATCCGACAGTAGAGTTCTGCATCAAGAGTGGCCCAATATGTCCCCTGATTGAACTGTTGTAACCGACCTGCTGCTTGTGTGGCGAAAAGAACGTGGTAGTTGTAGAAGCCTGTTCCTCCAAAACGCACAGCCATGTCTAAAACGATTGATAGATAATCGTCTAGCTCGGTTCTTCGATCGGGATAAACAGAGCACAATATATCTCTGTAGATCGAGAAAGCTAAAGCAAATTCGGTGGGAGTGAGATCATTTGAACGAGAGTTTAAAGGATGGCTGAACTGCATTAGGCCTTGACTGGTTTGCAGCTCTCTGGGCTGGCTAATATTTATGAGGGATGGATGGAGGAGCTGGGCTAGATCTGTGTAGTTACCTGATAAGATCTGAAGACGTGAGGCTGAAGAGGCTGGGGAGGGTCGATGGATTGATGAAGCTGGACGAGGAGGCGGTGCGGCTGTGGCCAGGGTATATGGGCTAGTATTTATTGGCAGGATGTGAGGGTGTTGGGAAAGGGAGGGGAAAAGGGGTAGATTAGTTGCATAAAAGGAATTAATAGGAGGGGGTTGAAAAGGTCCACTGAGAGGTAGAAGTCCTGGGTTTGCTGCATGAGGGACTTGAATTGGGTTAATTTGTAGGGAAGAATCAGAAATAACAGGGGCCGTGTGGCTGTTAATGCCAGAAGGAAGGGTAGAAGGATGGATGCTGGGATGAAGGGATGAATGTCCGTAAGGATTGGTAGCTGTTTGTGAGCTTAAGTAAGCAAAGAAAGATGTCATGAATTGGGATAAGTCTGAGGTAGAAGGTGCAGTTGTTGAAGGTAGTATTACTTGGTCTCCACTAGGTGGCGCGGATACTGCTGGCTGAGGCCGTTGTGGAGGCAGTGTGGTGACGTCATGAGTGACGATGAGGGGATCGCGTGTCAATGCCGGAAGCGTTGAAGGCTCGGAATTTAATTCTGTAGATGTTGTGTAAAACTGAAATAATCTTGCTTTATTGTCTGATCGGCTGAATTGGATACCTTTGTCCTTAAGAGCTCGCTGCAGGCGAGCCACGGTCCAATTCTTGATGGTATTCTCTGGTCTGGGAGACGTGGCATGAGTGCGCTGAGAATTGCTATGGTTTGTTGAATGATGACGTGGTTGACGAGGAGAGCGATCGCGCCGGCTTTCGTGCCTGTGTCGATCGTTTATGGCGGTTCTCGTTTGCAGAGAAGAGCGATCCTGACGAGTCGGGGTTGGAGAAATCTTCGATGATGAACTGTGACGTGAATGCCCGCGGGACTGAGGGATTTCTACGACGGAGCGCAGCCGGTGTGAATGTTGGCTGCCTATGGATTGTTGTGAAGACCTGACGCTCTGTGACGGAGGAGAGTTTCTGAATAAATCATCTTCGGAGTCAGAGGGGTTTGTCACAGGTTAACCTGGTGACTCTATAAACTTGGACTTACAAACATACACCCATTTCACTGATACTGTGCATTGCCGGCAATATTAACAACTGTGTACACATCAGGAAAGTGTTATGGACTTTTTGTTTTGTTCAGTCTAAAGTTTGTTACTGCTGTGTTTTGTTATAGTTTTCAAATCTTTATAGTTTTTCTTAAAGTTTGTCATTATTTTTCTAAAAGAACAGAATGCCAGAACACACAATAAGTTATATAACAATTACCTTTATTTTTCCACATATTTTTCACAAACCTTATTGCAGTTTAAATCCCGGTTCACACTCTGTACAACCAAACCCATAATCCAGGTTAAACTGTTTTTTAAAACAACAACCACATCACTTCCTGTGGAAGATACCATTTTGGTGTGATGTCAGAGGAGGGGGGATTTAGAAACAGTTGTGTTTACCATATAATTTGTTTTTAAACTCTCTCGCTGTTAATGGTTGTTGTGTTGGGTGTTTATATTACTTAAATTGATTGTTACAAACGTATTAGTTTGTACCTATGGTTGGTATGCCCTATAGGCGGGGCTTCAGCCTATAAATAGACTTTATGGCTGAAAGGATTTCAGTACATCCTACAGGATTATGTGAATGGTGTGGAATCAGAGAAACAGTGGAGCATGTACTTATTAAGTGTAATAAATATTCTGAAGAAAGAAGTAAGATAATTGAAGAATTTGAGATGAAAGATAATCAACAATTAACATTAAAAATGGTTTTAAACTCAGTAGAGGGGGGTAGGTTAATAATAAAGTTTTTAAATAGAACAAATTTGATCTTTAGAATATAGATAGGCTATTAGTGTTTTTAGTATCAGAATCCCTCTCTGGAAGATGAGGGACTTTGGCTGTAGATGGAGGAGCTGAACACGCAGCAACATTGAAAGCACGAGTCCTGATTGTTCTGGGAGTTGTGATATTGTCTCTGATCTATTACCTACAGTAGATGGCGGTAATGCTCTTTTTAAGAATGCGAACCGCCAATAAGCCCAAAGAACAAGAAGAAGAGGATTTCAGTTCTGATTGTGAACTCAGAGAAATTGGATACTGAGCAGTGTTGTGAACATTGGGCCATTTGGTTTAGCCAAAATTAGCACATTGTTGCGGTTTTCTTTTCTTTTTGTACAGTTTTTATTTATTTTTGTTTTTCTCCAGCACTGTAAATATTTCAGCACCTTCCAATAAAACACCATTTTGGATTTTGCATCAACTTTTTGTACAGCACGTCATTTCCCTTTTCCACTCCAACTGGTTGGCTTCCCTACAGGGTTGATCCGCAGCTCAGAATCCATTTCGAAAAACTGAGACGAACGGAATGGTGAAGGTGGGTTCTGTGTATATATACAGACGGGGAGAGAGCGGATTAGTTGAGGTCCTGCTCCCGAACTTCAATTAACTTGTTAACTACATTAAATGTAGCTTCACTACACTGAAGCAACCACCTTGGGAAATGTTGCAAGCTAAGCTACAGCAATATGGCAAAAGTAGTTTGCTACATCTAAGCTATTTTTTTCAAATTTAATTTATTTTGAACCAACTTCATTCCAAGTCAATGCTATCTCAGTGATCAATAAAACTGTCAATCAAACATATAGACGGGCATAATTTGTCAGTTCAATTGTTTATTCAACAACTGTTCCAAACCAATTTGACACAAAAAAAGTGTCAAGAAAAACATACCTAATACTATATAAACATAAAACTATCAAAACCAGGTGTCAAGAGTGTGTGCATATTTTTCCATTAAGTACATTTCTCACATGTCAGCTCAAGGATTGATATTGGTACAGTACATGATGTCACACCATACGGAGCAGAAGGTGGTGTAATACATTTATTACAGCTTCTTTTTTTTTTTTTGCAAGGTAGGCCAACTCATAATTGTCACAGTGTCTGGGTGATGTCCCCTGGGTAGCCACTAGAGGTTCTCTTCCCCCACAGGTGTCAGTCACTATTGGACTACAATCCCCATCACCCTTGTCGGACTCATTATTCATTATCACACTCAGCTGTTCCCACTCACCTTGTTAGTGTCTGTCTATTTATACCCTGTCTGTTTAATCACTTGTTCTGGAATCCTTGTTTGATGTCACCCGCTTCCCAGAGTCTGTCTTGATTTGGTTTAGTGTTTATTTCTTGTTTTTGGACTGCTTACATGGACCTTGACCTCTTGCCTCTTCCTGGATTTATGATTACGGATTACCCAATAAAACTTGTTTTTTGATGCCGGATCTATCCTATATATAGATCATTTACATCTTTTACCTTATTTTGTTTATAATCTCAGGTCAGGTAAAGTATAGGTCAAATTCTACCATAGATAATAAGTATACAAATTTATACTTAGTTTAGAAGAAAGACCCCTCCTTGGTTTTAGTTCTTTTTTATAAAGCAGAGACTTGTGGCAGGCAATCTTTTTTATAATAGTTACAAGTAATTGTATTATATTGGTTATTCCAAGTTTTCCATACAAAGTAACAAGTTAAAGTTTCAAAATCAGTTCACAAGTTCCACCAGCAGGTGTCAGGCTTAGATCATCAAACAATGGAGAGGCTGGCCCATCATCATCCAGCGTCTGCCTCTTACATGGAATACTGTTCTTTTTATAATACGTATTACTCATCACACCTCATCATTACATATTCAAACTTATATGCACAATTTATCCAATCCTAGATCTTCTACAAAGGTTAACTCCTTCAATCCGTTTATAATTTTCTTATAAAAAGTTCTGTACTCCTTCATTCTTCTTCTTTGAGCTCATCTCCTCATCATTCGTCGTCTTCTCGTCTATAACACAGCACTCAGGTAATACTTGCATTTTTGTCCTTTACATGCATGCTTTACTATAGTTTCTTAATACAGTTTATATGTGTTTTTTTAATAAAACATTTCCACAAGACAAGCCTCACTGCTTTTTCTTTCACATTCCTTTCAATAAACATTTTCAATACATCATGTTTTCTGTGTGTTCTTTACAAACTTTATAAACATTTTTCAACATTTATTTTACTGCGTATTCTTTTCTAAATCCATTAAACATTTTTTTAACAACTCATGTTTCTGTGTATTTTTTACATACCCAATAAACATTTTTTACTAATCATTCGGTGTTTGTCACAGTTGTCACATTGTCACACTATAAAAGACTTGCTTATAAAAGTCTTACATTACATAATAGACTTCTTATAAAAGTCTTACATTACATAAAAGACTTCTTATAAAAGTCTTACATTACATAAAAGACTTCTTATAAAATTCTTACATTACAGATTGAGAATAAACGAAGAAATTGCATATTTTCTACAACAAACTGCACTTGGACTAGGGGTGCAACGGATCAAAAAGCTCACGGTTCGGATTGTTTCTCGGATCAGAGTCACGGATCGGATCATTTTTCGGATCAGCAAAAAAGACAAAAAGACAAAACTTATGTTTATTTGTCTTATTAACACTTTTAAATTATTAAATTAAAATATATAAAATCAACTTAAAGTGCACAAGGCATAATATCGTATTTTTTAGAGATATTAGGGGGGTTGACTGGTTGAGTTACCGAAACAGGCCAATCAGGATGCTCTCTGTCTTACATGCGCACACACGCAAGGTCTCTCGCTCTCTCCCTCTCTGCCGTTCGCGTCGTATGTTATGCGCGCAGTATGTTCCGTCTCGCACGCGCGCTCTAGATTCCGGGAGATTTTAACTAATTTGCGGCCATCATGAAGCCGCTATCGATATGCGGGATTTTTATAAGTTAATTTTTTTAGGTCAATTCAGCGCAACTCCGGACTGTCCGGCCAAAATCCGGACGTATGGCCACCCTACTACACACACCGTCACGGTTTTATTCACTAACCTCTTTCCTTCATCATTATATTTGACAGGGAAGCCAAAATGCTCCCATATATGGGGATTTAAATGACGCGGGGCGTTCAAGCTCACGTCCTCCGATCGCCATGACCACGCTGTGGAGATGTGTGTGGACTAAACATGCGTAGGACACACGCACGCGCACACACACACCTAAATTTTTTTTTTCATAAATCAATCCGCGGATCACGTGTGTGCCGAACCGAAGATATTGATCCAAACGGACCACGGATCAATGATGATCCGTTGCACCACTAACTTGGACTATCACCCTTTTTGTGTGCGTGTCTTGACAGAAGGATTCCAGCAATATGTATAGATCCAGCAGTACGGGTTTTTGTATCCGTCCCCCAACCACGATTTAGTAATTTAACAGCCCTACGTCAGCAGGGACAGACGGTGGGTTGCCTGTCTCAGGCATTTTGGACGCTCTCGAGAGGCATGGGTTATAATGATGCTACCCTCAAGGATCTTTTTAACAGCTGCCTGGATGATCCCTTGCCTCGATGGGAGATGGAAGGGCTGGAGATCCTGGATTTTTGGGGTTTTACCAGTTACCTTATACATCGGAGCCAGTGGGATGTACCAGAGCCTCGCCATGCCGACGCCGCCCCGAGTCCGGTGGTCCCGGTTCCCGTGGTCTCTGTTCCGGTGGTCTCTGTTCCCATGGTCCCGAGCCCGGTGGTGTCTGTTCCGGTGGTTCCAGTTCCGGTGGTTCCGAGTCCAGTGGTCCCAGTTCTGGTGGTCCCAGTTCCGGTGGTCCCGAGTCCGGTGGTCCCAGTTCCGGTGGTCCCAGTTCCGGTGGTCCTGAGTCCGGTGGTCCCAGTTCCGGTGGTCCCGAGTCCGGTGGTCCGGAGACGGAGGAGGAGGAGAAAGGTCTCCTCAACGACTTGTCCGGTGGCCCCTAACCCAGAGACCATCCCGGAGGTGACTGCCATCCCTGACGCGCCGCCCAGGCGACTTGCTCTGCCCGCGCCGCCCAGGCATCCTGCTCTGCCGGCCCCGCCCGAGCTGCTCGCCCTGCCGGCCCCGCCCGAGCTGCTCGCCCTGCCCCCTGCCGGCCCCGCCCGAGCTGCTCGCCCTGCCCCCTGCCGGCCCCGCCCGAGCTGCTCGCCCTGCCCCCTGCCGGCCCCGCCCGAGCTGCTCGCCCTGCCGGCCCCGCTCGAGCTGCTCGCCCTACCGGCGCCACCCCGGTGGACCATCATGTCTGCCGAGCCAGAGACTGTTCACATCATGTCTGGCGAGCCAGAGACTGTTCACGTCAAGTCTGCCGAGCCGGAGACTGTACACATCAGTCCTGTCACGGCCAAGCGGGCTGTCTTCACGTTTTATGTAGTGGCTGTCATGCGGGCCTGGGCAACACACACCTCAAGGATGGCTTGGACTATCACCCTTTTTGTGTGCGTGTCGTGACAATAATACATTAAAAAAGGGATCTCCTTTTAACATAAAACGCTTTCAGAATCCTTGTTTCTTTAGTTTATTAGGCCTGTTCTTTATTTTTCCTGCTCTTTTCTATTAAGTCATAGGTGTAATTTCCTCGAAAGTATCGGTTTTAATACAAACAAATAATTAACACAAAAACCGTTTATGGTTTTTAAACCATGGAAACCACAAACAAGCATGGTTTTACTAAAAAAAAAAAAAAACGGTTATGTTTTTTAAACCATGGACCACAATAAATGGTTTTCAAGCATCCTGTTTTTTGGTTTGCAACAGTTAGCCTACTTTAAGTGTCTGGTTTAGTTAAAAATGGAGCTATTTCAGACAGTGAAAACTGGTTTAGGCTATTTGACAACTCATTCATTGTAAAGGAGGAGTGTAGGCTAAGTTTCGTTTCACTAAACAGGATCCGCTCTAGAGAACAGAAACCTAGAGAACCAGTGATTGGCTTCATTATCATTGTGAAACCTAGAGAAAGCTCGCGCTGGTTTATTATCAGACTCACTCTGATCTCTGCATTCACTCTGCATCAGGACCACTGAAGGTAGGAGATAACCACATGTAGGAGTTTAGAAGTTTTTTAAATGTAACTAATATAATGTAATACTATAATTTAATAGGCAATAATATAACTCAACAATATAACATAACTTATATGTATTTTTTATTTAAAAAGTACAAAAGAGGAATCATAAAAAATGGCTTTTTTATCACAAGTATGAATAGGCTATTTTTACACAGCAGATTTTTATATATAGTCCACAATTGTTCATATTTTGTCTTCTGGAAAACATTACAAACCATCTTTGAATGCTTTTAATAGGCAGTTACCTACCAGTTGTCGAGGTTCAAGTGCTTTAAGACCTTTAAGTGCATTTAGCAACCATGTAAGCACATTAATCAGAGATTATAATAAAAAATTTCAGCAATTTCAGGTAGGCTAATATACCACAGAAAATTAATGATTTGTACTACACTGGTTTTTCAGAGAAAAACTGTTTTAAAATGTAAAATTTTTATTGAAACCACTGGTCCTTGAGGCAAAGTTGACATATGACTAACATATGATTTGAACATTGAATGTGTGTATGCAAGGAGAGAGAGAGAGAGAGAGAGAGAGAGAGAGAGAGAGAGAGAGAGAGAGAGAGAGAGAGAGAGAGAGAGATTGACATAAAGCTCTATCCATTGGCTCTGCAGCTAGTCTCTATGTGTGTCTGTGACACAAGCCTTCTTGAGCATCAGTGAATGTTTACAGCTTTTGTAATAGTTGTATATGACCATCACAAAACATTAAACCAGTCAACCAACAACACAGTATAAGATTAAAGTGTGCAGAATGTAAACTTCTGAGCTGGTTCAGTTGTGCAAATTCAGTAATTATTTTCTCTTGTAGACTATATGGAAAAATCAGTTGTGCTGTTTAGCTTATCCAGGGAAGTACAGAATAAAGAAAAAAAGGCAATTTTTATGATGATCCTTAAATTTTTTTCAAAGATTAACATTTAGCAGATTTTGCGAGGTGTATGCAATCTTGTACGTTATATTTTTATTGAGATTACATTTACAGTATTGTTACCGTTTTCATGGAATAACTGTTCAAAAAGTTTTCTTCTTTTAAGAATTTGGAGAAATTGGAAGTTAATTATTGTTTTTTTAAAACAGTTCAATATTTGTAACCACACAGGAGAATGTAAGAGAAGAACAATGAGTTCAGCATCAAAGCAAAAGAGGAAAAAGTATGTGGTTTTATTCACTGCATGTTTTTGTAACGATTATGTCCAGTTTGGTTCCTGTTTGCCTGTGTTCCCCTTTGCTAGTTTGTCTCCATGTTTTTTGATTGAGTTCACATGTGTTCCTGGTTGTTAATTATCCCTGTATGCATTTGAAGTCCCTCTGAGTGCCTTGAAACGTGCAGCATTATTCAGTGTGTTGTTATATCATCCACTGAAACAGGAAGAAAGGGTGGGGCATATCAATCAGCTCCTCCCATTTTTTAAATAGCCAATAGTGTTTAGTTTAAATCACAGCTCAGCCAGAGCCGTTGAGTTCGGTAAAGCCTCAGTTCCCTCCTAGTCTCTACCCGTTTCTCCTGCTAATCTCCTCCGAATCGCTGACTAACTAACACTAACATGAAACCAGACTTCATTCGCCCCAATGAAAAGCATATGAACACGGTCTGAATCGTTCTTTATCCCCTATATAATAGACTATGTGATGCAGCTTCAGAGTCTATTCATAATGTAGGGGGCGGAGCTTCAGATTCTAGAGAGCATTTGATTGGACAGAAAATCTGATGCAGCTGAAGTACAGATTGATGTCATCAAAATCATTGATCCCTATTGGCAGAAGTGAGAGACTACACGTTTTGAATGCTTATATCTTTTAAATGCAAATTGCACCTTAATTGCACAAAAATACTACTAATTGCTGATTACCAAGGACATATTAGTCATTGAAGGATAAATTCCATAAAAAGCCCAAATAAGCTAGTAATTATGTATTATCCTGAATGTACAGTAAACACCTTTTTAAAGGTGCAATGTGTAAAAATTTTGAGTATTTATTAACAGAAATGCAATATGACATCCATAACTATGTGTTCAGTGGTGTATAAAGAACTTACTTAATAAACCGTAATGTTTTTATTACCTTAGAATGAGGCATTTATATCTACATAGGCGCGGGAATCCCCTTCTATGAAGGTCGCCATATTGTGACGTCATGTTTCTACTGTAGCCGAACGCGAACACACAGCGTTACAGAGCGCGTTTCGTCACTACATTGAAAGAGAAGCCGCAGGAAGCTAGAAGAAGCTAGTCATAAACACCGTGAGTAGTGACTTTTCCCTTGTCAGTGGTGTAAATATGTAGTTGGATTGTTTCATGTAACTTAATTCTTCTCCCTCGCTGTGTTATGGCTTTGCTATGTGGGGATAAATGTGCTGGTTAAGTTCGTGAGACAGCTGATTAGTAGGCTACTCTTGTCATTGACCGTAAACAGTTACAGGAATCACCAACCCGTCGATCTTGGAAGCATTTTAAGTCGATCGCTTAGAGTTTCCAAAATCAGAGAAAAAAGCCTATTGTGTGTAGTAAGTGTGTCTAGGGGATGCGGAGGCGCGCGCGCTGTCACAATCACGTCATTTCTGCCGCGCGCACCTTTGGGCTCATGTGGACGCGTCGAGTTTAAACAAGGCTTTACGCTTTAACCAGCTCAGCCACAGTAACAGCTCATATTAGCCAGCTAAACTTTTACTACCCTGTTAGAAAAATTATATAGTTGCATAGTTTCATGTGGGTCTTCTCCCTCGCTGTATGATGGGTTTGCTTTGTGGGGAGAATGTGCTGGTTACGTTCGTGAGACAATCAGCTGATTACTATTATTATATTATGTAAGGTGCATTGTGTAATATTTCTGAGGATCTATTGACAGAGATGCAATATAAAATCCATAACTATGTTTTCAGTGGTGTATAAAGACCTTACTTAATGAACCGTTATGTTTTTATTACCTTAGAATGAGACATTTATATCTACATAGGCGCGGGAATCCCCTTCTATGAAGGTCTGAAGGTATGTTTCTACCGTAGCCGAAAGCGAACAAACAGCGCTAAAGAAACCTCATTGCTTGACTTACTCTGCTGCTGACTCAGACGACGACATATTTTGTCTTACGTCGGCCACCGTAGCTTCTCATTCGAGTTTGAAAACCGAGGGATAGGCCGCGAGTGACTTGCTGTTTGCAATTTGCAGGATTCACCACTAGATGCCGCTAAAAATCCCACACTGCACCTTTAAGTTGTTATTTACAACTTAGCAATCCATCTATTATTTTTGAGCAGTACAATGTACTTAGATATATTGCAGTGATTCACCATCTATTAAGTTAACTGAACACTATGAAGCTAGTAGCTATATTTAATTAGTGCTTTTTTTTTACAGTTATATATTGCTAAAATAGATTAAGACAATTTGACCCCCGTTCTAAAGTGTACAGTAAGGCTACTATAATCATACTAAAAGCCAAAAAAAAAAAAAAAAAAAAAAATTCATGGGGACTTTAAGCACTGATTTTCCCTAGTTCATTTGTCCGGTATCGTCATTATATTGTGGTTGTGTTATTTACTGAAGATAGTACCTACACACTGTAATGCACACACAACAAAGGAGATAATAATCAAAATTAATGAAGATTTTGATTATTATCTCCATCTTCATGTGTGCATTACAGCCACATTATGACAGTTTTATGCGTAATCCCATAACTAATATGGTTGAGTGTTAAAGTACACTGAGAGTCATCAGATCAAGCATGTTTATGCAACAAACAGGAACTGACTGAAGAGTGAAACAGAACAACTTAAATACACATTGATGATAAGATGATAATGAACAGGTGAAATGAATAGATGAGTGTCCATGACAACCGATAACTGGCGGGAAACTGAGACAAAGAAACAAATGTGACTGATGAAAACAAACTAAAAGTCCAGGAAAACAGAAACTAAGAACAAACAAAACTGAATAGACGTGACAATTACATGCACCTTGAATTTGCTCTGTATGTGTTTTGTGCAGTTTGTGATAAACTTTACATTGTTCAATGCAGAAATAAATTTGGTGCGACGTCTCCACCATTCATTGATTACCTGAAAGAAATCTTGAGAAGGTACCCAGATGGAGGACAAATATTGAAGGTAGGCTAAAAAAAGGTTTAAAAATTGCATGAATACTTTTGCATCATTGTTAAATGGTATGTATCTGAAATATCTCTTCATATCTGTCTTTAATATTAATCCTGTAACATATCAGGAGCTGATCCAGAATGCAGATGATGCAGGAGCTTCACGTGTGGTGTTTATTCATGATGAGAGGCATTATGGGACTCAGAGCCTGTGGACTGAAGAGCTCGGGAAGTATCAAGGTATTTGTGTTGTAAACACTGGAAGCAGATTTAAATCACACTAGACTTAAACTTTTTAAAGTTACTGTAGAGCCCGCAACAAAATATATTACAGTCTAGGGTTTTAGATTTGTCCTCCTTCATGTCACAACCATGAAGAGTTTTGCAACTATACCTTCTGCCCTTTTTTTAATGGGAAGCGAGTTTTGAGTTCTGAAATTTACAGTATGTTTTTATATTAAATCCAACTTTTTGGCAGCGGCTATTTGCACTTAGTGACTTTGTCTCGTCCGTTGTCCGGAAAGTCCCCCACCGACGGAGGGAGGATCCTTGGGCTCCTGGCTGGCTCGCCAAATTGTTATAGATTGTTTCTTCAAACCTAACTACCGTAAAACTTCAAATAATAGCCCGGGCTTTAATTTTCCCAAATCGACGAACTGCACCGGCTTGTATTTGAGACAGGCGTCTATATGAGACAGGCCTTTAATTTAGTATTGAGATCTTGTTCATTGAGTGTAGGCCTAGAGATAACGATCCAAATAGCATAGGCTGATAGACAGAAAGCATGACAGTCGGAGGTTACCACATTATATTATGTTTTATTTATAATTCGAATGTGTCTAACAAATCAGTTAATGCAAGAATTAGCCTAATATATTGTCTAAAGTGGCGAGAAGTGCAGCGCTGCGCCACGTTGCGTCTAGGACAACTCGAGGTATCGCACACCGGACGCGCACTTTCTCAGTTTATGGCCAGCAATATTGTTATGTTTAAGGACATTATGGAATTAAGATAATGTCTGTACTATGTTATGATTGTACTGTACAATTAAATACAATCGTTGCTAAGTCTGCAGTCTGAACACTTTACCTCAGAGCGTCCGTTAACAGAATTAATTGAGAATATCATAATACCCCGAGTTGTCATAGACCTGACGCGGTGCGGCGCTGCACTTCTCGTCCGGTGTACGACCCCCCTTTAGATTATTGGCAATGAAACGATGTGACAGCCATTGGCCGAACAATACATGTTACAAGTTTATTGGCGAATTTCTCCTACTCGTCGCTCTCCTCCACTTCCCCCTCTCCGGCCTCCGCTAACTCTGCCTGCCGTTTTGCGCTAGTGGTTCCATGGGTTAAAGTGCATATGCTAAGGTGCTAGTATGTTTATTGCATGTTGCCCTTTTTCGCATCGTTCAGGGCTCCCAGACGCGCAGGGCTCTCTTGCGTGCGCAATCTGCACCATAGAACTGGCTTAAACAGACGATCTGACGGGTTTTAGAAGATTAAATACAACCCGAAACTAAAAAACAGACCAGGCCTCAATTTGAGACCGGCCTTTATTTATCCAAACCTGTCGCCACACCAGGCGTGTAAAAGAGACAGGCGTCTATTTTGGACTTGGCTATTATTTGAAGTTTTACGGTATTATAGATTCGTTTCCCTAAAAGAATAAAAGTATAAGTGTAAAATATCAGCCTATTGCACTATGTGTTCTGTTAATATGATTGGCTTTTATGTGACTATATCAGTAGGAGTGGATTGAAGCTCAATTGAACCTCTGTAAATGTTGTGAAGATCATGAGAACTATTTGCATGGGAAAAAAATATCTGATTGTTGATTGGACATTGGGCATTGATGATAATTGGCAGCTTAGCTGATTTAGGAGCAACCAAAATAATAAATTAGATGCACTTTGCCATTAATAACTCCCATCCGTGCTTCTCCTCATTTGACAAGCTCCAGTCACCAGTATTGTATCTCAAAACTCTTTGTATCTCAAAACCAGGTCAAAATCACAGTTTCGTCCTAAAATAAAATGAGCTGAAAATAAGGGCATTCAGTAAATACAGTATGAGAGACTCATAACTCATTCTTGTGACCAGTATTTGACCAGATACTGAAAGTCTTTACTGTGCTATATGCAAAGTGTGTTATTTTCAAAGATGTTTGGCCATTTTTGTCTGATCATCTGTTTGTATCTTTGATCTGGCAGGACCGGCTCTCTATGCCTTCAATGATGCAGCCTTCACAGAGGAAGACTGGGAGGGAATCCAGAGAGTTGGCAGAAGCATCAAGCAGGACGACCCAACAAAAGTCGGGAGATTTGGGATCGGCTTCAATTCTGTTTATCATATTACAGGTGAAATACACTACATTAACAGATTGGCTCATATAAACTTTTTTGGGGTATTCTACTAAGTGCCTGCTGAATCCTACAATATGTGGTGCTAACATCACAAAATGCCACTTAATTTATTTTTAAATTATATATCACATTATGTATACAAAGCTACAAATGATCACAATAACATATGCAATTTTTGTGTTCTCAGTTGTATTCTAAGATTTCTAATGGTTAGCATGCTAACAAATTAACTTGCTAATTAGCACAGCTTACACAAGTTACTAGAAAAGCAAACCTTCATAGAATGATGTACAGAAACAGTAACCTTTTTTAATGGCTAGTCTACTATTAATAGTAAAATGTGCATGCTTATTTCCCATTTTTTTTACATTTAGATTTTCTTTTCCATCATCTAACGCTCGCTTAAAGTTCATCTTTAAATAAAACTAAAATAGCATACATTTCATAACACTGTTGAATATAATATTTAACCAATATCAAAACTGTACATTATAATGTTCTGATTCCTAAATTCACTTGAAGCATTTAAAACGATTTGTTTTATATTAGTTTCATCTTTAATCTATTTAGGAGTGAAGAATTTTAATAAATTTAACTCTTCCCCTGCCAGCATTAAAAATGAAAAAAACTTTATACACAAAGATCGCAGGCGACCCCAGATTATTGTTGTTTAACATTCACTGCACATTAAAACATCACACTCTTACTTGATCTGGACAAACTGAATATCATTAGAAATATTTCTAATGATAGATTAGAAATAAGACTCCAGCTTCGATATTTACCACTGTTTATGATAAAACTAGGTTGCAGTGACATTAATGTCTTAATTTATTTCAGGAGTGCAAAATAATCAATCTGTAATTTTTATATATTTTGAATAGAATAACAATATACATTCATATTCAGTCATGTCTGCTCCTGTTTATTTGTGTAGCTTCACTGAATAGTGTTCATCACTTTTTAGTCCAAAAGTGCTCAAATCTGGACACAATTATACACAATTATAATTTCTAGTCATTTTTTACTGATTTCTACTGATCTGATGAGCATTAGCAGCTTTCAGCACTGTCTGCCAGTGTTTTCTCTTCCCCGATCGCTGTAATGATCATTTGCTGCACATATGATAATATTACGTGTTCATAACCAGTCCTGTCTCCCCATGACAAACTTCTATTACACTTCCACGGTCAGTTCTGTACACAACAAACACAGAAAACTGCTTCTACATATGAAATATGAAGCTAATAAACACACAATTAAGATTTTCATGGGATTTGGCTTATTTTCATGACAATTTACATGAATTCAACAAGGATTACATGAAATTCTAAGCAAGTGCAGCGATTCTAATAAAAGGTTATGAATAACACATTTCAACAACATAATATGACCAAAACCCACTTTAGATCGAAATAGGAAGTTATTGCAAACACTGTTGGTGGTTTAAAGCGAGTTTTGAGTAAAAGCATTGAATTAATCGTATACATTGTCTTATGTAGTTTGATGCTAATTGTATCTCTAATGCCGGCTGCACAGGTGCATTTAGAGTTCATGATGTATTTTGTCAAAAGAATTCACATAACTTCATAAGATTTTTTTTTTTTTTTTCTAGAAAGACTATTTATAATAGGTGGATAAATGTATATTGGAATCAAAGTGATGTGGATGGGCAAGCCGGGTAATGCCAGAATAATGGAACATAAAAGAATAAAAACAAAAGAATAATGATATAGGAATAATGAAGATTAGGGCTCATGCCCTGCAGAGGTGAGAGCGGTTTGTCAAGTGAGAACAACAGGAACATGAATGTGGCAGTTCTCCACACCAGACACAGACAATAAACTGCAAGGCAGCTTACAGGGGCCAAACACATGACATGGTATTACAAAATGTTTCATAAAATTCTTAGTTGTAGAGATAACATCCTCAGATTTGAAATAAACCATGACCACACTTGTCAAATCAAGTCAAGCCACCTTTATTTATATAGCGCTTTTTACAATAGAGATCAGCTTTACAGAGATAACAGGAAAATAAAGCAACAGGTCGCTAACCTCTTACAATAACAGGCGTAGGTTGATGACGCAGTGATAAGCGGAATCATGGAAATTGTCGTCATGCTGATGGATCTAATAATGTTTATGAATGAGTGAAAACATTCATTTTTTTTATCATGACTGTGGTATGAAGCGGGTCACGATTGCTAATGAGAGACAGATATCACACGCGAGTCCCGCGGATATAATGGAATAAGGACATTTAATTCAACCGAACTACACTCAAGTGCTGTATTAATACTCACACAGGTCAGTTTATTTGACGAATTAACTTGTGAGGTAACGCAGCGCTGTTTCACTTGGTCTAACGTTACACTGTCCCACTAAACGGCATTTGAGTGTGTTGAAAGTTATAATGTTATTCTGTGTGTTAGTTTGTTGGCTGTATGAGACTAGCAGTAATCTAGATCAACGTTAGAATAACACAGAGATCATATTCTAACATTTCCTCATGTTGAACTATATAACATTGATTAGTTTTATGTACATTTGCTCACCTGTCTAATAAAGTACATGCAAGAGCTGCATCTCTGTCAAGTCAAAGTTAGTCGCGGACGCTAGATCTCGGCATCTCGAAAACGCCACGCTGATATTGATCCTCGTTTTAGTTCTCCTTTTGTCCCAAAGTCTGCTTGCCATGGTCCATAATGTTTGAACGAAACAACAACAGTGTGAGCGTGCCGCCAGACGTTATGCACTACGCTGTTGTCCACTTCTGTCGGGATGGTTACTATGGCAGTACAAGAGGAAACCAGGGATAACGCAGATATTACGTCATTGACAGGAGACGAGTGAAAAGGGACGGGCGATTTTTTAAATTGTGAATTTCTCTGAATTTATAAATTCTTGGAAACATTTAGGATAATGGAAGTACGCAATTGAAAGAAATATATAACACTGTGCAAGTGGTTTTGGGATATTTTGATATACAATTCTTACATATTGTACCTTTAAGTAAGTCAGAGATGGTTCTTTTTTTTGTAAAAAAGTTATTAATTTAGTTTAAATTAAGTAAACTCAAGTAAACTTGTGGTTTCAGTTTTATTGTGTTTCTAAGTTACTACACAGACACAATTTTTTATACATTTTAAATAAATATTGTAAAAAAAAACGTATTATATATATTTTTATGATTATATATCTCTATGTTAACAGTCGGAGTCTTGAACTGCAAACTCGCAAGTGTTGGGTTTCTAAATATATGTTAGTTGTGTGCCTATTCAGAATGACTTATGAGCAGCAACCTTTTTATGTTGGGTTGTCATTTTTGACCCCCTTTCCAAAATGGGGGGTGCAGAGAAAGGGGTAAACTATGTTAATAATAAGCACATTTAGATGAATCATGCCATTCTCATTAATGGAGTTAAAGGGCCCCTATTATGCTACTTTAAAGGTCCCCTGACATGGGGTTATTTTTATTATTTTATAATGTTTCCTGGGTTGCCCTTATAATGTTAGTATGTTTTTTAGATCAAAAATTAGAAATAAAAGGCCCTTTTCCTAGCCTGATTTTACCCTCTGATTTGAACGCTCTGTTTGAAGGGCATGTCTCTGTGGGATTCAGTGTAACCGCCCACTGCTGGGATTGGCTGTGAGTCTTCAGTGTAACCGCCCACTGCTGTGATTGGCTGACATGCTTGCATATGAAATAGCTATATATTACATGTGAAACTCTCTCGAATACTTTTACTACAGCTATTATACATTTTTACTATTACAGCTATCGAGATTAACGAATATTGAGAAGTTTTTAAAGTATTTAGATCTATTCCCATCACATAAAATGTTCCCGTGATGAGCAATGAGCAGATGACAGTCTGTTGATCGCAAGAATGAAGATCTTATCATTGCAGCGCAGTTTCTGCACTCTCTCTAATGCTTTCACCAATGCAAACACGATGATGTAAATACAGTAAGAGCTTCGTTGTGCAGTGTAACGCGCGTCATTGATTTCATAACGAGTTGTCCAGATAAACTCGCGCTGTGTGGAAAGATTGTTCTTTGATCGCTTTCTGTATATAATTTGTTCACAATTTAAATAAGATTATTTTCATCCTACTAAAAGAAACCATGTGAAGTTGATATTTTAGTCACTGGCTTGACTTACTGATGCATAAACAGTATTGAACGATTTTAAGAGAAATTACCTGTCTGAACTTGAACAATTAGGCTAACGTTACACATCAGAAATTGTTGCTTGGTAGCTCGATCGATTTATTGTCAGACGTTCATCGAGGCCAGCTCTGTATTGGCCCAAGTTGAGGAAACAGTCGTCGGTGTCGGTGAAATGTTTGGACCATTCAAAACTTTGGGAAGTTGTGTCGGCGCATTTCCAGAGAAAATAAAATTAACCCATTGTTTCTTCAGAGGCTCGGATAAAGGAACTAAAAAATACTTTTGTGTTCATTTGTACATCCGAACACTGATCAACTGCCATGCTTCGCTCGTTTGCAAGCCATGATATCTCTCGAGGAAAAACTCGTACTTCATAGCTCATTTTCTCATGGCGAGCCAAATTCTCCGGGCGGGCAAAGCAGAGAAAGGGGAGGTAACCTTTCCTCCGTATGACGTCATACGGGGGAGATTCAAGATCAGCTCGTCTGAGCTTTCATTTTCTCACTGGCAGAGAGAGATAGCCAAAGCTCGGTTTACACCGATTGAAATGTCTAGCCACTGGGGGACCATATACTAGACTTGTAGTCAAGACCGCCTAAACCGAGACCAAGACACTACCAAGACCAGAGGGTATCGAGACCAGTGACGTGCGGTGATGTCTTACAGAGGCTAGACACTGAGTTATGAAAGCCAGATTACCTGATTTATTGTTTAGGCTAACAATACGTAATAACAGTAAACGTTACGCACAAGCGCAGCATATCAAGAAATGTACGTGTACTCTCACAGTCTCTCTCTCTCTCTCTCTCTCTCTCTCTCTCTCTCTCTCTCTCTCTCTCTCTCTCTCTCTCGCACAAACACACACATACACACACACATACATAAACGCACGCACACACACAAGCGCGGCACAGGCACACACCGGTAGTTAATGTCCACTCCAGCATCAGAATACAACCATTCTTAATCCTTAATTTTTGCACAGCGGCCAATTATGTCTGTCAGCAAAAGTAAAATCACACACTGCTCAATTGAATATGAAGGCAAATGGCTTGCATTAATTCAACCACATTTATCAATTCAATATTAAGCCCAAAATAGTTTTTGACTTATTTGTACATAAAATACATCCGCCGCTCTTTCCTCGTAAAGACGTCGAACACAACTTTGTAAAATTCTTTACGGAATTCAGTTGCTGCACTAATAATAATAATTCATTACATTTATATAGCGCTTTTCTTGGCACTCAAAGCGCTTTACATAGAAGGGGGAATCTCCTCAACCACCACCAATGTGCAGCATCACCTGGATGATGCGACGGCAGCCATATTGCAGAGTGATGAAGCCAATTGGTATATATATATGGGGATGATTAGGAGGCCATGACAAACAGAGGCCACTGGGCAAATTTGGCTAGGATGCTGGGGATGCTGGGATGCTGGGGCTCTTTTTCGAAGGACATCCTGGGAATTTTTGTGACCACAGAGAGTCAGGACCTCGGTTTAACGTCTCATCCGAAGGACGGTGCTCTTTGACAGTGTAGTGTCCCCGTCACTATACTGGGGCGTTAGGACCCACACAGACCACAGGGAGAGCACCCCCTGCTGGCCTCACTAACACCTCTTCCAGCAGCAACCTGGTTTTCTCAGAAGGTCTCCCATCCAGGTACTAACCAGGCTCAGCCCTGCTTAGCTTCAGTGGGCAACCAGTCTTGGGCTACAGGGTAATATGGCTGCTGGCATTGTCTGCTGGCACTAGTCCATCTAAGGCTGGCGTAGACCTCCCTCTTGCTATTAACTCAGATTTTGAATTACAATCGAGCTTGGAAAAATGTCTTAACTATGTGTGATCACGGCCGGTGCTGTCATTTTGACTTTGAATTTGGCGGGGATTAGGCATGTAGGCTAGCTGTGGTGTAATTACGTTAGCTACGCAAATGTGTCCAGTAATATCTCGATTCTAATTGGTCCATGTCTGATATGTAACGTAGATGGGTACGGGCATAGCATATTTACGTCCAAAGGCACAGCAGAGTTGTGCTTTTTGCCGTACATGTTAAAGAATACAGGATCGAAGTGCGCATGCACAACATGGGTTTTTCGCTTGTCGTCTGCAATGAATGGACCGTAAAAGCAGAGATGGGGGACTCGAGTCACATGACTTGACTCGAGTCAGACTCGAGTCGCAAATTTAAGGACTTGAGAATTGCTTGACTAAACTAAGAAAATGACTCGACTTGACTTTGACTTGAGATCCAATGACTTGAGACTTGACTTGACTTGAACCGTATGACTCGAGAATGACTTGATATACATTTTTATATAAATCATCGCAACATCCATTGATAAACAAAATGAAAGCAAAATGAAAGCATTGACGTCAGTCATCAGATTCTGCGCGATTGCGTGACGCTGCACAAGCCCAGAAATAGCCTCGCTAAATGAGCGCGCTAAATACAAAAACATCTCCCTGCATCGTTTCTTTTTGGATATAAACACTAGAAAATGACCATATTCATGCAAGAAGATTTGTTGTACGCATAATAACTGGCAAGGGATATCGGACGACCATCACAACCTCGAACAGTCGAACTTCATTCACCACGTCTAAAAGTAAGCTATGGCTTGTTTAACCTGTTTGTTATAGTTAATTTGACTATCTTTAAATCTAGAGAGAATAATATTGGTCAAAACAGCATGCCTCTTTATACACAATTATGTTTTCAAATGTAGCTTAATGTTGTCAATATTCAAATGATAATTAATGATGGTATATGTTTTGTATAACATTTGCCACATTTCTTTTTAAATCATGCTTTAAAGCCAAAAATGTTGTTCTTTCCAATGACGAAAAACAATATAGAAAACTGTTAGTTTTGTCGTTTATTTTTCTCTTAATGTTATCAGGGTTGGTGGCAAAAAATGCCAGCAGAATTAATATGCACCCACAATTCAAAATGTGGTGGAAAAATGGCCCTATGAGTTATTTTCATAATTATAACATATATAAAAAAATATTTCCAGATTATTGGCGCGATTGCAAATGTGATGATTTTATAAAACAGTTCAGTAAACAAAGAGTGAATATTGTGATGTGACATTTTAGACATAATATTCCAAATATTTTCTGTTTTTGCTCTATTTCTCCAATGACAATAGTTCCAAACAAGCCACAGAAAGAGTTATGCGTATTTGTGATTCAGTGACCTAGTTGCTTAGTTCCAGAACGAATCTGTCATTTTGAACAAATCAGTTGACTGCTTCTATGACTCGTACATTAAGACGGTGATTTGGCGCCACCTATTGGCGGTTTTAACTTCATAATAGGCTAAATGCCAACGGCTGTTATATAACTTATATAAAGGGGATGCCAGTTTGAAGAATGCCATTTGGTGGCATAGGAACCATTATACTTGAATTGTGAATTGTTTAATATCTTTTAATGGTCTTCTGCAATGTTTGAGGCATATTTATTTTTTCATGCTTTAATGTTGGCCTAATTTCAGTTACATTTACATTTTAGGCTATGTAGTTTGAAATTGTATTTATTTTTTATTTTTTAGATTTTTATTGTAGTAACCACTCAGCTGTATGTGGAAATGCATATTTAAAAAAAATATGTTGCAAATAAAACCATAGTCCACAACTTATGTAGTTTTAACTTATTTTAATATATAAATTCAGTGAAATCATCAAACGTTTGTATGACTTGCAGTGACTTGTGACCCAAGCTACGACTTGACTTGACTTGCTTGACATAAGGCAGTGACTTGACTTGACTTGCTTGCTTTTATAAAAAATTGACTTGGACTTGCTTGAGACTCGAAGGTTAAGACTTGAGACTTGCTTGTGACTTGCACATGTGTGACTTACTCCCACCTCTGCGTAAAAGCACTGCTTATTCTACCATTTATTTTTAATTTGATTATGCGTAACAGCTACATTTGTCATCGTAACGTCTAAACAATTGGAATAACACCCATATTGCATATATAAATCACAAGAATAAACAGTAAAAATACAAATACAAGTTTATTATTTAATTTTTTTTTTTTTTTTTTGAATTTTGGCAGGTTAGGCAGTGCCTAGTTTGCCTACCCAGACTGCACGTCACTGATTGAGACAAAGACAAGACCAAGACCAAGACAGACCAAGTCGAGACCAAAACCGAGACCAAAAAACAGACTAGTGTTGTTGAAGCTAAGCAATAACTTGTAAGATTTTGTTTTGCATTGCCTGCCTATCTCTGCCAATTTCGAAGTCTCCAAATGAATCCATTCTGCAACTTTTAAATACATAAATATTTTTAAAAACGAAATTATAAGTTTAAGTGCAGGATCTGAAAGTTGGTTGTTTTGTCGCTATGGTTACACACACACACACACACACACACACCGTTGGCGGTGCGCTCAAAGTCATCTGTCAGTTGTGCAGTTACCCAAAATCTCCTGAATGAAGTTAAAACCCATCATGTCACTGATATGTGTTTTACTAAATATTAATACATCAATAACTGTACATGATATGTGTTTTTAAATCAAGTGATCAAAGTGCTCGTTGCCACTGCGATCAGTGGCGCGGATACGGCTTGGCACACCGCACTGTCTTCACTCGGACGCGCGCTTCAATCCGTTGCGGATATCGTCATGGATATTGTAGTATTGTATTGCTAAATCCCCCGACCACTATGTCGGTCTGAGACAGCGAGACCTAGACAAGACCGAGAGGTCCGAGACCAAGACAAGACCAAGACCAAAGACCGTCAAGGCCGTGACAAGACTGAGACCATGTAAACGTGGTCTCGAGACATACATCACTACCATATACAGGCTAGGGGAACTCATATTAATGTTAAAAAAACCTCAGAAAGTGGAAATTTCATGTCAGGGGACCTTTAAAGTTTCCAAATGTTGTTGTGGAGTCTCCTACAACAGGTTTACATGCATCAAAGGTAAAAAAAAAAAACTGTTTAGTTTCCTCATAATATACATTTGCACAACATCACATTTTCAATGATTCTCAAACGACTTGTCAAATGAATCAATCCCTCTAAATCCCTCCTTTTCGTGAGCTACTCTGTTCTGATTGGCCAGACAGCTCAATCTACCGCGTCGAAAACAAAAACGCTCATTGCCATAACAACTTCAGCTCTGCTTGTCCTGACTGAGGCTTCCTACATCGTAAACTAAACACAGTAACGAACAATGACGTCGATTTGACCATATTAATGTGAGCGCGAGTCCGATGAGGAAACACTGGAAGAGCTCGTTGTTCAACCCGAACCTCCATCGCAAGGACGACTCGAGCAGGACGTTTCACACTGATACACTACTCAGTTTGAGGTACATTATAAGATGTTGCAACTGTAATTCCTCACCAACAAGCATTAACGTTACTAATTTATTTTCCAAGTATTTTTCTAATATAATGCGGTGAATATGTGGAAACTGTATCAATAACAGTGCATGTATGCAATGTACATTAGCCGGGCTCTAGAGTGAATTATCTGATGTAACATAAACGTTGGTAAAACAAATATATCCTCAAAGAAATGAGAACGGCAGACAATCTGCATTAATAGACACAGTTATAGGTAATAACTGATCAGCAGTATTTCAGTAAGACAGTAATAATGTGAGCTAACCAGTTAGCAGGAGACCTACACAAAATAAAACTCAAAACTAAGTTTTTTGAACACCGTCTTTCAAGAGCAAGCGGTTTGCGAATCCTGGATTGAACTCCAAAATTTGAGAAGCAGTCGTCAGTAAAATAAAGGGAACACAGCAAAAGTTTAGGATTATACTGCTGTGATATCGTGGTAAAGATTCATTTTAACCACTGATTCTTCACATGCTCATCCTTGGGCAGTGAAAAAAAAATGGCTTTACCTTCACATTGTAGAGCACAGCGTCTTCTCGACATGATGTTATCCAGTATCCACAGGAATCAGCTGCCGGTTTGAGGTTCAAGTTTTCCCGTGTGGGTGGGCAATATACTAATGTTTCGTCTTGACGTCACGACGAAACGGCTTATGACTCGTTTGAAAAACGATTCATTTAATTGACTCAGAGTCGACTCTTACTTTTGAAAGACAATAACTTAAAATACAGTGCACTTTCAGATTTAAAACTTTGCAGGATGTTTTCATTCACTTAGAGCTATGCTACACACTACATGAAAGGTCATTTTCAAAAATCCATAATAGGCCCCTTTAAGAACTTAAATTATATGAAATCATTACAGAAAAATTACAAAGAAAATGTAATATTCTAATAACACTTATACACTAAATACACTTTTCCTGTGGCATGCTGTGTTTCAATGTTTTACCTACAGCGAAAAATTGCTTAGCGCATGATAATAGCAGAACTCATGGTCTGAGAAAATATTTGTGTGCAACTAATAATCATTAATGCACAATAAGGCCTATTTATTTGCATTAAAGATATAAATCAATTTAAAATACTATTTGGCCAGTGGAAAAGATTGAGGAAAAACTTTCTCTAAAAATGTATTTTATACAATTTTGATTTATTTATTCAAAAATATTTCATATTTTCCTAATGTCTTGTACCATTAAACACTGGGTTTTATAAAGGGAGTTTTATAAGTCAAAACATTATTTGCGTATGCCATTTTTGGCTTTCAGACCCACGTACATTTTTAGTAAGGATCCTATACACAGTTTTATAAATGACATCCCTGATCAGCTGCTTCATCAGTTTTTACGAATAACTGCCCCTCGGTGTACTTGTGGTGTCAGATTCTGTAATGTTATTTGGCACAATACTGGCGACGCAACAATATTTATAATTATCATTATTGTTTATTTACAGACTTGCCATGTGTATTCAGTTCTGAACACCTAGCCATTTTTGACCCACAAAAGAAGATGTTTGGAGATGATGAAGAAGGCTATCGATGGTCTTTGGATGATGAAGAGGACAGAAAGAGCCTTTTGAATTTGAGAGATCAGTTCCAGCCCTTTCAAAATGTAGTCAGTCAAGTCAACAGTTGTTCCTGGGAGAAGGTCATCAGTGAGGAGCAATACTTAAAAGGAACGCTTTTCCGCTTCCCTCTGCGTAATGAGGCTTCTGAGATCTCTGATAACGTGTATGACTCCACAAAAGTTACACAGCTTTTTGACAGTTTCATTGCTGATGCAGACATCAGTCTTCTTTTCCTGAGAAATGTGTCATCCATCACTTTGATGCATATTGACACCAATGGCTTTTGTCACAATAGGCTAAAAGTTTCAGCGTCAAATCAATTTAACAATGATCTTTCTCATGTCAAGCAGGAATCACTTGACAGAAAAACTTGTTTCAAAACAGTATCACACATTCCCCATCAAATGGAAGAAACAAAGTCCCAGTGGCTTGTGACATCTTGCCTTCTGAAACATGGATATAAACCAGAGATTGACTCTCTAGCCAGTAAGCTGAGCTTCTACCCTCAAGTTGATGCAGCTTTTCGAATTGATGAAGACAGATCACTTTGCAATGGGCGACTCAGTTGCTTTCTGCCACTTCCAAACAACGAATCAAACAAAACTGGGCTTCCCATTCACATCAATGCTTGCTTTGGCCTGACAGATAATCGAAGGTTCATTAAGTGGCAAGAGGAGGATCAGAAGAATGACGAGTCTGCAAAGTGGAATGAGCTACTTATAAAAGATATCCTTCCTCATGTATATCTTATGATGATCCTGGATGCCATTCAGTTATCCAGAAACTCAACCCTGCCTGCTGCCACTGTGTACAATCTTTGGCCTGACCTATCCAAGACTGTACATAAAGACCGATGGCATGAAGTTGCAACAGACACTTTGAAGGGTCTAATTGAAGACAAGATCTTTCACCTTGCCAAAGATGAGAAAATATGGGTGTCTCCCTCAGAGGCAGTTTTTCCAGTCAACAATATATGTAGTGACACAATGTCTGCAGTGTCAAGATTATTGATTGCTGAAGGAGAGAATCTGGTCACAGTCCCAGAACATATTTTGAAAGATGTTCGAAAAATCTTCCCTGAAAATGATACCTTGACATGGGTGACTCCATCTTATGTTCGAAATGTCCTTCACAGAAGTAAGGCTGAAAACCTCAGTAAAGATGACAGATACTCTCTTCTTGAACTAGCTCTTAGTGATGAGAAGAACACAGAGCTACAAGGTCTTAAGCTTCTGCCTCTCAGTGATGGAACCTTCACTTCATTTAGCAATGAAGTGCAGAACACTGTTTTGATCGACAATGGGAAGTTTCCAAGGTAAGGTGTGATACAGTTGTCTCTTTCCTACTTGAATTATTTTGTGTGTTCATATTTTGTTTTCAAAAAGTACTAATAAATCATTTTTTTCTTTGTTTAGAACATTGCTGCCATTTTGTAAAGAAAGATTTATACCCAACGATCTGAGCCATGTTTGCACTATGCAACTAAGAAAACTAGCAACAAAGAGTAAGAAAACTATTTCATATATTTTATCGGGAGTGCTTTATAAAATATTTAATTAATATCATACATGTTGTGAAATTTGGTCTTGATCATTTAACTTTTTTTTCAGGCACATACAACATAATCAATTTGGATGCTAAAGATGTTGTTGCACTCACCAAGAAGCACTTACCCACGGACTGGAAGGTGACCCAAGGTCATGTGACATGGAAAACGGCAGAAAATCATCATCCACCAAAGAAATGGCTGGCTGAATTCTGGAAATTTCTTAGCACTGAATTGATTGAGTTAAACAACTTTATTGATATGCCTTTAATACCACTGGAGCCACTACAGAGTTCAGGAAATTCTGTACTGTTAGCAAGGCTGCAGAGTAACACAACTTTGATTTTTCAGAGTAGCACAGTGTCTAGCTTGTCAGATCATGTTCAGAAAATGTTAAGAATGGTGGGGTGCACAGTCATAAAAAGAGATGAGTGTCTTAGACATCATGACATTGAGAGTTATGTTCTTCCTGCCTCACCAAGAAGTGTTTTACAAGTCTTTGTGAACTCACACAGAGATCAGGTTATCAAAGGCATTGCCTCTGCTTCTTCACATGAAAAAGAGGAGTTGAAAGTGTACCTCTCTTCTTTGGACTCTTTATCAAATGCTGAAAAGAACTTGCTTTCCATGTTGCCAATCTTCAGAATGATGTCTGGGAAATATGTTGCAGTTCAATCAAAGCAAGCAGTTGTTTCAAACACCAAACCAGCCATTCCAGATGATTTGCCAATGCCTGAGACCATTGTAAAGTGTGAAAATGAAGCTGATTGCAGACTTTTGACTCTTCTGAATATTGAACTCTTAGATGCCGCTAAGTTGGCTGTTCGTTTGGTTGACTGCATTGAGACAGCCTCTTTCAAAAAAGTTGAGGAACAGACAGTAATGACCTGGATATTGAATAATGGTAGCATTCTACTCTCACAAAGTGAGCAGCTTTTTGCGAAAACCAAACGTCTCAATTTTATTGAGACAACTCAGGGAGAACGCAAACAAGCCTCAAACGTTTTTGATCCAAGAAACAAGACATTTCAGGACATTTTCGAGGCAGATTTCTTTCCCCCACCTATTTACACAAAGACAGAGGAAATGCTTCAGAGTTTGCGGCGCCTTGGCCTAAGGACAGAGCCAAAACAAATTTCAACAGAAAACATACTCCAAGTCATAAATCATATTGAAAAGCTTTGTGTCCTCTCACCAGACAAGGCATTCAAAAAAGTACATACTCTTGTTCGAGTCCTGAATGAGAATGATTTCCTTTCAAAATTCACCAAGGCGCAGATAGAAGAGCTAAAGCAAAGGCAGTGGGTTCCCTGTGAAAATCCAAAGTTTTTGAATGGAAGCATTTGTATAAATCTTAAGAGCGGTCTGTATAAGCCGACTGAAGTAAGGGATTCAAAGTATTCTTTAATTGTTGGATATGTAATGCCACTTACCTCTGAGCTAACAGGACATGTCTGCAAAAATCTTGGACTTCATGAGCCCCCTCCTGCTGAAAAGGTCTTGGAGAACCTCTCTGCCCTGAGATCAATGGTCAACCCAAATTCAGATTTTCAGCTTAAAACCAAGCTGCACAATATTTACAAATTCATGCAAGACAACATGAGAAATTTCACAGATTTAATAGACTCAAAAGGCATCCCTTGGATTTGGAATAAAAGTGAGTTTGTCTGTCCAGGAGATATAGTTTTAGCCTATCCACCTGAATTGGATCTAAGCCCCTACATCAAGAAAGTGCCTGAAGAGTTTTTGCAATATGAAAACCTGCTAACAAAATTTGGTGTGAAGAAAACACTGTCTGATGAAGAGATTGAAGACATACTCCATGACATAAAACAAAGAATTGACTGCAGGCATCCTCCTTATGGAGACTTGACAGAACTTAAAGTATCAATTGCCATTCTTGACTGGATGCGAAAGAATGGGACGCTTTTAAAAGACATTACCCCTGTGCCTGTCGTGGCACAAAGTCAAAACTTTACTCTGCAGCCTTTGTCCAAAACAGTCTTCTGTGACATCAGTGCTGAAGGACTTGATGACCTGAAACAAGACAATGAGGAGTTCTATGTCATTCATGAAGAAGTTCTACCCATCACTGCAAAATGGATGAAAGTCCCATCCTTAAGTACTCGGATCATAAAACCACAGTTCATTCAAGCAGAGCAAGAGTCCTTTGGTATAGAACAATGTGGACAATCTGAACCAATTACTCAAAGAATTAAAAACATTCTTAAAGAGTATGATGAAGAAAGTGACATTTTCAAAGAACTCCTGCAAAATGCTGAAGATGCTGGTGCATCCACATGTAAATTCCTCCTTGACTTCAGAAAACACAAAGACCGCCCTGAAACACTCTTTGATCATGGAATGGCTCTCTGCAATGGACCATGCCTTTGGATCTTGCAACAATGAGCTTTTTTCGCAAGAAGACTGGAGAAACATTGTCAAGGTGGGATCAGCATCAAAGGAAAAAAAAGTTGAGAAGATTGGAAAGTTCGGGCTTGGATTTAATGCTGTTTACCATGTGAGTGATATTCCTTCGATTTTGAGTGGGAAAAGCCTTCTCATTCTTGATCCAAATGTCACCCATTTGGAAAAGCACATACTCAGCAAAGGAAACCCAGGAATTAAACTTGACCCATTCCAGGAACGACTGTTCAAAAGGTTTCCTGGACAGTTGAAATCTTATGAAGGAATTTTTGATTGTGATTTGTCAGTGCAAAACATCAAGAAAGCTTACAATGGCACTTTGATTAAATTACCATTTCGCACTCTGGAGGAGGCCAACAAGTCAGAGATCAGTTCAAAGGTATATGATGAAGAGCGAATTAGGAGTTTTAAAAATCATTTGACTGACAACTCACAAACACACCTACTATTTCTGAAGAGCATTACATCCATGTCCCTTCAAATTGTCCCTGAAAACGCATCGACTCCTCCATGGAATGACCAGATTCAGACTCCTCTCAAAATATCCAGAGAAGTCATGAATTCATTTGCTGTCTTGAATGACACATGTCTCCAAGACATCAAGAACACCTTCAAAAATAGTGATGTCAAATGCCTCAACATTATTGATGTCAACAAAGCACACATTGTTAAAATAGTTCGGGATAACTCAGATAAATCTCTCACTCAGTACTGGCTTTTGTACTCCTGTTTTGGGACACATGATTCTTTGCAAATGTTCCAGAGAAGAACTGAACAAGAACATGTGTTTTCAATTCCAATTGGAGGTATAGCTGTACCTTTGCATAAAGAGGCAAAAACAAATGCATGGTCCCCTGATGAAAGCCTGAAGCATGAAGGCCAAGCTTTTTGCTTTCTTCCTCTCTCAATTGAGACAGGTCTTCCAGTCCATGTCAATGGAACTTTTGCAGTCACATCTAATAGGAAAAGTCTATGGGAAAAAGGAGTAAAGTCTGAGTGGAACAAAGCTTTGATGAAAGATGCTGTAACCTCTGCTTACATCACTATACTGCTTGAGCTGAAAAAAATGTTCCAAAATGGACATATCCAGAACTATTCCTTCCATACATTCTGGCCTAACACAGAAACAGTAAGCAAAGCATTTTTACCCATGGTTGAGTCATTCTACTCAGCAGTTGTGCAGAATGCCAATGGCAAATCTCTGGAGTTTTTCTGCAATGGACATAATTGGTGTTCTATGGACAATGTGAGATTTCTGAATCCAAAAATTGAGGAGAGCCGAGTAATTGGAGACATTGCCATGAAAGTGTTCTTGTGCTTGGGAGCTTCATATTCCAGTGTTGTTTCTCTCCCATTATGGGTAAGACAGAGTTTCATCGATTGTGGTTTCGAGCCAGAAATCAAACAAAGAACAATCAACTGGCCTGAGTTTTACAAAATTGTTTTTGAAAACTTGAGTTCTGTGGACACCCACAGCAGAAATGATCTTGTGCTGAATGCCATTGACTTGAATGATCCTGCTGTTGATGACCTACTGAAAAGCAACCCTTGTATTCCAACACAGAGTTGTGAGAAGCTTCAATTAATCAAGCGACTTGTGAATCCTTCTGGCAAAATGGCTTGTTTGTATGAACTTAAGGAAGGACGCTTTCTTGAAGGAACAGAAAATGACTTTCTCTCACCAAAAAGGATTCAACGACTTTCAGAATTGGGAATGCTGAGTGATCGCCTCCCTTTAGAAGACATCATAGAAAGAGCAGGAAAGATATCCAGTGTTTGGCAACAGGATAAATCTAAATGTCATAAACGTCTTCAGTGTCTTGTAGAGTCAATGAAAGACTCCTCAGAAGATGTGAATTCTCTGCACTGGCACACACTGTCTCAAATACCATTCCTTCCTGCCTTAGTACCTTTAGTTCAGCAAAACAAGAACCCCACTGTTCTTAAAAAACCCTCTGAAGTTTACAATGACAGTTGTCGAAATTTAGTAAACATGACCGAATTCACAGTTGATCATTCAGCCCTTCAAATACACAATAATGATCCAGTTCTCCAAAAATTGAGAGTACTTACAAATCCGCCAGTTGAGACGGTGCTTCAGCAGCTGTTAAAAGCAAACCAACACTGCAATGCATTTGAAAAGACAGCTCTCTTCCACATTGCCCAGTCTTGCTATGAAAATCTCAATAATTACTTGTGGGAACAGAAAGATCCCAATCCCATTATTGGTCATGCAAAATCCTTTCCATTCATTTTCATTGAGGATCACTTTGTAAATGTGAGGTCAGTGGCCATAAGTGAAGAATTCGAGGAGAAACCATATCTATATGTGCTTCCAGTCAACATTTCCAAGTTTGAGAAGCTTTGGGACTACATTGGTGTCAACAAACAATTCACAAAAGAGCAATTTGTTGCTGCACTTGATGAAATTAAGGCTTTAAATGGATCTCAACCTCTTTCCATGTCAGACCTCCATAAGTGTGTTGCAATACTCATGAAAGGGCTATACAAAATCAAAGTTGAAAAGCTTACTAACTGTCTCATACCTGATGAGAGAGGTGTGTTGACATCTTCTAAAGAGCTGAGATTTAATGACAGCCCATGGATGCTTGTCTCAGCTGGTGTCAAGCTCTCCCATGATCTGATACCTCGGCCTGTGGCCTGTCATTTTGGTGTAATGACAACAAGACACCATACTTTGAAGAATCATCTAGTCCGTAGATTTTCCCTTCATGCCAAAGAATTTGGACAAACTGAGAAACTAACTGTCCGAATAAAAAATATAATTGATGCATATCCATCTAAAAAGGATATTCTGAAAGAGCTCATTCAAAATGCTGATGATGCAGAGGCCACAGAAATTCACTTTGTGTGGGACAAAAGAAAACATAAGACAGAAAAGATATTTGGAAATAAATGGGAACTGCTTCAAGGCCCGGCTCTTTGTGTGTACAACAACAGAACATTTACTGATGATGATCTGCAAGGTATTCAGCAGCTGGGGGAAGGAGGAAAACATGGCTCTTTAGGGAGAATTGGAAAATATGGACTTGGCTTCAATTCTGTGTATCATCTGACAGATTGTCCATCTATCCTGACCGGTGACAAATGGCTTTGCATTTCTGATCCAAATCTAAACTATGTGGAAGGTATAACAAAACAGTCCACAGGATGCAAGTTTTCAATTGATGATGAATTGAAAAAGTCTTTTGAGGATGTTTATCATACCTTTCTTCCAGAAATGTTTCCACTCAATTCTGGAACCATGTTCAGGCTCCCTCTCAGGACAGAGGAAATGGCAGAACAATCTGAAATATCTAGACACACAGTCACAGACCTTGACATGAAGGAACTTAAATCTGCCTTGACTGAAGATCCTGAAGGACTAATTCTCTTCTTAAAACACATCACAAAAATACAGTTCTTGAAGATCAGTGAAGATGGAAAGCAAAGTTCTTTCCTTATTGAAAAGAAACACACAGCAAAGAGCATGGTAAGCAAGGAAACCTTCCATAGCCATATTCAAGAATCCCTGATGTCAGGAACAGCAGAACCCTGCAAAACCATTTATGACATGGAAATCTCGTCTGGAAATAAACAAAGTCAGTGGGTCATTGCAGAGTGCTTTAGCTTTTCAAAACAAAACTATGAGCAAAAAAACAAGCAAGATAATTTTAAAGTTCCTCAAGCTACTTTGGCTGCATGTAGGCAAAGCTCATTTAATTACAAATTTACTGGCAGGGCATTTTGTTCATTGCCATTACCTGGAGAAACTGGTTTACCAGTTCATGTGAATGCAAATTTTGAAGTAGATTCTTCTCGAAAGGACTTGTGGAAAGAAGATGGTGATAGTCTGAAGACAGAGTGGAACCAGTCACTGAGAGTAAACATAATTTCACCACTCTATGCTGACCTCCTGTTACATCTGTGTTCAGTCATAAAGAAGGATACACCTACAGATCTTGAATTCCTCAAGTCACAGCTAGAGACTTCTTGCCTTAATTACTTTCCATGCATTTCACAGAAAGTAGACAAAGGCTGGCATGAGATGATCCATGAGGTATATAGATCAGTCAAAGATCTTCCTGTCATACCCACTGTACATGCTGTTTTTGTTGAGTCATCACACCTTTCACAACAAAAATACACAGTTACCTGGTACAGTCTATCTAAACCCGATTTAGAAAATTGTCCATATTTTACAAGTAATGACAAAGATGGAGTTTTCGAAATTTTAGATGACACTGGGATGAAATTAGTGCCAAACTCGAGTAAAATCAATGAAATAAAGAAGAATTTCAAATCAGCTGGTGTGAATGTGACTGAAGTCAGCGCTTCAACAGTGATTCATTTCTTGAAACAAAGAACGCTGAATGATCCTTCCCAGACAACTAGTGGTTTGCCTTTGTCCATCAACCAGACCTTGATCAAAAACGAAACAAGATGTTCAAACCTTCTGAGCTTCTGCTTGACAAATGCCAATGAGAAAAATGTCCATGACCTCAATGGGCTGCCTCTTCTCCTCACAGAAGATCAGATGTTAAGAGTCTTTGACTCTAAATCCCCAAAGCTGATTTCAAGATTTAACTCTCTTTTCCAAGGACATCAGGAAATGTTTGCAGACAGTTATGTCAATAGAAGTCATGTCCAAATTCTGTGTGAGGGAAAGTTTATTAAAGACTTAACAATTGACATAGCAGCAGCGTACTTGAAATCAGAACTTGCTCAACTCCTCAATCAGTCATTACTTGATCAAAGGTTCCAGCTTTACAAAGCGGAGGCAGAGACGATCAAATGGCTGGAAACATTATGGATCTTCTTTGATGATCAAGAGAGATTCTACCAAAATGAAAATATGAATGTCTTCAGTGAGATAAAAAAGCACTTTGATGACAGTCCTATTTTACCAGTCATTTGCCCCAGTCAAAATAACACACATTTCTTACAAACATTGGGAAACATATCAAAAGTGATTCTGAAGCCAGATGAAAAAATAGCATCCATTCTCATAAAACTCGGGTTCATGGAATTAGACTCCAGCTTTTTCATTGGTCGATTCATTTTTGACTTCCGTCTCAAGTATGTGAATCCAGAACTCCTGCAAATAGGAGACAGTAGTGCTGTTTTAAAAGAGGTTTATCATGTACCTCATTCACAGTTTGAGGAGCTGTCTACAGATGAATGTGTAGATCTTCAACGCTCCTTACAGAATGGGATCAGAGATTCCAAAAAGAAGAGTCACCATGAGAAGATGCTCAAGTCCTTGCCCCTATTTGAGTCAATAACCGGAAAACGAGAAAGGATTGATTCACACAGAATGGTTTTCATTCTGAATTCTGAACATCAGAATGACTTTCCAAACTTATACCATGTTGATGGATGTGACAGTGTGTTCCTGAAGAAGACCTTGGTTAACCTAGACTTGGCAGAATGTCTAAACATACAGATTCTAGATGATCTGGAGTTCTGTGTACAGTTTATTCTTCCTTCTGTGCACATGATGACAGAGGCCAAGCTTCTTGTTTTAATGCGTTTTTTAGTGAAACTTGGATCAGTGGACCCCAGGACTGTCTCTGCAATGAGAGACGTCCGATTTATTCGAGACATCCATGGCTCTCTTCAGGTGGCTTCGTACTTCTATGATGACAGTGTATCCCTTTACAGGGTAATGCTTCCAAAAGAGAGATTTGTGCCAGAAAAGTTTTGGGACAATTTCCAAGGTAAAAGTACTGAAGAACATGATCTCTTAAAGGGCCTTGGATTGAAACATAAAGTGTCTGATGAGGAAATCATTCAGTTTGCAAAACAAATTGAATCTGAAACAAGAGGAAACACTCCTCTAGATGTTCTTAAGAAAAGATCAAAACTTTTGCTCAATAGTGTTTTGTTTAAGGGTAATGACAAAAACTTAAATTTACTAAACAGTGTTGCTAACATTAAATTCATCTTCCCAATGCAAATTCAGCAAAAACTTTGTGATTATCACAAGGCCTTTGCTCAAGAGAGGGAAGTTGTTGCAATCAGTGGATCACTTATTGGCAGAGACTCTGATCACCATTATCTGATATGGACATCTATGCCAATCCTACCTTCAGAACTCTGCTCTTCAGATCTCATAATGAAACTGAAGGATGTCAGAGCCTTGGAGACCCCACCCCTTGGACAAATAGCTGATAATCTGAAAAACATCTGTACGTCTCAGTGTCACACTGACACACTGCTGGAAACAAGAATCAAAGTATTTAGCAAATCATATGCATACCTGCAGTCAATAAATTTAGATGCCTCTTCATTCTCAGACCTCCCCATTATCTTGGTGGAAAACGGGACAAAACTTGTGAAGGCAAAGCAGACAGCACTTGTGATAAATTATGATCTTGAGTTTAGGCCTTATTTGTATCGCATTCCATCAGAGTATATGAAATATGAAGATTTCTTTAAGAAGATAGGTGTAAATGAGAGGCCCACCGTCAATCAATATATCACTGTTCTTCAAGAAATCTATTCTGATAGTTCTGACAAAGAGAGCCTTCAGGCAAATCAGCAGAAAGCTGTGAGGCGTGTTGTACAACAGCTGTTTTGCCTGCTGAAAGAGGAACAGAACAAAACCTCTTTCCAAAACGACCCACTTTATCTTCCATCAACAGATGGAAGACTCTATGAATCCAATACTTTGTTTTTCAACGACACAGTCTTCCAGCCTGCAAGACTTGAGGGTCCTTTGGAAACCAAGTTGAAATTACTGGAAAAATTCAACTGCTGTCACCTTGGAAATGATCACTATGAACATCAAAGATTGTTGCAGTTTCTTCCCGAGCAACTTCGCCCCAAATTTCTCTCGGATGTAGTTTCAGAAAATCTGGAGGGAACAAGTGTCCAATATTGTGATGAAGGGGAATGTGAATTTAGTGGCTGGTTTGAAAAACACTTGTCTTCTGCTGCATTTCTTCATGGACTAGTCTGTCTCATCAGAGAAGACAGCAAAGGTGGGATTTCACAGTCGGAAGCTGCCGGAAAGTGTGAAGAAATATTTTCTAAGATTCAGATTATCTGTTGCAAAACTCTTCAGACTAAACTTCTGTTAAACCATGAGTCAATTGAAGGTAGTAAGGCTGAGACAGATGTTTATGTGAAAAGAAAGAAAGATGGATGCAGTTTCTACTTGAAACATGACATGGTCCCCAAATTAGTAAATGAAGTTAATATGTGTCTTACTAAAGAAATCAATGCTCTTCTAAAGAACTGTCTGACCACCTCAAGCCTTCTAGTCCTTGGGCATCTTCTGCTGTGTGATAACATGGAGGATGTTGAGAAAACATTGGCAAACCATGGCATTCATAACAGTGGCCACGAGGAAGGACACAATGCCTTACCGAAACCTGGATGTCTCATACCTGAAGAATGGCATGACTGCCTTGATATGAACTTCCTCAACAACTTTGAAAGTGGAGAGTATGTTGGCTTCAGCAACGACGAATCCGGTGAATATTTCTATGCCATTGTTATCAACCGACTGGATGATGCACTGGGACAAATAAGACAATTTCCTGCCAGATATAAAATACAAGTTGGCAGCGATGACTTCATTGAAGTAAGCTCTCTTGACCTTTACCAATTTAAACGAGAAAAGAAGGCAACTGTGTCAACAGGGTCAACTTGCACATATATAGAACATAGTTTCATATCCAGGCCTCCACCCAACACAGGGTCCACTTGCACAGATATAGAACGTCTTTTGACATCCAGACCTCCAACCAACACAGGGTCTACTTGCACAGATATAGAACGTCTTTTGACATCCAGGCCTCCACCCAAAAGAGTCTTTCCAGGGACATTGGAAGAGATCAAAAGAGAAATTGACAAAAGCTTGAATGAAATCTGGAAAATGTCAAGTGAGGACAAACAAAAAGCCATTAAACGTCTCTACCTCCAGTGGCATCCAGACAAAAACCCAGGCAATGAAGAACTTGCCAGTGAGGCTTTCAAATACCTGAAAAACAGAATTGAGGAACTACAACAAGGGAAACCTGCACATAGCACATCCTCAACCTGGAGAGACTTTCGAGATTTCTATGACACGTGGAACACAGAGGCTCGAAGACACAGGAGGGGGCGTGAGAGGTTCTATCAGAACTACTCTAGAAGACACTATAACTTCTGGTCATACCACAGAGAAACACCAAGGCCAAATAGAGGAGAGGCAAACCGCTGGTATGAACAGGCTCAATGTGACATCAGAGCAGCTCACAATGACACTGGAGGAGATTGCTCAGAGTGGTGTCTGTTTAAGGTGCATCAGGCTGTGGAAAAAGCCCTGATAGCAGCAATGTACAGGAGAAGTGGAGAGCATCCCAAAAACTGCTCAATAACTAGCCTTGCTCAGCAGGTTTCCCATTACAGCTCACAGTTGACTTCTTTACCAAACACTGTGAGGCAACTGACTGAACTTGGTGTTGATGGCAAAAAAACTCAGTATCCGAACTATCACCAATTTCCTCACATTCCAAACAAGCAGTTCAGCGTTGATAATGCTAGAAGTGCACTGGATATTGCAACAAAGCTTTTGGAAAAAATAGAAGAATACATTTCTTGAAGTAGCTTGAAATTAACGACTATGTTCCACTGAGACGATCATGAGGATCTTTCCAAGTAACAGTGCTGATCTTCTTTTTTCATCTGTTTAGTGCTACCATGCATACTCAAAAGTTCTTAACTCTTTGTAATCATGTTATGATAGTTCCATTTCTGGTTCTTTTCTAGCTTTCTGTTATATTTAGCATTTATATTGTATACTGGGCATTCTTGTAGCAAACAGTAGAGCAATGCTGATGTAATGGGTTTGATTCCCAGGAAAAGCATTAAATAAATGTATATCTTGAATGCAATGTAAGTTACTTTGGATAAATATGTCAGCAAAATGTGGAATAAAATTGACATTAGAATTAAAATTTCAACGTAAATCATTTAAAGGTATTGTAGGTAGGATTTTTATTAAAAAAAAACTCTTTTCCAAATTTGTTTAAACTTTCTGTATATATCAATGCATAATTAAAATGTAAGTACTCTGAAAAAGAAAGTATAAAAATCGAGTGTCTGTAGACCTCTCACGACTGTTTTAAAGACAGCTCATTATTTCCATTCACTCCACCCCCTCGCTTCTGGGCTCCTTCCAAAGCCACGCCCCCAAAACACATGAACGCGCGACTCCGACCGCTGACCTGAAGACGCATTATTGACCTGAGACGAGCGGAGAGGAAGGAGCGCAGTGCATGTAGTGACATTATGTCAGAATCACATGTAATAAAAAAAATCTAACTGTATCATTATGAAGATAAACAAATAAGATGTATTTTTGTACTCACTATCAAGCTAGCATATTGATATCGGTAAAGTTTAAAATATATATTTATTGATTCGCTAACGAGCTAGTTATCTATAAGGCAAAGCTAAAAACAGGTTGCATGATACACGTTTTTCCATTGCCATCATTTACACTGTGATGAAGATGAATTTCGTGTAAGATTCATAACATATATGGTGTTCTGCATGTAAGAGTTTCCATGATAAAAGCATTGTTGACTCTGATGAGGACTGCACTCCAGAGACAAGTACCGCATCGTCAGCTCAAGGACAGATAAATCGTTGTTTATCCAAAGACTTTTTGTTCATTACCTTTTCTAGTAACGTTACGGTCTTCCTTTTTTTGCCTAGTTTGCCTTCGCGAACTGCATATGTGAATTTTGATTGGTCTTTCTCTGCCATTGTTTTGCTATTCCTAGGTTCCGTGCCTCTTGAATTCCTCAAATCAAACGGATACGCGCAAGTGGGCAGGTCCTGTGTGGCAAAAGGGTGGTTGCCATGGTTGCGAGAGAGTGACAGTCGCCTAACCCAATCCTTTGTTTCGTCCCGGATGGAAATAATGAGCTGTGTTTAGTGCAGATTAAACGGTCTACAGTCACTCGATTTTTATACTATTTTTATCAGAGTGCTTACATTTTAATTATGCATTGATATATATAGAAAGTTTAAACAAATTTGGAAAAAAGTTTTTTATAAAATTTCTACCTACAATACCTTTAAAAGCATGTTTTTTTATAAAGAAATATTGACATGAGTCAAAAGCTGTGTCTACCAAATATTCACTAAATGACAGAACTGCAAATAAAATGAACATTATCAGTCATACAATCATCCTGCGATACAGATGCTGTATGTGCTTTACAATCTTTGTAGCAAAACCATTTCTTGAGTCTATTGCAATATAAAATATTACATGAATAGTGACTCATGTTGTTCTCCTTACTGTTTGATCAATAAATGAAACTTCAATTTGAGCAGTATCTGGTTTCCTCCATGCCACTGCAAAAACCATGCCAAAAGTGTTCATATGTTTCTGGTGTCCCAGTAATAACTTATTACACAAATTCTAAAAAACACTGCTTACAGTTCATCTGAAAATACAAGCAATTATCACTCTTTAACACTTAACAAAAATTAATGTTAAGTGAAATATGGGTTTTTCCTGAAATACCGGTCCCATCTTTTAGGTATGTTTTAACAAAGTAAGGGAAAATTATACTTTCTTTTCAATCAGTAATATGTAGGAGACAGAAACTGTAACCTTCTGTAGGAATATATAATAAGATACACTACTCGTGAATGGTCATGCAGTAAAAAAAAAAAAAAAAAAAAACTTGAAATGACAAAGGCTGTAAATAATGTAAATTTGAGCAGAAGTATTTTTCAGATTGGGACTGTTACATGTGTGTCCTGTGTTTCCCCCGTTCTTTGTGTATTTGGTTCAGTCCTGTTTCTATTTTCCTGCTCCTCCTTTGTGTTCAGTCCCTTCACCTGTGGCTAGTTACTTTGCCCCAGCTGTGTCTTGTTTCCATGATCTGTTCACTGTGTATTTAAGTCCTGTGTTTCAGTCTGTTCATTGTCTGTTGTTGTCGCTTCATGCTTGGTTGTTCCGTTGATGTTTCCTCAGTATCCTGTATAAGGTTATTCTAGTTTATTTAATAAAACTGCTGCATTCCGAGCCTGCTCCCTTGCCTGCTTCAACCAGCCTGTGACAGGGACTTGGTAGTGATGGGCAGATCGAGGCTTCGTGAAGCAATGAAACAGTTGAACCAAATGGTCCATATTGTTTCGAGGCTTCGAATCAATCCGACACCCGTCTCCACTGTGACACCTAGTGGTCACTTGCAGGTGTTGATCTGAAACAACCTTGAGAGCCATGAAATTATTTTTTTTTTTTATTATTGTACTTTTCTAATATGTGAATCTTGCAACCTATAGGCTCCTCACTGTGCATAATGTTATTTTGGTCCTGCAAAATGAATATGAATAAAATAAATCAAGCCACAATGTCTCACTTTTTTACATATTTTTATTCAAAAATATTAATTTCTCTGCTGTGGAAGACCTACTTCTTTTTTTACAGATAATTTCTCCAGCCTTTGAAAAAATCCTCTCACAAGGGACACTTGTTGCTGGCATGCAAAGATAGTTTTTAGCTAATACATACAAATGAGGAAAGATTACTGCTCTCTCTTTCCAGTAAGTTAGTGAATCATGAGTTCTGGGCAAATACGCATCGTTGATGTATTTTTTCACTTCCACTGTGGCATCAGCTGTAGCATGTGTATCATCTGGGTTTGATGGATACGAGTATCAAAAAGTTCCCATAAACTGTCCTGTGTTTCTACTGGTGTTGACCACAGATGTACAACATCTCTTCTGGGGAGCCTCCATTTTATCTATCTATCCAAAGCTATCTAGATATGTATCTCTAATCTATCTATGTAATTAGATATATGTATCTACAATCTATCTATGTATTTAGATATGTATAATATGTATAATCTATGTATTTATATATGTAGCCTATCTTTAATCTATCTATCTATCTATCTATCTATCTATCTATTAATCTAGCTGTCTATATATATTTATATCTATGTATCTATTAATGTGTCACTATATGTATACTCTGTGTCTCTAGCCTATCAGTCAATGTGTTGTGTAAATTTAAATGTAAGCCTAAATATAACTAAACAAATCGCACTATATCACCAAAAATCCGCTATCTTAAATTCAAACTCCTCTCACAAAAAACACGAGGTCAATATGCGTTGATTTCACTTTTATACAGATGTGTGATTGTGTGGTCTGTTGTTCCCGACCGTGTCAATCAAACGCTGATTCGGCGGATCACACCTGATGAAACACTTAGTGAAACACTTCGAGGCTTCGTTTGGCCGTAGTCACGTGACATGGGTGTTTTGAATCACGCTTCGAATCAGTGTTTCGAAACATCTGCGCTTCGGGATCTCGCAAAGCTTCGGAACGACTGTTTCGCGGCAGCCATCCCTAGGACTTGGTTACCTGAATAAGACTCTTAATCTATACACTGTTATTACCCTGTTTTCTATCCTGCAGATATTACAAAAATAAAACAATGCAAATATTACAAAATGTGACATTAAAAAGTGTAAAAGTCACTCGTTTTTATACAGCGGTGAAGTTACAGTGGGAGGCCGCATCACTCTTGCCTTCTCTGAGCTCCATTGACTTCAAGTCCTCTTGTAGTCAATACTTTTATCCCTTAAAACTCATCTTTGATCACCCAAATTACATATTTAAACGTTTTTTTTATAGCATGATATTTTATAGAAAATTGCATGAATGTAACTCTACACTCTTGTCTCATTTGCGGTTCTATAAATATGTGAATGAGCCCCGCCTCCACTCACTCTCTCAGCTCAGAGATCCACTGGTTGACGATCACACGTTGATCTGATTGGTTACAAGGTCGTTTGTGACGTCAGAAACACCAGCGATTTCAAACCGTGTTTTTGAGACTGTCTTTGGTTCACTGCAGTTTTAAGGAGAAAATACTCAATGGTATTGACATGAATTTGCACATGGTTTAACATAATGAAATGGGTTAAAGTAATTTAAAATCAACAGACTTATATACAACAATAAAAACTGGATTTTCACCACAGGCAGGTGGAGAAGCGTGCAGTGGTTTTAGTGGGGGGGTAAATCCTGCCTCTTGTTTTCATGCGCATTCTCAAATCAGCCTGAATGAAGACAATGATGCGGTTAATGAGATTTCTATAACACGAGAGTAGATGTTAAAACTTCATGCTGATTTGTACTCCGCTTTCGCCAAGATAAACACAAACTAAGACGTAGCTTTACAGTAACCTATGCTTCTCCATCCATTTACGCTTTCTTCCATATGGTGGTGTGACTCCCCTTCTCTCCGGCGTTAATGGCTGCAGTGTACTTGGCGCGTCAGCGCACGCGACGGCTGCAACTACAGGACCATTATGACAACCGTCTGGATTGAGCCGAGTAGGGGACATCTCTAGGGTCTTCAAGTGGGCACCTTCCGTCCTCAGTGTTTCGTCGACTAGCCCACGACACCTCAAGAGTCCGTCCCCCACTCAACTCAGCCCAGCTTACTGACTTTTACATCCCTCCTGCTGCTGAGGTTGCTCCTTCCTCGTAGTTCAGGTGTGACCTAACCGCAATCTCACAATCTCTCCGCAACCCGACCATACGCGCCAACCCGCTTGACTAAGGCTGTCGAGCCCCACTGTCTTCGTTAAAATAGGTTCAGTGGCAACGGTTCCATATGGCATACTACCTACCGCAAAACACAATATCTGCCCAAACACCAACCCTCAATTATGCAATATACACAGGAACGTAATAACTGTACTTACTATGCAAACTATACAAATAAACCAACAGACTCTTCGAGTTTTTCAAGAATTCTACGAAACCGTAGCGTGGCGGCCTGTACACAGCCAGCTAGAATCTTTCCGTCTCAACCACAGCCAGTTGCTGCTCCTTTCTGCTGCTTCAGATAAGTTCTTTACTGTGCGACACAACTCTTGGCCACTGAATCCGACGTCTCTGAGGAACCGGGTTGTAGAGTGTGCCACAAAACCTCGACAACCCACTTCCACTGGATAAACCTGGACTCTCCATCCTCGCTGTTCTGCTTCAGTGGCCAGATGAGCATACCGCAGTTTCTTCCTCTCATATGCCTCATCTACCGCATCCTCCCATGGCACTGTTAACTCTATCAGTTGAACAATGCGTGCTGATCCAGACCACAAAACAATATCTGGTTGGAGGTTAGGGGTGGCAATCTCAGGTGGAAAAATAAGCCGTTGATCAAGATCAGCCAGCATCTTCCAGTCCCTAGCAGCTTCCAGTTGTCCTGGGCGAGAATTGGTGTTAACCACTGATCTATATAATGACTGGATAGCTCATGACGTTCTAAACTGCCACCAGGCAGTGAAGCCACCGGAAGTGTTCGAGCGGCCATCTTACGATTCCCTACCAGCAGAGGGCTCCAACGGCCGTTATACAGAGATAGGTAGCTCCGACGGCACTTTTAAGTTGACCACAAAAACTGCCCACAGGTTCTAATTTAAGCCCATATATAGTAATTTATATGCACAATTGTCGCTTTTTCCATGTTGTTTAAAAAATGTTTATAGCCTGCTATGCATTCTTTCACATACGTATTAAAGTTTAAACCCAATAAACGTATTATTCAATGCATTACTTATTATTAATTTAATTAAATGTATTTATTTACTATATTTTCATGTCAATCCGTGTTCAGTTTGACCACGAACCATGTGCTGTCACTTATTTCAGCGCCTGCAGCACAGCAGAAATAGACTGGGTGCGGGAATGACCTCCGTGTTTTTTTCTTGATTTTTGGGTTTCTACCTTAAACAATGGTTTCTACCAAGGATAGCATATTGGTGTGCAATTCAACTGAGTCTACACAGGATGTTTATTTTGAAATTGACAGTGTTTTGACGGTGCGGCTTGGATGCGGTGTCCGTCGAAAAAAGACTCGGTGCCTATCTTTAGCAACGCGCGGCGTCGCGGCTGGTTCACACATGCATTGACTAGAGTGGGCACGATCAGCTCCGGTAACGTTAGCCGTGTCGCAGCCGAACGCGCCGCAGACGTGTGCAGACGTGTGCAGTGTATGGGTAAATAAGAGGTGAAACAGGCGTACATTGTCATTAACCCATACAATTTGTATTTTCTGAACATGTATTTGCTAAGTAATCAAATACTTGAACAGACTACTGATCTATCTGTAAAACACAATCCGAAAGAGCTTAGTTCACAATACACTATACTTAATTTTTAATGAGCAGGAATAATTTTCGACTTTAAACAAATACCCATTTAAATGTTAAGGATGTTTGCGTTGTAAGACTGTTCAGGGAGACTTTAGATTTACAAACGGTGTCCCGTTATGCAATGTTTTCTCAGTCAAATCATACAATTTCCTATTGATTCAATAGAACGCGTGAGCTCACTAGGGAATCACAATATGGCGGCGCGGTGGCTTCACTGTTTATGACGTCATGAGCTATCCAGTCATTCTATATAGATCAGTGGTGTTAACACCTTTTCTTGGTGGTTGCTCGCCTGGGCGGAGGAATATTGTCTTCTGCGTGTAATGGTTTGCTAGAACAGGCGGAAACTTATTGGTCATACTACGCTTGCCTTCCAATGCTAAAGCCAAACATCGCAGTACTTGGTCATGGCGCCAAGTAAACCGACCTTGGCTAAGAGCCACCTTACATTCTGTCAAAATGTGCCTTAATGTGGCAGGTGATGAACACAAAGGACAAGAGGGATCCTCTCCTACCCAGAGGTTTAGGTTCTGTGGTGATGGGAGAAAATCATATGTTGACCTGATAAGGAAACTGATCCTACTCTCTTCCATTGACCAAAGGTCTTGCCAGCCCATCTTGCGTTGTTCCACACTCTCCCATCTCATCCACTCTCCCTGCTTGGCCTGGGAAATGGCCTTTATACACCTCATCCTCTCCTCCTGCTTTCGCACCTCGTTGACTACCAGCTTCCTCCTTTGAGCTGGGCCTGCCTTGTGCCATTTAGGAGTAGCTAAACTGAGCCCAAAACCCCTAATTAAATTAATTAAAAAGTAAGTAAACAACTAAAAAGTAAGTAAAAACTGCACCCCAAACTGCAGCTCCCGAGAGGGAGCACCCAAAACACGCTACGAAAAACCCTAAGGAGAAATACCCCCAGGGGCGCCCGAGAGGGGGGGAGAATGAGCGCCCGGAATGGACTGTTTTTCTGGTAACGACTAATGCAAATGGACAATCGACTACGAGTGCAGTCTGCAAATGTGGCAAGGTCTGCAAAAACACGACTGGTCTAAAAATACACCAGACCAAGATGGGCTGCCTAAGGAAGCTTGTGACGCAACGCACAGTGCCAGTACTCAGTATAGCACCTGGTGAGACGGAGGAGGAACCAGGCCCGGATACATACCACAGTGCCCAGAGCCTCCAAGCACCACAAGCTACACCCCAAAGCAGACCATCAGAGCGGCGTCGGTTTTTGTGGCCTGCTGCCAACAAAGAGTCAGTGCGGCGACAGTTTGATGAAGATGTTGATGCAGCCCTTGAAGTAACAGCCAAGGGTGGTGTGGACCAGAGGCTCCGAAATAGTTCATAATCAGCATCGCTTCAGAAAGGTTTGGCGCCAAGGAACAGCGCGCCACCAAGACGTCTACTGCGGCACCAATTCCGAACCGAAGAGAGGTCAAGATTACCCAACACAGACAAGAGCTGAGGACACTCAGGAGACAGTACCGGAAGGCAAGCGAGGAGGAGAAGGTAGCCCTGGCAGAACTTAGGGGTGTGGTAAGGAAAAGGCTAATCACCCTTCGGCGGGTTGAGTGGCACAGGAAGAGGGGCAAGGAGAGGGCCCGTAGGCGCAGTCCCTTCATTGCAGATCCATTCGGTTTTACAAGGAAGCTGCTGGGAGAGAAACGCAGTGGTCAACTCTCATGTCCTGTGGAGGATATCAACCGCTATATCCGTAACACCTACAGCGATGGCATGAGGGAGCACGATCTTGGTCACTGTGCAGCCCTTATATGTCCACCTGAACCTAGCACCCTCTTTAACATCAACGAACCCACCCAAAAGGAAGTCAAAGAGGTTATCAAATCGGCCAGAACATCATCAGCACCGGGCCCAAGTGGAGTCCCATACAAGGTCTTCAAACATTGCCCCAGGCTTCTGGAACGTCTTTGGAAGATTCTAAGAACCATCTGGAGAAGAGGGAAAGTACCTCAGCAGTGGAGATATGCAGAAGGCGTGTGGATTCCCAAGGAGGAGAATGCAAGTAACATCGAGCAGTTTAGGACAATCTCCCTCCTCAGTGTTGAATGCAAAATATACTTCAAGATTGTTTCCAATCGTCTGATGGGGTTTCTCCTTAAGAACACCTACATAGACACCTCGGTGCAGAAAGGAGGAATCCCAGGGGTCCCAGGGTGTATTGAACACACAGGGGTGGTGACACAGCTGAGCAGGGAGGCACGAGAGGGCAAAGGGGACTTGGCAGTGCTGTGGCTGGACCTTGCCAATGCTTATGGATCGATACCACATCGATTGGTGGAATTGGCCCTGAGCAGATACCACGTCCCAGAGAAGATTCGAAATCTCATCCTTGACTATTATAACAACTTCAGTCTTAGGGTGTCCTCTGGGACTTCAATATCGGAGTGGCATCGTCTGGAGAAGGGCATCATTACAGGCTGCACAATCTCTGTGACTCTGTTTGCACTGGCCATGAATATGCTCGTGAAGTCTGCAGAAGTGGAATGTAGAGGTCCACTGTCCAGATCTGGCACCCGACAACCCCCGATTAGAGCATTCATGGACGATTTCACGGTCACCACAACCACAGTGCCCGGATGCAGGTGGCTTCTGCGAGGCCTCGAACAGCTCATCACTTGGGCAAGAATGAGCTTCAAGCCCGTGAAATCCAGGTCCTTGGTCTTGAGGAAAGGAAAAGTAGCTGATCAGTTCCGCTTCATGTTGGGAGACACCAGAATTCCATCAGTGTCAGAAAAGCCAGTGAAGAGCCTGGGCAAGCTCTTCACTCACAACCTGAAGGACACCGCTGCACGGAAGGGAACCAGCCATGACTTCGACACATGGCTCTCGGCAGTGGATAAGTCAGGGCTTCCTGGTAGGTTTAAGGCCTGGATCTACCAACATGGCATCCTCCCCCGTCTCCTCTGGCCACTGCTGATATACGAAGTCCCAATTACCACCGTGGAGGGCTTTGAGCGGAAGGTCAGCCGATTTCTGAGCAGGTGGCTGGGCCTGCCACGGAGCCTAAGCAGCGTTGCTTTCTTTGGCCATAACACCAAGCTACAGCTTCCCTTTAGCAGTCTGGCAGAGGAGTTCAAGGTCACCCGAGCCAGAGAAGTCCTGCTCTACTGAGACTCAGTTGACACCAAGGTCTCTTCAGCAGGGGTAGAGGTCAGAACAGGAAGGAAGTGGCGCGCCCAGGATGCAGTGGAACGGGCGGAGGCAAGGCTGCGGCATAGCACCCTGGTGGGTACGGTGGCTACTGGGCGGGCCGGGCTTGGTAGCAATCCCAAGCCATGCTACAGCAAAGCCAGAGGAAAGGAGAAGCGGAAGCTTATCCAGGAGGAGGTACGAGCCGAGGTGGAGGAAGCTCGCTTCAGCAGAGTGGTGGGCATGTCCAAGCAGGGGGCCTGGACAAAGTGGGAGCAAACAGCTGGCCGTAAGATCACTTGGGCAGAACTCTGGAAGGCGGAACCACACCATTTCAAGTTCTTGGTCCAGTCAGTGTATGATGTCCTTCCTAGCCCTGCCAACCTGTTCACCTGGGGCCTGGTGGACTCACCTGCTTGCCAACTCTGACAGAAAAGGGGATCATTAGAGCATATCCTCAGCTGCTGCTCAAAAGCCTTGGGAGATGGGCGTTATCGTTGGCGCCATGACCAGATCCTGAAGGCAGTAGCAGACGCCATCAGCAGTGGCATTAACATTAGCAAGCAGCATCATCCAACCAAGTCTGCAATTGCCTTTGTTCGAGCAGGAGAGAAGCCTCAGCCCCCTAGAAAGACCCAAGGGGGCGTCCTCGCAACAGCAAGAGACTGGCACCTCCTGGTGGACCTGGGGACTCAATTGAGGTTCCCAGACACCATTGCAGTTACATCACTACGACTGGACATGGTCTTGATGTCCGCAGCAAGTAAGCAGGTGGTGTTACTGGAACTAACGGTCCCCTGGGAAGATAGAATGGAGGAAGCCCAGGAAAGAAAGAGGGCCAAGTACGCTGATCTGGTAGCGGAGTGTCGGAGGAATGGGTGGAAGGCCCGCTGTGAGCCTGTTGAAGTGGGCTGTCCGGGCTGTCCTGGGACTCTTAGGGATTTGCGGACTGCACAGGCAAAGAGCCATCAAGAACATCCTGGAAGCCGCTGAAAAGGCAGCACGGTGGCTCTGGTTAAGGAGGGGGGACGCGTGGCGTAGAGCGCTACCTGGACACAAGTCGGGGCTTGATCACCCCCGGCTGGGTCGCCCGGGTGAGGGTGTCTGATGTACGACCCGAAACACCCTATGACCCCGGGAGTATCACTGACGATGTGTCCAGGTTGCACCACAAGGTGTATTCAAGTACTAAACAGTGTGTTACCTTCCTCAGCTTTCTTACACTCCGAACCGTAGTTGAGAGCGAGCTGACATCAACATAATAACTCGGCTCGTTGCAGGTAACTTGCGTCTAGTGGTCCGGGCTAACAGAGCTGAAACACACGCAGTGAGGCGTCGGTTGATTGCAACAATGAACTTGGCTTTATTATCACTCACAGCGGTACACATTCACGGGCATACAAGGTACTTTTCTTGCTAGCAGTCAACTGGAGCATGGCCTGCATCACTATTATGTTCGCACCGTAAACTCAAGACTGAATTCACTCCGCCTTCGCTATACTTTTCTTTTTGTTTACACTCCCATCATCCACCTGCCCCACTACGTCACACATACGCATATTTCCCCACAAACCTTAAAGGGGAAGTAGAGATGACAACACTACCCCCACTCTGGAGAATGATTAAACCTTTAACATATCTCCAGCATCATTACCCTGTACACAGGCCTAAACATGTCACTTATACATTCCCTGAGAAAAATGTGACCATTAGTTTAACCACTAAACTCCACGTTAGCGTAAAGTTACTCTAGATTGCAGGATTTTGAGTGCAAAAATAGGGCAAAATATTCTGTTAAACAAATTAACAAACTCTTTTTTTTCTTTACATCATTATTTTTCACACCCATACTCAATAAAGTGCTTAGCAGTAAACATACCCAGGATGCTATAACAAAACTATGCAGCCCACTAGTATCCAAATTACCGACTGTTGATAATAAGCAATTATATTTAACCCCTACCAAATTCTCATTTTAAGCTCAACATAGTCAAATTACTTTGGTAATAATACAATACTGAAACTCTTTTGGTTTGACAATACAGGAACTCTTTTGGTTTGACAATACAGGAACTCTTTTGGTTTGACAATACAGGAACTCTTTTGGTTTGAGGAGGGCAGCAATCCGCCTACACCCAACCTCAAACAGATACGCTCAGTGAACAATCCAATCACCAAACATGTCAGGAGCTCTGCGGACCCTCCGTGGTCGACGCAGAGGGGTGGAGTTCAAAACAGGGCGAGTAGCTTGTCCCCTGGCCTCATGCAGGGTCCCAGCTTCATCCAGTGAAGGCCCAGCAGTGCGGCAAGGAAGCTGGCTGCTGCTCGGTGAAACTGCCAATGATGGTGGTAAAGAGAAAAGACCTGGAAGGGACCCCACCAAAGGGTCTTCAGTCTCTGGTGATGTACCCTGAAGGTCAAGGGGACTGATATCAATTTCCGAAGAGCTAGTGTCTAACAACAGGGGTAGTGCCTCCACTGGTGTCCACATTTCAGCCTCTTGAAAAACCTAGTTGTTGTCCAGTGTTGTCCTGGAGTGGTACGCTTTAAGTTTGTCGTGATGAACGACTTTCATCTTCTTTCTCGGGCCCCTTTTTATTCTGTAGACCAAATCGTCCAGTACACCCACCACGAAGTACGGACCCTCGTAGGAAGGCAGGAACTTTCGCACTTTATTCTTTACTCTTTTTGTTCCTTTAACCAGGAACCATACTGCATCACCGACTTTGTGTTGAACTCTGCAAACATTTTTGTCGTACTGTCGTCTGGCACGCTCAACAGATTTTCCCAGTGCCTCCCGGGCCAACTGGTGAGATAGCTTGAGCCGTTCCCTTAGCTGTACAACATAGGACGACGGGGTAGTAGCGTTGCCTGTGTCAGGTGGCAGCCCAGCAACAAGATCCACCGGCTCTGTAATTTCCCGTCCGAACAACATCATGTTAGGCGTCAGGCCCGTGGAGCTGTGTTTGGTTGCACGGTAAGCCATGACCGCATAGGGGGTCATAATGTCCCAATCCCAATGACATCGTTCTGCTGTGGTGGCTAGGATTTTCTGCAGGGTGGCATTGAAACGCTCTACTTGGCCATCTGACTGAGGGCGAAATGGCGTGGTCCGTGTCTTGTCGATTCCCAGCAGCACACACATGCCCTGGAACACAGCTGACTCAAAATTGGTACCTTGGTCACTGTGTAAGCACTGTGGAGCTCCGTACCTACACACCCATTCGGAAACAATCTTTTCAGCCACTGTCGTTGCTTGTTCGTTGGGAACAGGATAGGCTTCCACCCATTTGCTGAAGTAGTCCTGTACCACTATTATGTAGCAGTTACGCCTTTCGGTTTCATTTAATGGTCCCATTAAATCAACTGCGATCCGTTCGAAGGGGGCACCAACTCGCACTGTGCCCATGGTGGCTTGAGGTGTTTTCTTAGGACGGGCTTTAGCAGCACAGCTGGTGCAAGTGCGACACCACAGAGTGACGTCATCCCTCATATTGTACCAGTAGTACCGGGCCTTGAGACGTGCAAGGGTCCTTTCTCCTCCAAAATGGCCACCGACTGGGCCATTGTGCAATTGTTCTATCACTGAGGTGCGGTACTCTTGAGGCAGCAGGATCTGTGGATAGAATACCCTTCCATCCGTGCAGTAAAATTCCTTAGCAAAACTCCATCTTTCTGGTAGAGCTTTTTCCACTGCGACCAGTAGGCTTTGGTGGCAGGGCTGCAGGGTGCGATGTCAAGCCAGGGTGGCCTACACCTCCCCTCATCCATCCACTTCTTCACTGGTGCTATACCTGGGTCAGCTTCTTGTGCACTTATTAACTGCTCTCGGGTCCAACCACCAAACAGTTTAACTTGGCCTGGCTCACTCACCCTGTAGACATTTGCACGAAATGAAGAGCCAGCTTGATTGTCACTAGAAGCGTCCACTACCCCCACTGGAGGTTGCTCTGCAGGAGATTCCCCAGCATCCTCTGAAACTGGACTCTCGGCCATTTTGCACTGAATCCCTTTGTGCTGGGGCTGGTTACTGAGGCTAGGCTCTGGTACTGTGCATGGGCACGACGTCCCGCAGGGTCTTCTGGAGAGCGCATCCGCATTTTGGTGTTGTCTCCCTGGATGATGAATCACCTGGAAGTCGTACTCTGCCAGTTTTCCCAGCCAGCGAGCGAGCTGGCCCTCAGGCTCCCTCATCCGAGTCAACCAGCGTAGGCTGCTGTGGTCAGTTCGTATGATGAATGATCTCCCTAGCAGGTACTGCCGGAAATGAGAGGTGAATTCGACAACTGCCAGAAGTTCTCGTCTGGTGGTGCAGTAGTTTTGCTCAGTGGCTGACAATCTCCTACTCCCATAGGCGAGTACTCTCTCCTCACCCTCTTGTACTTGGGAGAGGACTGCTCCAATTCCGCAATCACTGGCGTCCGTGTCGAGGAGCAACTGGCCACTGTCGAGGGGATAACCCAACACGGGTGCTGACGTCAGCCGGCTCTTCAGCTGTTCAAACGCCTCCTGGCACTCGCCCGTCCAGTTAAAATGTGCATACTTTTTGGTCAGTTCGTGGAGAGACTTGGCAATGGAGGCGAAATCTTTGACGAAGCGTCGGTAATATGAAGCCAGGCCGACAAACTGACGCACTTCAGATACGTTTTGGGGTGCGGGCCACCCAACCACCTTTTGGATCTTTTGAGGGTCGGTGGCGACACCGTTGGCTGAGACGATGTGCCCCAAGTAAGCCACTTGCTCCCTGAACAGGACACACTTGGAAGGTCTAAGTTTCAGGTTGGCTGCGCGTAGTCTGCCGAACACTTGACTGAGCCGCTCCAACATTTCAGTTCCGTCCCGTCCCAGGACAATGATGTCATCGAGGTAGACCAAACAGGTCTCCCACTGCAGCCCGGCCAGGACACGGCCCATGAGCCTCTGGAATGTGGCCGGCGCATTGCACAGTCCGAAAGGTATCACATTCCACTCAAACAAGCCCTTACGGGTGCAGAAAGCAGCGGCTTTTCGGGCTCTCGGCGTCATCTCCACCTGCCAGTACCCTGATGTTAAATCGAGCGTGCTGAAGTACCTGGCAGTGGACAATGTGTCTAAGGTGTCCTGGATGCGAGGTAGTGGATAAGCATCCTTTATGGTTCTCTCATTTAGGGGCCTGTAGTCGACACATAACCTCAACGTCTGATCCTTCTTTCTCACCATGACGATTGGTGTAGCCCAGCTGCTGCTGCTGGGTCGGGCCACACCAGTGTCCAGGCTCTGCTGCACCTGCTGGTCTGCTGCAGTCTGTTTGTCTCTAGCCATCCGGCGCGGTTGCTGTTTCACAGGCGGCCCAGGGGTGGTGAGGATATCATGCTGCACGAGGCCAGTGCGTCCAAGGTCAGTGGGCCCCGTAGAGAAGACGTCACTGTTAGAACATAGCAGACGGGCCAAACTCACCCGGTCGTCCTCAGGCAGACTAGCACAGCTCTCGTTATACAAGACCTGCAGGTGGCTGGGTAAAGAAACACAGACAGAGTTAATAGGTTCAGAGGCCGGTGAGGCCAGAGGCAGCTTGGTCTCCACCTTCCTCACCACCATGGCTGGCTGTAGAATCCCTGCCACAGCGCCTCTCTTCAAAGTGACAGGTAAGGCACCAAGGTTGAAAACTCTAATGGGAACGTTGGTGGACCGCTGCGCCTGTATGATGATGCGAGCCACCAGGACGTGGTGCTTTTCTATGAAACCCTTGGTTGGGCTCAGCATCAGGTCTCCCTCAGTAGTATGGCGCATGTGGGCGGTGCCAGGCACTACATACTCACACCCCGATTCCAACACTGTTGTGCGGGCCACTCTGACAGTGTGTACCCGGGGCTGATGGTTTTGGTTAAAACGAGGTACCTTTTCTCCAAAGAGGGTTATCTCACGTCGACCATAGTCCAGCTGGGCACTTGTCTGATGTAGGAAAGGGTGCCCCAGGATAACCTCGGTATTCTCAGCTGTGTCAGCCATAATAAAGTTCACATTGGTAGCCCTGCTCCCAACTTGTACTGGTAAGTTAACCTCCCCCAGAACTGCCAGACCACTGGGCCCGATACCCTGCAGGACCTGTGCGACAGATGGCTCTATTGGGGGTCTGGACTCTGCAGGAATAGAGTTAAAGAGATGGAGGGGCAACACATTCCTCCGCGCACCAGAATCAAGAAGAGCACACATTTCTAGTCCATATATCAATATTTTAACACACATGTCCGTCTCCCTGACTCGCAGAACAGGTGACCACTTTAGCTATGTCGGGTGCTGTGTTCTTGTTGACTGTCCGGCCTTGCTGTCTGGGTCGTCGGGGGGAAGGGCAGTTTCTCTGGATATGCCCTAGACCGGAGCAGTTGTGGCATTGAACATCCCCCATTGGCATTTTGACATTTGTGTCTCTCTTCTGGCGCCACTGCTGATTAAATCCTGAAGCCCTCTCTGGTGAGTTGATGGACCAAACCTCTACCGTCACTGGCTCCACACAAGCTGGCCTGCTGTTATTTTCACGTACAATGATGGCCCTGGCTCTTTGATTTACAAGACCGCGTTGGCCAGGCTGCATGAACTGTGTGACTGTTCTGGCGGCTCTCTTGGTGGTCTCGTAGCTGTGTGCGATGTCATATGCTCTGGATAGGGTATATGTCATATGCTCTGGATAGGGCTGCTTTTCCAGTAATTTCTGCACCACCTCTGCGTCGGCCAGGGCGTTGGTGAAAACTTCCACACAAATGGCGTCCTGCTCCAGCTCGGTACGGTCAGCATACACAATGGACACTTTCTCGTAGATGTCATCCCTTAATAGGTGCAGGGCTTCGTTCTGCCCCCTAACCCTCTGCCTCAGTTCAATGCCGATGGCTGCCGCATGGTCGGACCGTGGCCCGTAGGCGGTCTCTATTTCAGCCACAATCCGCCTGTAGCTCCAGCGGTCAGACCTGGGGTTTTTATGGACGATAGCTCCAGCCGCGCCAGTCAGGCTGAATCTCAGTTGAACCGCCATTGTCGTTTCCGACCAATGGTTTGCCCTTGCACAGCTTTCAAACCGATGAATAAAGTCTTTCCAGGAGCCAGTTCCATCAAAATGGCCTGGCTTTAATATTGGAATTCTCTCTTGATATCCATAATGTTCATCGTCACTAACGTACTCTATTTCAACATCCGCCGCTGTGCGTGGGGCTGGCTTGGCCCTTTCCACAGCTGACTGACCGTACTGGTATCGATTACGGTGTGGGGCATAGTTATCATTGTAGCTCATTGCTCCACAACGTTCCACGGGCCGGGGCGTGCAGAGTGGAAAAGGTGTCGATGTGAACTGAGAGGGCAACGCATGGGGCTGGGAGAAAGGGTTTTGTACCGTACAGTTCATGGAAGTGAACGGGTTAGCTAGCTGATTAATGGCGCGTCGGGCAACCGTTGGGGCGGGGCTATTTTTAAAACAGTGCGGTAAAACTGCTACAGGGCTGGCTATCATATGCGTTGAACAGTCACAGGTTTGCTGATAAAAGTACGTGGACTCACCATCTGTTGTATTCTGTGGTTCCACGGGCATTAGGAACGGGTTAGTCAACCGTGATGGCGGTGGTGTGGGGGGCAAAGCTAGGAAAGAGGGCATCCGGCCGTGAGCAAAAGCTCCGTCCGTGGCTAAAGTTCGCTCCATGCCAGCCTCCAGTGCTGTCGTTATATCTGCCGTCCCCGTGATTATCTTGGTCCGTATTAGTGTCTCTTATATCCATTAAAAATGGGTTGGTGCTTACGTTAGGGGTTTCCATCTCGACAGGCCTCTTCGTCCACGCGCTAGCCCCGAGCGCTGTCATTCTGCGTCCGACGAAACTTTACTTTTTTTTCTTGCTTGTTAGATCCCGGACGAAGCCCCCAGTGTTACCTTCCTCATCTTTCTTACACTCCGAACCGTAGTTGAGAGCGAGCTGACATCAACATAATAACTCGGCTCGTTGCAGGTAACTTGCGTCTAGTGGTCCGGGCTAACAGAGCTGAAACACACGCAGTGAGGCGTCGGTTGATTGCAACAATGAACTCGGCTTTATTATCACTCACAGCGGTACACATTCACGGGCATACAAGGCACTTTTCTTGCTAGCAGTCAACTGGAGCATAGCCTGCATCACTATTATGTTCGCACCGTAAACTCAAGACTGAATTCACTCCGCCTTCGCTATACTTTTCTTTTTGTTTACACTCCCATCATCCACCTGCCCCACTACGTCACACATACGCATATTTCCCCACAAACCTTAAAGGGGAAGTAGAGATGACAACAAGTGGCTGTTTTTTCTTGGGGCTGCAAATTGAACTGAAACTGAAAACACAGGGATTTAAATACACAGGCAAACGAGGTGATTAATGATTACACGCTGAACGTGATCACAAATCATATTAGTTACCATGACAACAAAGAAGTAGCGGAAAAACTGAATAAAGAAAAACAGGAACTGATGCTTTAAATGCAAATCTAAAAGTCCTTGAAATCGAAACTAAGCACACAGATAACAGAATAATTGTTACAGTGCTATTAAAATGCAAACAAAATGGAAAAGATATTAGGGTGTCGAGACACGTTTTCAAAAGCTGAACTTTTAAATTGACACAGCGTTTTAAAACATGGCTTGAGAAACTGATAACGCAGAGTTAACGGTCAAAGAAGCCTGTTTAACGCATAAGTCTATATGTTTAGATCGGAAACAACCTTTTCTCTTTATTTTTTTCATCACCAGGCTAGCTAGTGCAAACAAACTGCAAGACTTTGTATTAAAATCTATATAGATCTTGCTGTTTATAATGTGAGTGAATGTTCAAAAAGATCAGGGTAGCTACTCATGGATTACACGAGCAGATTACAAGAGGACAATATCTTCTGTTCTTATCTTCTGAACTATTCCGAGATGTGTCTGAAGTCTCCAGTCTTTTCCTTCATATTTCATAGCCCTCCAATATGATCGATGTTGATGAGGAGCTTCTGTGATATTCTATGATTCCCTGCACCGCCACTGCCTGTAAACATGATGTCTGTGGTGTTTTTAGTGAGCAATCAGTTTAGGGAATTTAAAGTTGCATCTTTGTGTGTGTGACCAGTGTATTGAGTCTCAAGCTTGATGACTGCTAAAAATAAGATGTGTAAACACTAACTTGATACAATTTACTTGTTTTTAATAAATACAATATGGCATAGTTATTACACAAAAAAATAAATAAAATAGAATTGTATTTGATCTCTCTTTTTTATGAAATGTTTATTTAATCCGGGAAATTAAGTGTAACGGACATAAATTTGCATTTGATATACAGTATATAAAAACTGTGCAGACTTTGCCTCCTCATTTTAAACACCACCGCTGGACACAATTAACTGGTATTTATGTAGTAAAAGCAACACATCTACACTGCAAAAAAATGACTGTTGGAAAAATAAACCAAATGCAAAATTTATCAGTGAAACAAATGTACTTAGTCAAATTTAATACAATTACCCATAAAGAATGCGTCCAGTTATTAAGTGAAGCTTGAAGCAGCGTTTGTGGCGTGCGGAAAGTGTTTTTGATTTGTCCCGATTACATCAAGTCTCACCAGTTTCTCGCCAACACCAAATCGTCCCGGGTTACGTATGTAACCCTAGTTCCCCGAAGGGACGGACACTGCGTGTAATCGCAGTGGAAACGCCCCAGCGTGACGCGTCTGAAGCATGAATGAAATCAGTCAATGGAGAGAATGAGCGTACGGCGAGTGACGTCATAGACCAGGAAGCTATAAATATCCCCTGAGCACACAACACGCCAGCTTAAAAGTCACTGAAGCAGCGACCCAAGGGGATGCCGAGAGTATGGCAGGACACGCAGCGTCCGTCCCTTCGGGGAACTAGGGTTACATACGTAACCCGGGACGTTCCCCTTCAGGGACTACCGCTGCGTGTAATCGCAGTGGGAACGCAATACCCACATCCCCATACGACCAAATCCCCGTCGTGTGTCATTAGGAGACACAAGCCGACGAGAGAACCTGAGCCCCGGGAGTGGAGCTAAGGTCAAGGGAATAAAATCTGACGAAAGTGTGCGGTGAGGACCAGCCTGCCGCATCACAAACGTCCTGAAGAGAAGCTCCTGAAAGAAGAGCTGTAGAGGCAGCCATACTCCTGGTGGAATGAGCCCTTACAGCCAAAGGTGAAGGCTGATGGGCCGAACCGTAAGCAAGCGAGATGGCCTCGACCACCCACTTGCTCATCCTTTGCTTAGATGCAGGACACCCTCTCTTAGGTGACCCAAAACAGACAAACAGTTGTTCCGATCTCCTCCACAGAGCAGCTCTGTGGACATACGCATCTAAAGCCCTAACAGGGCACAGCAAATTAAGTTTCCTCTGGTCTGACGTCAGAAAAGGCGGAGGACAGAAAGCCTGCAGAACTATAGGTCTAACCAAAGTGGTCGGCACCTTAGGAACATAACCTGGTCTCGGACAGAGAAAGGCCTTAACCATACCAGGAGCAAATTCCAGGCACGAGGGAGCCACCGAAAGTGCTTAAATATCACCAATCCTTTTTAGAGATGAAATAGCAAGAAGAAGGATAGTCTTAAGAGTAAGAAACTTTTCCGAAACTTCCTCGATGGGCTCAAAAGGAGCAAGGGAGAGACCTTCTAAGACGATGGCCAGATCCCAAGCTGGTACCCTTGTGCGAACTGCAGGCCTCAGCCTCAGGGTGCCACGAAGGAAGCGAGATATAAGTGGGTGTTTCCCGAGGGAACCTCCACTTGAAGGGGCGTGGTAAGCAGCTAAGGCCGCCACATACACCTTCAGTGTGGAGTGGGATAACCCTGTGGAGAGACGGTCCTGCAGGAAATCCAGCACTGTACCAACCGGGCAGTTAACTGGGTCCTGCTGGCGCTCTCTTCCACCTCGCGGCATATAACTTCCTCGTGGAGGGAGCTCTGGATTGGAGGATGGTCTCAACGACCTCAGCCGAGAGACCAGAATCTATGAGCTGGGCCCCCTCAGAGGCCAAGCCCACAGCCTCCATAGCTCTGGACGGGGGTGAAGGATCGACCCACTCGCCTGAGAGAGCAGATCTCTCCTGATCGGTATCTCTAGGGGAGAACCGTCGAGGAGAGACACTAGGTCCGAAAACCATACTCGGGCCGGCCAGAACGGGGCTATAAGCAGGAGACTGAGCCCGTCCCGGCGAACCCTCTCCAGAACTCCTGGGAGCAGAGCGATCGGGGGAAAAGCGTACAGGCGTGACCTCGGCCACGGATGTACCATAGCATCCAACCCCAGTGGGGCTGGCTGGCTGAGAGAGAACCACAGTGGACAGTGTGATGTTTCTCGGGACGCAAATAGGTCTACCTCGGCACGACCGAAATGTCCCCATAGGAGCTCCACCACCTCGGGGTGAAGACTCCACTCCCCGGGCCTCGGCCCCTGCCTCGACAGGATGTCTGCCCCCTGATTCAAATACCCCGGGAGATAAATAGCTCTGAGAGAGAGAATTTTCCCCTGGGACCATAGAAGGATCTGACGTGCCAGTTTGTAAAGCGGGCGAGAACGCAGACCCCCCTGATGGTTGATGTAAGAGACCACCGATGTGTTGTCTGTCCGGACAAGAACATGGTGGCCTCTTAGGTCTGGGAGGAAATGTTTCAGGGCCTGAAACACTGCCAACATCTCTAGACAATTTATGTGCCATAGACGGTGATGGTCCCCCCACAGACCCTGAGCCGGGCGACCACTCATGATCGCCCCCCAACCCGTGAGAGAGGCATCTGTCGTTAGCATAACGCGACGACAAGGAGCTCCCAACACAGGGCCTTGGGACAGAAACCAAGGATCTTTCCACACAACCAGGGCGCGATGACACCGTCGCGAACTCATGATCATGCGAAGCGGATTTCCCCTCGGGGAGAATCCCTTGGTTCTGAGCCACCACTGTAACGGTCTCATGTGCAGGAGGCCAAAAGGTATCACGTTGGACGCAGCTGCCATGAGACCTAACAGTCTCTGGAACTGTTACAGTGGATGACCGGCCTAGCTTGACTTGATCTACCGTGGCAAGAATCGAAGCAACACGAGCAGGTGACAATTGTGCCTGCATCGTCGTCGAATCCCACACTACACCGAGAAAAGTGGTTCTCTGTAATGGAGAAAGAACACTCTTCTTGGCGTTGAGTCTCAACCCCAACCTCTTGATGTGAGCCAGAACGACATCTCGATGCCGAACCGCCTGTTGTTCCGATTGAGCTAGGATTAACCAATCGTCTATATAGTTCAGAATACGGATGCCCTGCAGCCTGAGCGGAGCTATAGCTGCATCCATACACTTCGTGAACGTGCGGGGTGACAGTGCTAGGCCGAACGGAAGAACCCGATATTGGTACGCTTCGCCCCCGAAAGCGAACCTCAGGAACTTCCTGTGTTGAGGGAGGATAGATACATGGAAGTAAGCGTCATTTAGATCTATCGTGACAAACCAGTCCTCGGATCTGATTTGTGACACGATCTGTTTGAGAGTGAGCATCTTGAATTTGAGCTTTCCTACAGTGCGATTTAAGACACGCAGATCTAGAATGGGACGCAGCCCTCCATCTTTTTTCGGAACGATGAAGTACCGGCTGTAGTATCCTAACTCCCTGCTGGGTGGAGGAACCCGTTCTATAGCCCCTTTTTGCAGCAGAGTTTTTACCTCCTGTTCTAATACCAGAGCCTGCTCGGGGCCCACCACCGTGGGCAGAACCCCTCTGAACTGAGGTGGACGCGTTCTGAACTGAATAGCGTACCCGTTCTTTATAATATTCAGGACCCACTGAGAAACATTGGGAAGCATTTCCCATTCCGCCAGGAACTCTACTAAGGGAACCAGCCTCTCGAGGCTGGCCTCTGGATGAACATCCCGAGTGACAGACACAGCGCCCTGTAACATACTGGCAGGAAACAGCTGGTCTGAACACTCCACAACCCTCCTCGGAGGGGGCGAGCGTCCCTCGGGAAATCGCTCGCCGAGTCTCTCTACGCCCTGTGTAGGCAGGGTTAGTAGAACAGACCCCTGAGGGCATGGGGAAAGACAGGGCACCGTGTTCTTGTGCGGTGAACTCAAGTCTCTCCCGATGGGGACCACCCTCAGAGTCCTGACGTTCAGCCCGTCAGGACTTTTTCGACGCGGCCTTCCTGGCGACAATGACTGTCCTCAGATCAGTCCTGCCCCGAGACGGCCGCGCCGGAGAGCGCCCCGCCTCGTCCCTCCAGTTTCCCTGCAGGGGGGCACGAGACGCGACACTCCGCTTCTGCTGTGCTCTTTTTGAAGAGGAAGAACTCGACGGCTGGGACTGCCCTTTTCGCTCAGCAGCCCCAGTGACACGTATTTTGAGGGGGATGAATTTAGAAAAAGCAGCCGCCTGTTTTTTCTCTTCCTGGAACCTCTCCGTGACCGAGTGAAGAGCGTCACCGAAGAGGCCCACAGGCGAAACAGGAGCATTTAAAAGGAGAGACTTATCTTTTTCCTTCATCGATGTCTGACTCAACCATAAGTGCCTTTCTGTGGCCACCATGGCTGCCATAGATCGACCAATAGATTTAGCGGTCTCTCTGGTGGCACGCAGAGTGAGATCAGCAGTTTGCCTAAGTTCGCTAATCATATCAGCCGAAATTTCACCCCCCTCAGAAACATCTTTGAGCAGGTCGGCCTGATAAGCCTGCATAATAGCCATCGTATGCAAACACGCAGCCGCCTGCCCAGCCGCCGAGTAAGCCTTCCCCACCAGCACAGAGGTATTCTTTAGTGGTCTAGATGGAAGAGCCGGCGCTTTAAGTGAAACCGAAGAAGCAGGAGAGAGATAGCTCGCGAGCGTCTCCTCCGCCTTCGGCATCGCCACATAACCAGCAGATTTAGCACCAAAAATGTTACCATAAGCATTTGACTGATTCGTGTAAATTCTGCTAGAAACCGGTCTAACCCAGGTCTTTGAAACCTCAGCATGAAGGTCTGGGAAGAACGGTAAGCACCGGCGAGACGGTTGAGGACGTGCAGACAGAAATCTATCATCTAGTTTGCTTTTAATTTTAGAATCCTGTCTATCAGCTGGCCACTCGATACTGAGCCTTTCAACAGCCCGAGATAACACATCCATCAAACCTTCTTCATTTGCAGTATAATGTGTCACACTAGAACCCTCTGATGCAAAACTTTCGACATCCAGATCCTCAGAACTGGATAATCTTAATTCAACATCATCATATGCCTCCACCTGGGCAGAAGTAACCGCCGCAGCGCGTGCTTCCGAAGCCGGGTGAGAGGCACCGGATCCCGCCGGAGAAAGCTGAGATAGGGCGGGGCCCGTCTCAACATCGCCGGTGAGATCCATCTGCGAACCCCAAGTCAAGCGCCGCCGCTCTGCCTCAACAGAAGCGGGACCCGAGCCTTGGGGAGCTCGCAGCAAACCACTCTCCTCAAAGAGCGATCGCCGCGAGCGCAGAGTTCTAAGAGGAAAGCCTTCGCAATGCTGACAGTCGACTCCCTCGAGAGCCGACTGGGCATGCTGAACACCCAAACAAGCCACACATAACTCGTGTGAATCCCCACCCGTGATGTATCGAGTACAGGGGGGAACACACTTTCTATACTGCTCGCTCATATTGTTTTTTATATATATATATATATATATATATATATAGTGATAAACTCCTGACAGAACAGACAAACACAATCGACAGATTCAGACACACGCACAGAGCTGCTGAAGTGACAAAAGCTGGCGTGTTGTGTGCTCAGGGGATATTTATAGCTTCCTGGTCTATGACGTCACTCGCCGTACGCTCATTCTCTCCATTGACTGATTTCATTCATGCTTCAGACGCGTCACGCTGGGGCGTTCCCACTGCGATTACACGCAGCGGTAGTCCCTGAAGGGGAACTATTTTACATGCAACTTAAATTCATCTGTGTAACTCTTTCTAATGTTAGCTCACTACATTTCAGTTGAGTATGTAAATGAGTAGGCTACCCCTTGTGAAAAAGATGTGCACTTAATTGTATTGAAGGAGTACTTCAAATCTAAAAAGTACATAAAAAAACACTTACAGATAATATAATATTAATGACTCTTTACATGCACGTATGCTTTCATGACTGCTTAATACACTTTAGTAAACCTTTAAAAAGTGCATCTTACAATTCTTGTAAGCACATTTTAACCAACATTTGATAGCACATTTTAATCATATTTTAAAGACAATAGAATTCTAAAATTATTTATATATTATATATCATATAAATATGTACATAAGTCCTGCTTAATTTGGTCAAACAAAAACACTATAAAGTTCAGCTAATTACATTTAATATAAAATTAAACAATAAAACATTTTCATTTCATTGCAATTAGCATTCAGTTAAGTGTCAACAAACATTACATCCAGTTTACACTAGGTTGTTCTTTTAAAGTAAGTATTCTTTTCAAAAGTATGCTATAGTATACTTCTTTTTCACAACGGATTATGAATGTTATACTGGCCAGTGATAATTATGTCATATAGTTTTCTGCCATAAGTTTCTTTGGAGCTTTCAGATGACAAATTAAAACAGCATATGTTCCAGAAAAACAGGTATTTTTATACGAGTAAAACATTTCTGTGGTAATCAACAGCATGCCAAGAAGTTGTGTTGGTGTGTTTCCTGGTTCCCTGTTTGGATTATGTTCCTGGTTTGAATTATCTTTATTTTTATTTTGAATGAACCCTTTACTGCTTCTGGATCCTGCTCTCCTTCATCTCAGAGTTTCTCCCAGCATTGCAGAAGACCTGACCACCAGCTTGAGGACACTGGACACTTCTTGGACATTGCATATATCACTGATTTCACTCTCATTTACTTTTATCGTTGTGCACTAAATAGCCAATTCCAGACTACACTTTTCCATAATGAAAAGTTTTGAAAAGATTTGTTGTAGGATTAGTTGCATGAAATTATTACTATAGTAACTACATGTAACATATATAACAAAGAAGACACTGTAAAATATGTCATAATTTTAATTTAACATTGTACATCAGCAAGTAAAGAGAGGGCACTTGCATGACACTATATTGTTTATTGATGGTTTAGTAGAGTGGAAACCCAACATCAGCCTCTCGGGTCAATGGCACCGGCCCCATCCTGAGGCAGTATTTTGATGGCGAGTCTGAACTCCTGATCTGCATCTCTGCAGGGCATCCACACTGCACCTGAGAACTGCAATCCCCTGTGAGGTTCAACAGAAGCAGCCCAGGCTCATTAGCACGTTTCTGTAAATAATTCAAATGTCCACACGAGTCTGAGACTTCAATGAATACTTTGTATTGTTAAACAAACGTGCAGGTAACATACAGGCAAGTGCTAAAGTTAACTCTCCACAACCATGTGTGCGTCTTCCTCAGGGGAACGCCCCCCATACGTGCGTAGGGACGGTATAAAGCCACATTTACATATACACATTGTATGACATCTCCCCTTTTAAGTTTTGTTTCTTTCTCTGAGAATAAACAAGATACCGAAGATATCCTGACTATTCCTTTAACTGAATATTTGAACGGTACTGCATTTGATTAAACAGTAAAGCACTAGTATCAGTAGGCTTAACTCATCAAACATTACTCTGTGCATTATATCAGTGTTTCCCAACCTTGCTCCTTGAGGCACACCAACAGAGCACATTTTGGATGTCTCCCTTTTCTGACCCATATATTTCTGGTCTTGGAGTCTCTACTAATGAGCTGATGAGTTGATTCAGGTGTGATCGATTAGGAAGAGTTGGAAAATGTGTAGTGTTGTTGTGCCTCCAGGAACAGGGTTGGGAAACACTGCATTATATAAACGAGCATAAGAACAGCAGCTCTCTTCACAGTGTTAATAAACTTTTCAGTTCACAAAATCAATAAACATTTCCCTTAAGTCCTCTTTTCCCTCTCAAAGTTGCTCAAAGTTGCTCCCTGAGGTGTTTCAATAACAAAGGAGCGTGGTGTGATGTCACTGTCTCCAGTGACAACGGCAGGTGTTGTCTAGCCTTTCTGATGGTCCAGCTTCACGAGGACAGGATCACCTGGCTTTAAAGAAGGCAAGGGCCTAGCTCTATGGCGCTGATTAAAGTAGAACGCTTGTTTCCCCTTTTCCCATGCATCCTTAGTCCTGACTGTTTCCAGATCAGGCCATCGGGGTTGAAGATTTGCCTCCAGTGTTGGAAGGGTTGTCTTTATCTTCCATCCCATGAGTAGCTCTGCCGGGCTCACGCCTGTGGTGGTGCAAGGCGTTGAGCGAAAGCACATGAGGGCGAGCAGAGGGTCTTTCTGCTTCAAGATTCTTTTAACGGTCTGAACCCTTTTCTCTGCATGTCCGTTCCCTTGAGGGTTGTGTGGACTTGAAGTGATGTGTATAAAGTCGAACTCTCTCTCAAAGTCTTTAAATTCCTGGCATGAAAATTGAGGCCCATTGTCAGACACAACCTCGTCTGGACAGCCACATCTTGCAAACACTGTCTTCAACTTCAAGATTACCTGCGAGGCAGTGTCGGCAGCTGAAGTATTTCCAGGCTCATTGGTACAAAGATTTTGCATGGCTTCATTTTGAGCCTGCTATTGATGGAGCATTGTGTTTCTACTGCCACAAGGCCTTTAAAAACACAACATCACAACTTGTCAAAAATACAGAAACCACCTTTATCAGCTCTGGCTTTAAAAACTGGAAGAAGGCCAGATAGAGGTTTACATTACATGCTGGATCAGAATGTCACAAGACAGCCATAACAACACACATCTATGAATCAAGACCAATAGATGTTCAGCTGTCCAATGTAAGGGCATCCCGGCAAGAGGAGGAAAGGAAATGCCTATTAAAGATAATCAGTGCTGTGCAGTTTCTGGCAAGACAAGGTTTATCTTTTAGAGGCCATGATGATGATGAGGGAAACTTTAATCAGCTTTTAAAATACAAGTCGGAAGATGACCCCAGCCTAAGCAAATGGTTGTCTCTCAAAACCAATTATACTTGTCCACAAATTCAAAATGAAATCCTAAATCTATTCAGTAATTCTATAATTCGTGGAATAGCACAAAACATTAATTCAATTCCTAACTTGCAGTTTTGTGTCATCATGGATGGTACCAAGACTTATCAGGGAAGGAACAGGAATCAGTCCGTCTTAGATATGTTGTTCCCTTTCAGTCGTGAACGTCAGACGTAGTCGACGTCGACTGAAATGGGATCACGCTAGGGAGCCTATTGTCTTCGAGTAATTTAGAACGAGCCAATGCACATTGGCGTGCGAGATATGCATCTCACTCTCCGCCCCGCGGCGCGGGTACAAATACGGAAGTAGATGCACGCACCATTGCCTTTCACTTCGGAGCCGAGCTTCATGTTCAGGTCTGTAGAGTCTTGTTATACAACGAGCGAGTGTGTCGTGCTTCTTCTGGAAGTCTCTCCTGGTGTCGGTGTTTACAGCGCGAGTGCAGCGGTGATCGCGAGCTTCCGAGCTCTCAACTGCTGTTGTCACAGAAACCAAATTTCTGTTTGTGTTTGTTTGTCTGACGGCCGTTTGAGGGCGAAGAAAGTGAGTGCTTCACTGATACAGGCTGCACCATTCCTGTATCAGTGTTGCCGCGGTCATTCCCCTGTGTGCTCCGGCACTGGTGAGAGTTTTTCACTTCCTGAAAGAACAACACGGGTGCGTTTGCGTCTTTTTCAAGATGTCATTCCGCCCGTGCGTTTCTGGATGCGGTCGTTCCCTGTCTCTCTTTGACGGTCACAATTGTTGCATCACGTGTTTGGGCTTACAGCACGCTGAAGCAGCTTTTGTGGACAGTTCATGTTTCCATTGCGGGAATATGACTGTCGCGGTGTTGAGATCGAGACTCGCCTTCGTCCGCGAAGCGCGAGTCCCCATTACCACGCCCCGCCCTCGGGTGCTGCGTGAGATGGGTGATAGGAGGATAGTGGTGGATGTCTCGCCCGGTACCATTCCCTGTGGGCTCCTCACTCCTCCTTTCCACCGCAGCCGTGTGAGTCCCCCGTGGAGCGTGCTGGTCCATCTGTAATGGGTGGGCCAGCCGTTTCACCCGGGCTCCCCCAGAGGACAGGACGCCGATTGCAGCATCGGAGGGTGAGCTGGCCTCTGGAGATGACGACTCGACTGCGTTGTCTTCCTCTGGGAGTATAACGTTGCCCGAGCCGGATCCAGATTTGTCAGTTATGCTGAAACGGGCCGCCGAGGCTGTCGGGCTCGAGTGGAACCCTCCACCGTGTCCTGCTCAGTCTCGGTTGGATGATTGGTATCTCGGGGCGGGCCGTGCTGGTTCTCAGCCCGCCGCCCCAGTACCCTTCTTTCCTGAAGTGCATGGAGAGCTTACTAGGTCGTGGACGGCACCTTTTACTGCTGAAAACTGCCTGAGTGGTTCTTCCCCCCCTCGCTACCCTTGACGGAGGAGCGGTGAAGGGTTATGAGGCTATCCCTCCAGTGGAGCGGTCTTTTGCGACACACCTGTGTCCAACGGCCGCTGCATTTTGGGCGGGGGATCCTCGTCTCCCCTCGCAGGCCTGTGAGCTCGCGTCAGATTTGACGGTCAGAGCTCACAAAGCTGGCGGGCAAGCTGCTTCCTCTTTGCATGGACATGCACGAGGGTAGTCTAGATCGTGCGCTCATGAGTGAGCTCCGCACTGCCACTGACCTCGCCCTACGGGGCATGAGTGTCGCAGCGTGCGCGGTCGGTCTAGCGATGTCCACTTTAGTGGTCCAGGAGCGCCATCATTGGCTCAGCCTGGTTGAGATGGCGGATGCGGACAAGGTTCGGTCCCTGGACTCCCCAATTTCCCGGGTTGGACTGTTCGGCGACGCGGTGGAGAGCTGTACCCAACAGCTCTTCACAGCCCAAGAGCAGACGGAGGGTTTTCGACACACCCTGTCCTGGCGGCCTGCTGTTGCCTCCACCCGCCGCCAGTGACAGTTCCTCTGCCTGCCCGTCGCCGAGGGCGTCCCCTGCCGCTGCCTCCGGTTCCGCGGGGCCCCCGCAACAGCCTTCACTCAGGCCCCAGCGTAGAGCCAGCAGCAGGCAGGTCGCCCGGTCTGTCTCAGGCACTGCCCAGCCAGGGGGCGAGTGTCAGACGAAGCATCCCTGAGACAGGCCACCCAGGGTTGGGGGGACGAGCTCTTCAGATGGTTACCGTTCCACCACTGGCTCCCCGGAGTCCAGTGGTTCCCAAATTGTCAAAGAGCGAATTCCTCCGTCCCTGGGTCCCAAGAGCGCGAGGTTGGCGGTGTGCGACCCTGTGGAACAGCCTTGCACCCCTCAGCCCCCTCTTGTTCGCCAGCCGGCAGCACGACGCGTTCGAGGACCCGGTCATCCGCCTTCTCACGCATCTCCTGCTGTCCCGTGGAGACAGGTAGGTGTTGCACTGCACACTCAGACCCCGCTTCGGGCCGCCCACGGGCCTTCCGAGCCGGGTCCCTGTCCTCCACCACGCTGCCTCACCTGGGGTACGTCTGTGGTCTCTGGGCCCTGGTATGGTGTGTGTAAGCCTAAAGTGCTTCCTACCGCTCCATTGGCCCTGAGTTACCAGCAGACTCGGCTTGCGATTCATTTCGCTTGGCTTCCGCCCTGGCTCAGTGATATTTTTCACACCTAGGTGTTGAGCTAATGCTCCTAGAATTAGTGATAATTATCACACCTACGTGTTGAGTGCTCCATAGCCAGTTGGGTCTTCAGGTCAACTGGGAGAGATTAATCTCGCCCACGGGCTGAGTATCTCTTTTCAGTTCAGGAGAGGGACTCGGTCCAACACGTCTCTCAAAAGAGTGTGTTAGGCTAGTGCTAGAAGTGAGAAAGGGTTCAACTGAAAGAATTTTCAGAGGCTCCTGGGGCATATGGCAGTCGCAGTCGCTTGGCTTCCTCCATATGAAGACCGCTTCAGCACTAGTTTTATGATCGAGTCCCGAGGTGACCGTGGCAGAGCGGCACGCCCTGTGTGATTAAAAGATCACCCCGGCCTGCCGCCAAACTCTCAGCCCGTGTTTAGACCTTCAGGTCCACTAACACTGACTGAGGAGCCATGTACAAAGGGCATGCTTTAACGGAGGCCTGGGCGACCTCCGACTGCATTGGTATTTGTTACCTCGAGTTGTCAGTTCACCTCGCTTTGAGCCACCACTGCTCAGCTAGCTGGTACTGGTCTGAAAAGACAACATCGCGACCATTGCGCTAAGCTTCCCTCGCATGTCATAACTCGCCTGTCACCTCCTCCTTGGAGTCAGAAGCTTCTGAGGTTGCTTCTTTCCACTATAAAATTCTTCCGGCCTGCTCAATCGTGCCGCCAACGAGCCTCACGACAGCTATGGCCAGGGAGAGTGGAGACTCCATCCCCTGGCGGTCCAGCTGGGCAGGGACCACTTCGGGGCCGCACAGTTACATCTGTTGCCTCTCCGGACTCGTCCCTCTGCCAGTTGTGTTTCTGTCTGAGCAGACATCCCTTGGACAGACACTAGCTCTCAGCTGACCCCGGGGCCCCGCAGAAATGCGTTCCCCAGTGAGCCTTCTAAGAAAGCGACTATGCGATTCATTATCGCTTGGCGCTGCTCAAGTTCAGTGATTTTCATCACACTCAGGTGTTGAGCAGAAATGCTCCTGAAACTCAGTGAATTTCATCACACTCAGGTGTTGAGCAGAAATGCTCCTGAAGCTCAGTGAATTATCACACTTAGGTGTGGAGCAGAGTTGCTCCTGAGGCTCAGTGAACTTATCACACTCAAGTGTTGAGCAGAGATGCTCCTGAAGCTCAGTGAATTATCACACTTAGGTGTTGAGCAGAAATGCTCCTGAAACTCAGTGAACTTATCACACTCAAGTGTTGAGCAGAGATGCTCCTGAAACTCAGTGAACTTATCACACTCAAGTGTTGAGCAGAGATGCTCCTGAAGCTCAGTGACTTTCACATCTAGTGTTGAGCAGTGCGCAGGTCGCTTGCACCTACTGTGCTAAGTCAGGAGTGGAACAGGTCTGATAGTTGCCCCTTATTGGCCCAACCAGATCTAGTTCCCTCGACAGCCTTCCTGACTTCCCCTGAATATTTTTTGGGGATGGGGCATGATGGCACCCGCGTTCAAAAAAAAAAAAAAAAAATGGACGTGGAGGTTCAGGTGGTTACCACAAGGATATGTGGTAGTGACCATCACTTCTGCAAGCACCCCCTTAAGATAAGGCAGTTGTGCTTCGCTAAGTTAGAAGTGGAACCTATTCATTGAATGAGTCTTCTCTCCTGAGGAGATCCTGAGAGCGTTCGGTCATTTCAGTGCTCTCTTTCCTGCAAGTTGGGTTGGAGTAGGCTGTTCCTTCACCCTCAATATGATGACGAACATCATATGCAGAAGCATGGGAAGCACGTCCTGATCGTCAGGTTCCTGAGGGAGCAAGGGTCATCCCTGCGTCCCTCTTTATCCTCTTGGGCCTATCTCTGGTGCTACTGCACTGCAGAGACCACCCCTGAGCCACTGCGGGCAGTGAGTTAAAAATCTGTTTTTTTTTACAGTTCTCCTGCTCGCATTGTCTCTACTAGAGGGTAGGGACTTGCTCGCTTTCGGTCAATGACTTGTGCCTGGAATTCGGGCCGGCTAACTCTCATTAGCTGAGACCCCGGCCTGGATATGTGCCCAAGGTTCCTACTTCTCCCTTAAACTGGGACCAGGTGGTGAGCCTGCAAGCACTGCCCCGGAGGAGGCAGACCCAGCCCTGGCTTTCTCTGTCCGTCCGCTTCATCGCGGTTATACGTGTACAAGAACGCAAGCCATAGGACCTCAGACCAGCTCTTATCTGTTAAGGAAGTCAGCAGAGAGGGAAGGCTGTTTCCAAGTGAGGTTGGCCCACTGAATGTGGTTGCCTTATCTTGGTGAAAATCCCGAGATACTCATGTCCACTTACGTGGTGAGCTCCTCTTTTATGAGTGTTGCTCCCACCTAGGCGTTGACACAGAGTGCTTCGCTGACAGATATTCTAGAGTTGGGGGCTGGGCGACACCTAAGTCGAACCGCGGCTTCCCGTGGGCTCCCTTCATATGAAGCCAGTTTCACCATGAGCCCGGTTCGAAGTGTCGGCTTGCTGCGCCATTCCCCTCCTATGGACTGGATACGTGCGCCATGTTGCTCCAGTAGAGTTCCCTTATCCGAACCCTGTTGAGTTCCTCCGCACCCCTCCGACATCAGACGTGGCGGAACGCCCGGTGTTAGGCCTACCACTCGTAAGCAGTGTGGAACCTGTGTTAGGCTGGGTCCATATGTTGTGATCCCTACGGTGATCCCATATGTGTATTCTTCCACGGTACGGCTCCCTACGGTGAGCCCGTGTCTTCCCTCGGCAGAGCCTGCTCTGCTGTCATTGGCTGGTTGAGTCTCCCCCCTGTCATAGGCTGGAGCCTCCCCAGTGACCTTCCATATGTTGCACTGCCCGGTCTCCGCCCAGTTCATATGTGTATTCTCCACAGGTTACCTCCCTTCGGGCAGGATGTGGCTTCCGCAGCGTCCCTTCCTTCCATGTACAGGGTACGCTTTCCCAGTGTTATCCAAGTCTAACTGAGTGGGTCTTGTGGAACAGCAGTGACTTCCTGGCCTAAGCCCTATCCTCTTCCGCTAAAAAGGTCGGGAGGATCAGGAGGCTTTTGTCTAGGCACTGGAAGGTGGCAGCTTTAGTGGCGTTTTCAATGGTTGATCCCATTTCAGTCGACGTCGACTACGTCTGACGTTCACGACTGAAAGGGAACGTCCTGGTTGCGTATGCAACCCACCGTTCCCTGAAGGAGGGAACGGAGGACGTAGTCCCCTTGCCACTATCGCTGGACCACCGCTGACTCCGAGTTACGCTCGGCTCCTCAGCGAAAAGCAATGGTGCGTGCATCTACTTCCGTATTTGTACCCGCGCCGCGGGGCGGAGTGTGAGATGCATATCTCGCACGCCAATGTGCATTGGCTCGTTCTAAATTACTCGAAGACAATAGGCTCCCTAGCGTGATCCCATTTCAGTCGACGTCGACTACGTCCTCCGTTCCCTCCTTCAGGGAACGGTGGGTTGCATACGCAACCAGGACGATCACGATCTAATAGTCCATGAGGAATTTGTTGGCCTGTCTGAAGTGTCTGTGACAACAGGAGATCTCCTGGCAAAGGTTCTGAAGGATGTATTGCTTCGTCTTAACTTATCCATCAGAGGGCTGAGAGGACAGGCTTATGATGGTGCTGCGAACATGGCAGGAAAGTATTCAGGGGCACAGGCCATCATCAAAGAGAGTCAGGCATTTGCATTATATCTCCACTGTGGTCCACACTGTGTAAATGTAATTACACATCATGCTTGTACAGCATCTCCTGTTATCCGTGACTCTTTGCAGTGGGTTCATGAAGTGGGAGTTTTGTTTGGCCAATCTGTGAAAATCAAGTCAATTTTCCAGGATATTTCAAAGTCAGAGACTGTATTTGTCAAAGCCATCAGTCCTTTGTGTCCTACAAGGTGGTCAGTGCTCTAGGGGAAATGTCATGTGGTCATTCAGAGTCAATTTGCAGGGCAAATGGTTTGTTTGATAGATTTCAAAAAGGCAATGTTTTGCTTGGCCTTTTACTTGCCTTAGAAGTGACAGAAGAGCTGGAGTGTCTCAATGCTTCTCAGACAGTACATTGAATACTAGCTGCTGTCAACTGTGTGAAGGACACAATTACAAAAAAGAGAACAGAGGATGCACTCCAAAGTGTCTACAACAAAGCAACACAAATGTGTAACTCCCTAAATCTGTCTCCAATTGAAATGCCCCGTGCTCGAAAGCCCCCGAAACGCCTGTCTGGTCAGGGTTCAGCACATGTACCTATAGTTCCTCAGCAGACTACTTTAGGACAGAATTTTTCAAGGTCTTGGATGTTGTCAATATGCAGTTTTAAGAATGATTTGAGCAAGAGGGGCTGCTTACAGTCAGTTCTATTGAAAAACGGACAGTTGACAGGAGAGTCTGATGGTGGTCTGTTGGAACAATATCCAGAATTGCACTGGGCTTCACTGAGAGTGCAATTAACAATGTTCAAGTCCAAGTATAATTATCAGTTGTAAAGACTCAGTGGCGGATCTAATCCGTGGGGAATTTGCATATCATAATTAATAATTGGTAATTAATAATTATTCATGCATGTTTGGATTAGATCAGTCTTACATGTTAATAAATCTCCCGATAAGGGAGGATCTGTCATTTTACCTGCATGCAGGCATGTGAATCCTTGAAATTAACCACAAGTTGATTGCAATTAATTACACGGACCACGTTTCACAAAACAGGTAAAATGAATTAGCTAAATTGTCAGGATAATATTTGTGGGGATCCACAATATCATCTTACTTCATAGGATTTCAGGAAACGCAATTCTCTGGCTAGAAGAATTGGGTTTCCCGCCCTATAAACACATACTCTTTAACCCCCTGGGGTCGGCTATCGCGCCGGCGCGATTGTCTCGCTTTTTTTCTTATCAGTGTAAAAGAGACTCAAAATACTCGGTTAATTTTGATCTTACATATAAGTGTTGTACATCATTAGATCCTGTTAAGTTTCTATTTTTTTTGTGGATACTCACAATAAAAACAAAGTGTTGTGCTTTTCACCAAATAAAGAAAAACAAACATGATGCGAGTTCTGCGTTCTCTCTGTCAGTGAAGTCCAATCTGAAACGCGTCCTAAGATTAACTGTAACTCCGCGATTACTTGTCACACAGGCACGAGAGGTTTTTCTTTATGAAGCTTAAATTCTCTTCTTTTAAATGAAGTAATTTATATAAAAAACAAATATTCTCAGTTTATGCAATCTGTATGAAAAGAGAGTGCTGTCAGTATTTTTTTCCCCAGCTCATTACACTTCATTACGCGTTAATCTGACACGCCCACGGAGGACGCGCGCTATTCAAACGCATATGTTGAGGCAAGCCATGACAACGCCCACATCAGCCGTTCCACCGCGGCGGTAAAATGTGTGGTGTATTTGCTGCCTTTTACCGCTAAGAGGCGCTACAATCATAGACTCTGAAAAGTGTTCGTTTATTCCGGTTTATTCTCTCTAATGTGTAATCTGCTGCCGCACCGCGCTGATTCAGAGCGATTGAAAGCTGGTAGCAGAAGAATTCAACAAGTGAAATGTAGTTAAAATAATTCATAATCACAATACAGAAATTAGGCTACTGAAATGTAACTGAATAAATAATGAAAACATTTCAACATAAAACATTGCAATAAAAACATTTAGGCTACATGAATGAGGCTTTGCAACTTTTTCAGCGTACAGACGGTAGCTCAGTGATCAACGCAACGACACGAGCTTCGAGGAGCTTCAATCGACCCGAGATCGAATCTCAATGTAGCATAGGCCTACATGTTGTTAACCGATTTTGGCCTACAGCGTTTATATTTTACCACCTTGATGCTTAAATAGGTAACTGTTTATAACTGTTTACTTATTTAAAGTCAAGAGTTTTGTTTAATTATCATTACAACATAAATTTGCTACATTCCAGAACCGCAGCCGCTGCACACACGACAAAAACTGAAGGAAGATTGTCAGCCGATTGCATCAGAAAATGAAAAAGAAGAAGCTCGTCTTTAGTCTGCTAAATTATTTTGTAATGTAAAAGAACACAAAAATTACTTATGTTTGAAACCAAGTTCGAACATTTCAAGGTTTAAATAAAGTGTCGGGACAGTTTTTTTTTAATTTAAAACAGGGTTGCATCGGTTTAGAGTTTATTTCTTTTGCGATGCAAAATAAGAAACACTAGGCTAATCTTATTCTTACGACATTTTAAATTCGTATTGCCAAAGAAATTACAGCTAAATTAAACAATTAAAACAGTACAAAACGAAAATTGTCCAAAGAAACATATTTAAATTAAAAACATGCGTTTCTCTTTGCCTCTCTCGCGCTGGAACTCTTTTTAACAAGTTTATTTAGTCTCCCTCGCTCTGATAATACTACTGTATGTCGCTGCGTGTCAGCCATACAAATCACGAAAAAATGATTTAGCCTTTAATTGTTGCTTCAAAGACACAGCATGCCTTGTTGAATTCACCTTACAGTAACTTCAATTGAAATTTTGTGTGAAAAAAAAACTTTAAATAGGCTACAATAAATAAACTACAATATTTATAATTTAATAAAATATGGGGCCTACATTTGGACACAGATTTATCCTTACAATAATTTTGCCTGCTCATCAGGCTGGCTATCCGACACTCTCCATATGAAAGAGGAACATTAACACCTTTGTTCAGCAACTGTCCCTCCAACCCCCCACAGGCTATCGGAGTCTGAGGCTGACTTAACACAAAGAGAAGTCGCAATTCACACTTAAATCGCTATTCTAGACTGTGTTGATAATGAAGGAATTAAATGGAATTACATGTAGCCTAGTGATATTTCTGTCATAAAAGTTTATTACTAAATATTTCATTATTTCAATAATTGATGAAATAAAACTGGTTTGGGGCAGCTTTTTCCAAGCAAAACTAAATATAATCTGAAAAAAACGCTTGTTAATTTGTTGTCATGAACAAAATGTTCAACTCAATATTAAAGTCTACAGGGATCTTTGGATCCTTACAACCAGGCATCCAATTTGTGAATTAAGTTTTTATTTGATTTTGTATTATTCAAATAAATATCGAAACACGGTGCTTCGTGGTAATGCTGCTAAATTAAATAACAATTATGAACTTAAATGAAACAATATCGCAACATTTCGACAAATACATTATTTGATCTGTTTTTACATTTTAATTCAGGGCGATTTAGCCTACATTTAATTAGAGCGAGATTTTCACCCTTGTCTTGTCATTTTCTCGTTGGGAAGCGCTTACATTGCATGTTTGAGTAGATCCTCTGTTCCTCTAGTTTTCATATGGATTAGCCTATAATCAGATAACATTTATTAGCCTAAATATTTAGACATTTAAAGGCTTTAGACATAGCCGATTTCTTATCGTGACTGAGCTGAAGTGGCTTTCGGTTCATTTTTGTGACGCGCAGTTCCCGAAGACAGAGACGACAGATAGCCTATACTGTTTTTGTCGTTAGCCTAATATGAATACAAGTTTACAGTTTTGAACGATGTAAGCTACTCTACTCTTATCTGTATGACCAAAAAATTACGGAGTCGCATACTAAGTTATTTTAGCTGTAGGCCTAATAATGAGAAAAATAAATTAATCTAAATGAACACGCCGCCGTGTTTGTCGAATACTAACTCACCATGCCAGAATAAAACCCGACTTTAGAAAAATGCATAGGGCCACTCGGCGTGGTGTGCCAAAACACTTAATTATAAACTTCAATATTTCATTCAAAATAATCTCAACACGCTTTGTGAAATTTGAAAAGCCGTGCATGCATTAAGGCCACTGGAACTAATGAACAACTGAAACGCTGGTTTTGATTTTATTGTTTGTCGTTTAAACGTGCCTGTTGCATATCTCTATTTTATATATTTGATATTGGTGAAGTAGCCTATAGCATTGATTAGCTGTGGAGGGAGGGGTGTGGGGATTAAAATAATTCAGCAGAAGCAGGGATGTTTAGACCAGAAGGAAATCACAATCCCCCCTGGCAAATCACACTTTACTTAAAACCATGTTTTTAAAAACTCTAGGTTGTAGGGAACAGACCTCTCTGCCATGCGCGCGCACGGTTTGGAGCACGATATCTGTCTCGCATGCACGCTCGCTCTAGATAGATTACGGGATATTTTAACTAATTTGCGGTATAATAACTAGTCGATCACGAGTGGCTCAACAGGTATCTATAGATAAACTATATCCTTCAGGAATTTGACCGACCGGGTTGACACTTCAGCGTGAGAAATCGGGGGTGTGGCGTGAGAGCCTGGAATAAAAAAAATAATATATATATAGCCTATATATATAGGCTATATATAATTTATTTTTTTACAGAACTGCTTTTGAAATTACGATTGGTAGCCTATTATTATACAGATGCAAAGTCGTTCTGTTGGATACTATTTTGTTTTTTTGTATTTTTACTTAGTGTAAAATGGAAATGCATGATAATTGTATTTTATATATATAAGCAAAAAAAACTGTATGGTGTAACAGAGTTTTAGAGCTAGACAAATCTCTTTGCAATAATAAATATAAAATTTACAGCAGACCATGTTTGTGCGGGATTTGAACCCGTGTCATCTTGATGATGAACCGTAAGTTCTACCGCTCAGCTATGAATTTTCTCACTGAGAACTACCCAAACGTCTGTTTCTTACATGAGCGACAAAACGTTTTGTCTTTAGCCTGTGAGTGTAGGCCTACTTTAGCCTTTTAAAGTTTTAAAAGATTATATCTTATCTGTATGACCAACAATTTGTTGTAGGCTTATTTGGAAATTACCATAACTTGTAGTATTTCATCCTTAGGCTACTGTTAATAGACATTAGCCCCACTTACGTTTTGCTAAATGTCCCTTTGCGCCACCTGGCGGTCGTTTCGCGAACGACTTTGCAATGCGACTGGTTTATTTTTACCGCGGTGGATGGCTAAAAATGGTATGTGGATGGCTAAAAGGTGTGACTATAAATGTGCTTTTGGCTTTCATTTAAATTTTGATTGTTTGTATATATATATATATATATATATATGTGTGTGTGTGTGTGTGTGTGTATAAACATTTATTTATTTATATACACTACCGTTCAAAAGTTTGGGGTCGGTACGATTTTAAATACTTTTAAAAGAATTCTCTTCTGCTAACCATGGCTGCGCTTATTTGATTAAAAATACAACAAAAATCAGTTATAGTATTAAATATTATCTCCAGTGTAAATCAGCTGTTTTCTGTGTGAATATATAGTAAAGTGTAATTTATTCCTGTGATCAAAGCTGAATTTTCAGCATCACCAGTGTCAGGGTCTTCAGTGTCAAATGATCCTTCACAAATCAGTATAATATGAGGATTTGATGCTCAAGAAACGTTTATTATTATTATCAATGTTGAAACAGTTGTTGGTCTGTCAGTTGTACAGTTTTTTTGTTTGTTTTAGGATTCTTTGATGAATAGGAAGTTCAAAAGACTTTTGTAACATTATAAATGTCTTTACTGTCACTTTCGATCAAATTAATTATTCCTTGATAAATAAAAGTATTGTTTTCTTTCCTCCAAAAAATAAAAATAAAATTCTCACTGACCCCAAACTTTTGAACGGTAGTGTATATATATTGTCCTTGCATTCTTTCTTGTGTGACACCCCTGAATGAAAGGCTCATTAGTATGCAGACTGCTCAGGTGAGAACTGCCTAATTATTCATGAGGGGGTTGGGCCGTTCCGCCCATCCGCATATTGCCTTTGCAAACAAAAAAATGTTTTTCACAATTTAAAACAATCTATTGTTTTATGTGAATGATAAGGCAGAATGATTTTCAGATCAATTCGAAGCAAAAACTCTAGGCGATAACATCCACTAGTCAAAAGTCTTGTGGACAGATATTTAGTATGTTATTTGTGGCCTTATATTATAAACTTTATTTTTTAGTTTTTTCAATAACCACGCATAAACAATATTCTCTCAAAAATACAAACATGTACATACATGTTGCTCACATATTATGGTAGCCCTGTGTGTGCTGTATAGAGTGTAATTTCAACTGTGCCATTAATATGTTTATAAGCAACTGAAAAAAGCACAAATGTCAGAGCATGCCAAAACATCTCAAGGACCCCGAAAACACCTTAGACCCCAGAGGGTTAAGGTATATTTAATTTTAGTAAGCTTGTAGCAAGATCTTTGGCACTTAATTGACTTGAAGCTGAGCAAAGAGACAGTACATCAATCAAATGAATATATAATTAATTTAATAGAGGCATGACTACTTATGTATTTACTACGGTTACACGGGATATATGTATTTACAAACATAATAAACAAACAAAACACGATAAGAAGACATCAATGAACGAGAAATGCGTAAAGTTTGTACAATGGATAACTTACAGGCGTGAGCAAGTAAGAGGGAGAGAGAGAGGGAGAGAGAGAGAGAGAGAGAGAGAGAGAGAGAGAGAGAGAGAGAGAACATTAGCAGAATTCCTCCTAAGACATTCACCTCTCCGATTACAACACGAAACATCATCTTAAAGCTTCTTAGAAGCTCTATAAAGAGATTATACTTGCACAGTTATGTTATGGTCTCTCTGTGTCGAGGCATTCCTGTACGGCCCTGTCTGGCCGCATGCGAGTCCTTCGTGTGGAAGCGTCACGTGGTGCTGCTTGGCGCGCGTGTTGAACAGAGGTTTAAAGTCTTTGAGGTAACATTACCAAAGGAAATAGTTCGGCTAAGTTCGCTTCCTTTCCTGGGAGGTGAACTTGGTAGGACACTTAAGAAAAAGACGAAACTTTTAGACGAAACAAAAGAGCAAAAAGGGATTTCCCGAGGGGAAATCGAGTCAACGACTACATTGTTCAGGCAGACGAGGAGACCAGCGGAGCAAGAGAGAGACTTAAGCCTGCGGTTTGTCCTTTTGAAGACCTGACGTTTCCGCCTTCTTTTGGAAGAGGGTCCAATCAGGAGCTGTCCCTTTGGAGGGAGATTTTATGACCCTTTGTGTTATAACCAGGCATTTAAATCTCTAGTTTCATTGGGTGTTTAAGAGAAGAATCTTCACAATTCTTATAATACTAATGTGTCACAAAGTTTAGCAAAATGTAATGTCAATTAACAAATGGGGAACGAAGATTGGAGTTTATCGAGACCAAACTTGCCACAAATGGATTTGGTTAAACCTTAGTTGGCAAAGTTTGAAACATTATCCCATTAGAGTTGTCGAGAAACATAGACCAAACCACAGAAAGGCAACTCATGAAATAGGGAACTTAGATACATTGTTCATACAATTCTCAAGTGGATATATAATAGCATATTTATATGAATACAGGATTCATTTCTCCTCCTTGGTTAGAATTCAGAGAGAGCCACAGTTCTGTGAACATTCCTTTGGGTCATAAACGCTGTTATCTAAGAACACCAGTGATGTTAGTTTTGGTCTCTTTTCACTCCAAAGATGGAAAACATAGTAAACTATATTTTACTGGATATTACTGTACGTATTCTGATTGCTCACACCGAAAGCATTCTGGAGGTGTCCAGAACTATGTGTACCAGTTATGGGAATAGACAGTTATATTTAAAATGCATAATGAAGGTATTTATAAATCATTTTAAGCTACGATAAAATCAGTCATTCCAATGTGACATGGGCAAATGGACACACATAAAAACACATTGAATATATCTGGTTAAATGTCTTTTAAAAAGAAAAGTTTCTTTCTCTTGAACCTCAAATTCCAAGTCAGTCATAAAAATGTCTCGTAACTGGACACCATGCTCTGTCCTGAGCGGGCTTCACTTGGGGGGGATGCGTGTGTGTGTGTGTGTGTGTGTAAATTTACATTCCAGGCTTTTTGGGTCTTTAGCAGGATGTATTTAGTTATTCAGATTCACCCTCGCCCAGTCCTTACACAGTCAACTACTGAGGCTGCAAACACTCTTCGGAATATGTTTCCAGAAGTCCGCCAACTCTTTGACCAAGTGGAAACACTTGTGAGGTTGCTCCTTGTTTGCCCTGTTTCTTCAGCAGAGGCTGAAAGAAGCTTCAGCTGTCTTCGGAGATTAAAAACCTGGCTCCGAAGCACAATGACACAGTCTCGTCTAAACAGTGTTGCTGTGTGTCACATCCACGGTGACAAACTGGACAGTATAGCTCAGCAATTCATGTATGGGAATACATATATGTGAGCTTTAACTCTGTATAAATAATATGCTGCTTTTGAACAAACCTGACGAAAAAGAAAAGCATAAATGAAATGACACTAACTGTTTATTGCATCTTGTTTTACTGATTTAAGGTCTCCTCTGAAATGTTTGTCAATTGACTTCAATACATCTTTGCAATTGTGTGGTTTGAGTGACTTTTTTTATTTCCTTCCTGAAATGTGGACTAGAATAAAGTAGGGAGTGAATGTGCAAGTAATGAATGTGTGCCATTCACATACAAAACAACATACAAAATAAACAATTTAAAATATGTAAACCATATAGTACATTATACAATACCATGTGCAATATAAAGTACAGAGCATCTGCATTTCTTTCTTTCTTTCTTTCTTTCTTTCTTTCTTTCTTTCTTTCTTTCTTTCTTTCTTTCTTTCTGGCGTATTGCTTTAAACATAAATAGCATATTAAGCCAATTAAGCAAAAACCTGTCAACCAAGGTCTGAAAAAAAAAAATTGGTATAACGCTTGGCATTCTGTCCCCCTCTCTTTTGTAATGATGGCTACGCCCCTGCTTCCAGTTAAGTGAAGCTTGATCAGCAGCGTTTGTGGCATGCGGAAAGTGTTTTTGATTCGTCCCGATTACATCAAGTCTCACCAGTTTCTCGCCAACACCAAATCTATTTTACATGCAACTTAAATTCATCTGTTTAACTCATTCTAATGTTAGCTCACTACATTTCAGTTGAGTATGTAAATGATTAGGCTACCCCTTGTGAAAAAGATGTGCACTTAATTGTATTAAAGAAGTACTTCAAATCTAAAAAGTACATTAAAAAAACACTTACAGATAATATAATATTAATGACTCTTTAGGTGCACTTTTAAGAGAGTATGCTTTCATGACTGTTTAATACACTAGTAAACATTTAAAAAGTACATCTTACAATAATGTCAAATTAAAAGTTTTACCTAAAGTACATTTTCAATCATTCTGTTTTAATGTTTTGTTGTGCTTTAAAGAAGTGCACTTATTTTTATGTGTTGACTAACATACTAAAGCACATGTAAAGTACTTGAGTATCATTTTAACTGTAGTGTGTTATGAGATATATATTATGAACTTAATATATTTGAAATAATAAAATTGCAACTTAATCATTACTTCATCATTATCATTATGAAGTTTCAACAGAAATTACTTTAGAGAAATGTAAAAATATTTTAGTTTACCATAAATGTTCTTCATTACATTTGGCAGGACACTTTAACCATATTTTAAAGACAATATAATTATGAAATTATATATCATATAAATATGTACATAAGTCCTGCTTAATAAGGTAAAAAAAACACTCTCTAAAGTTCCGCTAATTGCATTTAATATAAAATTAAACAATAAAAGATTTTCATTTAATTTCAATTAAGTGTCCAAAAACATTACATTCAGTTTACACTAGGTTGTTCTTAAGTGTTCTTTTCAAAAGTATGCATACTTCTTTTTCACAACGGATTATGAATGTTATACTGGCCAGTGATAATTATGTCATATAGTTTTCTGCCATAAGTTTCTTTGGAGCTTTCAGATGACAAATTAAAACAGCATATGTTCCAGAAAAACAGGTATTTTTATACGAGTAAAACATTTCTGTGGTAATCAACAGCATGCCAAGAAGTTGTGTTGGTGTGTTTCCTGGTTCCCTGTTTGGATTATGTTCCTGGTTTGAATTATCTTTATTTTTATTTTGAATGAACCCTTTACTGCTTCTGGATCCTGCTCTCCTTCATCTCAGAGTTTCTCCCAGCATTGCAGAAGACCTGACCACCAGCTTGAGGACACTGGACACTTCTTGGACATTGCATATATCACTGATTTCACTCTCATTTACTTTTATCGTTGTGCACTAAATAGCCAATTCCAGACTACACTTTTCCATAATGAAAAGTTTTGAAAAGATTTGTTGTAGGATTAGTTGCATGAAATTATTACTATAGTAACTACATGTAACATATATAACAAAGAAGACACTGTAAAATATGTCATAATTTTAATTTAACATTGTACATCAGCAAGTAAAGAGAGGGCACTTGCATGACACTATATTGTTTATTGATGGTTTAGTAGAGTGGAAACCCAACATCAGCCTCTCGGGTCAATGGCACCGGCCCCATCCTGAGGCAGTATTTTGATGGCGAGTCTGAACTCCTGATCTGCATCTCTGCATGGCATCCACACTGAACCTGAGAACTGCGATCCCCTGTGAGGTTCAACAGAAGCAGCCCAGGCTCATTAGCACGTTTCGCGACAGTTTCTGTAAATAATTCAAATGTCCACACGAGTCTGAGACTTCAATGAATACTTTGTATTGTTAAACAAACGTGCAGGTAACATACAGGCAAGTGCTAAAGTTAACTCTCCACAACCATGTGTGCGTCTTCCTCAGGGGAACGCCCCCCATACGTGCGTAGGGACGGTATAAAGCCACATTTACATATACACATTGTATGACATCTCCCCTTTTAAGTTTTGTTTCTTTCTCTGAGAATAAACAAGATACCGAAGATATCCTGACTATTCCTTTAACTGAATATTTGAACGGTACTGCATTTGATTAAACAGTAAAGCACTAGTATCAGTAGGCTTAACTCATCAAACATTACTCTGTGCATTATATCAGTGTTTCCCAACCCTGCTCCTTGAGGCACACCAACAGAGCACATTTTGGATGTCTCCCTTTTCTGACCCATATATTTCTGGTCTTGGAGTCTCTACTAATGAGCTGATGAGTTGATTCAGGTGTGATCGATTAGGAAGAGTTGGAAAATGTGTAGTGTTGTTGTGCCTCCAGGAACAGGGTTGGGAAACACTGCATTATATAAACGAGCATAAGAACAGCAGCTCTCTTCACAGTGTTAATAAACTTTTCAGTTCACAAAATCAATAAACATTTCCCTTAAGTCCTCTTTTCCCTCTCAAAGTTGCTCAAAGTTGCTCCCTGAGGTGTTTCAATAACAAAGGAGCGTGGTGTGATGTCACTGTCTCCAGTGACAACGGCAGGTGTTGTCTAGCCTTTCTGATGGTCCAGCTTCACGAGGACAGGATCACCTGGCTTTAAAGAAGGCAAGGGCCTAGCTCTATGGCGCTGATTAAAGTAGAACGCTTGTTTCCCCTTTTCCCATGCATCCTTAGTCCTGACTGTTTCCAGATCAGGCCATCGGGGTTGAAGATTTGCCTCCAGTGTTGGAAGGGTTGTCTTTATCTTCCATCCCATGAGTAGCTCTGCCGGGCTCACGCCTGTGGTGGTGCAAGGCGTTGAGCGAAAGCACATGAGGGCGAGCAGAGGGTCTTTCTGCTTCAAGATTCTTTTAACGGTCTGAACCCTTTTCTCTGCATGTCCGTTCCCTTGAGGGTTGTGTGGACTTGAAGTGATGTGTATAAAGTCGAACTCTCTCTCAAAGTCTTTAAATTCCTGGCATGAAAATTGAGGCCCATTGTCAGACACAACCTCGTCTGGACAGCCACATCTTGCAAACACTGTCTTCAACTTCAAGATTACCTGCGAGGCAGTGTCGGCAGCTGAAGTATTTCCAGGCTCATTGGTACAAAGATTTTGCATGGCTTCATTTTGAGCCTGCTATTGATGGAGCATTGTGTTTCTACTGCCACAAGGCCTTTAAAAACACAACATCACAACTTGTCAAAAATACAGAAACCACCTTTATCAGCTCTGGCTTTAAAAACTGGAAGAAGGCCAGATAGAGGTTTACATTACATGCTGGATCAGAATGTCACAAGACAGCCATAACAACACACATCTATGAATCAAGACCAATAGATGTTCAGCTGTCCAATGTAAGGGCATCCCGGCAAGAGGAGGAAAGGAAATGCCTATTAAAGATAATCAGTGCTGTGCAGTTTCTGGCAAGACAAGGTTTATCTTTTAGAGGCCATGATGATGATGAGGGAAACTTTAATCAGCTTTTAAAATACAAGTCGGAAGATGACCCCAGCCTAAGCAAATGGTTGTCTCTCAAAACCAATTATACTTGTCCACAAATTCAAAATGAAATCCTAAATCTATTCAGTAATTCTATAATTCGTGGAATAGCACAAAACATTAATTCAATTCCTAACTTGCAGTTTTGTGTCATCATGGATGGTACCAAGACTTATCAGGGAAGGAACAGGAATCAGTCCGTCTTAGATATGTTGTTCCCTTTCAGTCGTGAACGTCAGACGTAGTCGACGTCGACTGAAATGGGATCACGCTAGGGAGCCTATTGTCTTCGAGTAATTTAGAACGAGCCAATGCACATTGGCGTGCGAGATATGCATCTCACTCTCCGCCCCGCGGCGCGGGTACAAATACGGAAGTAGATGCACGCACCATTGCCTTTCACTTCGGAGCCGAGCTTCATGTTCAGGTCTGTAGAGTCTTGTTATACAACGAGCGAGTGTGTCGTGCTTCTTCTGGAAGTCTCTCCTGGTGTCGGTGTTTACAGCGCGAGTGCAGCGGTGATCGCGAGCTTCCGAGCTCTCAACTGCTGTTGTCACAGCAACCAAATTTCTGTTTGTGTTTGTTTGTCTGACGGCCGTTTGAGGGCGAAGAAAGTGAGTGCTTCACTGATACAGGCTGCACCATTCCTGTATCAGTGTTGCCGCGGTCATTCCCCTGTGTGCTCCGGCACTGGTGAGAGTTTTTCACTTCCTGAAAGAACAACACGGGTGCGTTTGCGTCTTTTTCAAGATGTCATTCCGCCCGTGCGTTTCTGGATGCGGTCGTTCCCTGTCTCTCTTTGACGGTCACAATTGTTGCATCACGTGTTTGGGCTTACAGCACGCTGAAGCAGCTTTTGTGGACAGTTCATGTTTCCATTGCGGGAATATGACTGTCGCGGTGTTGAGATCGAGACTCGCCTTCGTCCGCGAAGCGCGAGTCCCCATTACCACGCCCCGCCCTCGGGTGCTGCGTGAGATGGGTGATAGGAGGATAGTGGTGGATGTCTCGCCCGGTACCATTCCCTGTGGGCTCCTCACTCCTCCTTTCCACCGCAGCCGTGTGAGTCCCCCGTGGAGCGTGCTGGTCCATCTGTAATGGGTGGGCCAGCCGTTTCACCCGGGCTCCCCCAGAGGACAGGACGCCGATTGCAGCATCGGAGGGTGAGCTGGCCTCTGGAGATGACGACTCGACTGCGTTGTCTTCCTCTGGGAGTATAACGTTGCCCGAGCCGGATCCAGATTTGTCAGTTATGCTGAAACGGGCCGCCGAGGCTGTCGGGCTCGAGTGGAACCCTCCACCGTGTCCTGCTCAGTCTCGGTTGGATGATTGGTATCTCGGGGCGGGCCGTGCTGGTTCTCAGCCCGCCGCCCCAGTACCCTTCTTTCCTGAAGTGCATGGAGAGCTTACTAGGTCGTGGACGGCACCTTTTACTGCTGAAAACTGCCTGAGTGGTTCTTCCCCCCCTCGCTACCCTTGACGGAGGAGCGGTGAAGGGTTATGAGGCTATCCCTCCAGTGGAGCGGTCTTTTGCGACACACCTGTGTCCAACGGCCGCTGCATTTTGGGCGGGGGATCCTCGTCTCCCCTCGCAGGCCTGTGAGCTCGCGTCAGATTTGACGGTCAGAGCTCACAAAGCTGGCGGGCAAGCTGCTTCCTCTTTGCATGGACATGCACGAGGGTAGTCTAGATCGTGCGCTCATGAGTGAGCTCCGCACTGCCACTGACCTCGCCCTACGGGGCATGAGTGTCGCAGCGTGCGCGGTCGGTCTAGCGATGTCCACTTTAGTGGTCCAGGAGCGCCATCATTGGCTCAGCCTGGTTGAGATGGCGGATGCGGACAAGGTTCGGTCCCTGGACTCCCCAATTTCCCGGGTTGGACTGTTCGGCGACGCGGTGGAGAGCTGTACCCAACAGCTCTTCACAGCCCAAGAGCAGACGGAGGGTTTTCGACACACCCTGTCCTGGCGGCCTGCTGTTGCCTCCACCCGCCGCCAGTGACAGTTCCTCCGCCTGCCCGTCGCCGAGGGCGTCCCCTGCCGCTGCCTCCGGTTCCGCGGGGCCCCCGCAACAGCCTTCACTCAGGCCCCAGCGTAGAGCCAGCAGCAGGCAGGTCGCCCGGTCTGTCTCAGGCACTGCCCAGCCAGGGGGCGAGTGTCAGACGAAGCATCCCTGAGACAGGCCACCCAGGGTTGGGGGGACGAGCTCTTCAGATGGTTACCGTTCCACCACTGGCTCCCCGGAGTCCAGTGGTTCCCAAATTGTCAAAGAGCGAATTCCTCCGTCCCTGGGTCCCAAGAGCGCGAGGTTGGCGGTGTGCGACCCTGTGGAACAGCCTTGCACCCCTCAGCCCCCTCTTGTTCGCCAGCCGGCAGCACGACGCGTTCGAGGACCCGGTCATCCGCCTTCTCACGCATCTCCTGCTGTCCCGTGGAGACAGGTAGGTGTTGCACTGCACACTCAGACCCCGCTTCGGGCCGCCCACGGGCCTTCCGAGCCGGGTCCCTGTCCTCCACCACGCTGCCTCACCTCGGGTACGTCTGTGGTCTCTGGGCCCTGGTATGGTGTGTGTAAGCCTAAAGTGCTTCCTACCGCTCCATTGGCCCTGAGTTACCAGCAGACTCGGCTTGCGATTCATTTCGCTTGGCTTCCGCCCTGGCTCAGTGATATTTTTCACACCTAGGTGTTGAGCTAATGCTCCTAGAATTAGTGATAATTATCACACCTACGTGTTGAGCACTGCTCCTGGCCTGTGTGCGCACGTCACAGTCCTACTGGCGAAGGACGCTATGTAGCCTCTTCCTCAGCCGATATGAAGACCGGTTTCTTTAACCTGTTCTTTATTGTACCCTAGATATGTGGTGTGTCAGGGCCACCTTGGACCTGTGTCAGTTGAAACGGGCCCTTTTTCGAAAGCCTCCGTTCAATTACTAACACAGAGTTGCATTTTCAAATGCTCCATCCCCAAGGATGGCCTGCGGCGTTCGACCTGAAGGACAGTACTCAGATTTCTATCCTCCGCTCCACAGAACATTCTGTGTCTGGCGTCGAGGGTACGAAGTATCCGTACAGGTCCTACCCTTCGAGTGCTCCATAGCCAGTTGGGTCTTCAGGTCAACTGGGAGAGATTAATCTCGCCCACGGGCTGAGTATCTCTTTTCAGTTCAGGAGAGGGACTCGGTCCAACACGTCTCTCAAAAGAGTGTGTTAGGCTAGTGCTAGAAGTGAGAAAGGGTTCAACTGAAAGAATTTTCAGAGGCTCCTGGTGCATATGGCAGTCGCAGTCGCTTGGCTTCCTCCATATGAAGACCGCTTCAGCACTAGTTTTATGATCGAGTCCCGAGGTGACCGTGGCAGAGCGGCACGCCCTGTGTGATTAAAAGATCACCCCGGCCTGCCGCCAAACTCTCAGCCCGTGTTTAGACCTTCAGGTCCACTAACACTGACTGAGGAGCCATGTACAAAGGGCATGCTTTAACGGAGGCCTGGGCGACCTCCGACTGCATTGGTATTTGTTACCTCGAGTTGTCAGTTCACCTCGCTTTGAGCCACCACTGCTCAGCTAGCTGGTACTGGTCTGAAAAGACAACATCGCGACCATTGCGCTAAGCTTCCCTCGCATGTCATAACTCGCCTGTCACCTCCTCCTTGGAGTCAGAAGCTTCTGAGGTTGCTTCTTTCCACTATAAAATTCTTCCGGCCTGCTCAATCGTGCCGCCAACGAGCCTCACGACAGCTATGGCCAGGGAGAGTGGAGACTCCATCCCCTGGCGGTCCAGCTGGGCAGGGACCACTTCGGGGCCGCACAGTTACATCTGTTGCCTCTCCGGACTCGTCCCTCTGCCAGTTGTGTTTCTGTCTGAGCAGACATCCCTTGGACAGACACTAGCTCTCAGCTGACCCCGGGGCCCCGCAGAAATGCGTTCCCCAGTGAGCCTTCTAAGAAAGCGACTATGCGATTCATTATCGCTTGGCGCTGCTCAAGTTCAGTGATTTTCATCACACTCAGGTGTTGAGCAGAAATGCTCCTGAAACTCAGTGAATTTCATCACACTCAGGTGTTGAGCAGAAATGCTCCTGAAGCTCAGTGAATTATCACACTTAGGTGTGGAGCAGAGTTGCTCCTGAGGCTCAGTGAACTTATCACACTCAAGTGTTGAGCAGAGATGCTCCTGAAGCTCAGTGAATTATCACACTTAGGTGTTGAGCAGAAATGCTCCTGAAACTCAGTGAACTTATCACACTCAAGTGTTGAGCAGAGATGCTCCTGAAACTCAGTGAACTTATCACACTCAAGTGTTGAGCAGAGATGCTCCTGAAGCTCAGTGACTTTCACATCTAGTGTTGAGCAGTGCGCAGGTCGCTTGCACCTACTGTGCTAAGTCAGGAGTGGAACAGGTCTGATAGTTGCCCCTTATTGGCCCAACCAGATCTAGTTCCCTCGACAGCCTTCCTGACTTCCCCTGAATATTTTTTGGGGATGGGGCATGATGGCACCCGCGTTCAAAAAAAAAAAAAAAAAATGGACGTGGAGGTTCAGGTGGTTACCACAAGGATATGTGGTAGTGACCATCACTTCTGCAAGCACCCCCTTAAGATAAGGCAGTTGTGCTTCGCTAAGTTAGAAGTGGAACCTATTCATTGAATGAGTCTTCTCTCCTGAGGAGATCCTGAGAACGTTCGGTCATTTCAGTGCTCTCTTTCCTGCAAGTTGGGTTGGAGTAGGCTGTTCCTTCACCCTCAATATGATGACGAACATCATATGCAGAAGCATGGGAAGCACGTCCTGATCGTCAGGTTCCTGAGGGAGCAAGGGTCATCCCTGCGTCCCTCTTTATCCTCTTGGGCCTATCTCTGGTGCTACTGCACTGCAGAGACCACCCCTGAGCCACTGCGGGCAGTGAGTTAAAAATCTGTTTTTTTTTACAGTTCTCCTGCTCGCATTGTCTCTACTAGAGGGTAGGGACTTGCTCGCTTTCGGTCAATGACTTGTGCCTGGAATTCGGGCCGGCTAACTCTCATTAGCTGAGACCCCGGCCTGGATATGTGCCCAAGGTTCCTACTTCTCCCTTAAACTGGGACCAGGTGGTGAGCCTGCAAGCACTGCCCCGGAGGAGGCAGACCCAGCCCTGGCTTTCTCTGTCCGTCCGCTTCATCGCGGTTATACGTGTACAAGAACGCAAGCCATAGGACCTCAGACCAGCTCTTATCTGTTAAGGAAGTCAGCAGAGAGGGAAGGCTGTTTCCAAGTGAGGTTGGCCCACTGAATGTGGTTGCCTTATCTTGGTGAAAATCCCGAGATACTCATGTCCACTTACGTGGTGAGCTCCTCTTTTATGAGTGTTGCTCCCACCTAGGCGTTGACACAGAGTGCTTCGCTGACAGATATTCTAGAGTTGGGGGCTGGGCGACACCTAAGTCGAACCGCGGCTTCCCGTGGGCTCCCTTCATATGAAGCCAGTTTCACCATGAGCCCGGTTCGAAGTGTCGGCTTGCTGCGCCATTCCCCTCCTATGGACTGGATACGTGCGCCATGTTGCTCCAGTAGAGTTCCCTTATCCGAACCCTGTTGAGTTCCTCCGCACCCCTCCGACATCAGACGTGGCGGAACGCCCGGTGTTAGGCCTACCACTCGTAAGCAGTGTGGAACCTGTGTTAGGCTGGGTCCATATGTTGTGATCCCTACGGTGATCCCATATGTGTATTCTTCCACGGTACGGCTCCCTACGGTGAGCCCGTGTCTTCCCTCGGCAGAGCCTGCTCTGCTGTCATTGGCTGGTTGAGTCTCCCCCCTGTCATAGGCTGGAGCCTCCCCAGTGACCTTCCATATGTTGCACTGCCCGGTCTCCGCCCAGTTCATATGTGTATTCTCCACAGGTTACCTCCCTTCGGGCAGGATGTGGCTTCCGCAGCGTCCCTTCCTTCCATGTACAGGGTACGCTTTCCCAGTGTTATCCAAGTCTAACTGAGTGGGTCTTGTGGAACAGCAGTGACTTCCTGGCCTAAGCCCTATCCTCTTCCGCTAAAAAGGTCGGGAGGATCAGGAGGCTTTTGTCTAGGCACTGGAAGGTGGCAGCTTTAGTGGCGTTTTCAATGGTTGATCCCATTTCAGTCGACGTCGACTACGTCTGACGTTCACGACTGAAAGGGAACGTCCTGGTTGCGTATGCAACCCACCGTTCCCTGAAGGAGGGAACGGAGGACGTAGTCCCCTTGCCACTATCGCTGGACCACCGCTGACTCCGAGTTACGCTCGGCTCCTCAGCGAAAAGCAATGGTGCGTGCATCTACTTCCGTATTTGTACCCGCGCCGCGGGGCGGAGTGTGAGATGCATATCTCGCACGCCAATGTGCATTGGCTCGTTCTAAATTACTCGAAGACAATAGGCTCCCTAGCGTGAACCCATTTCAGTCGACGTCGACTACGTCCTCCGTTCCCTCCTTCAGGGAACGGTGGGTTGCATACGCAACCAGGACGATCACGATCTAATAGTCCATGAGGAATTTGTTGGCCTGTCTGAAGTGTCTGTGACAACAGGAGATCTCCTGGCAAAGGTTCTGAAGGATGTATTGCTTCGTCTTAACTTATCCATCAGAGGGCTGAGAGGACAGGCTTATGATGGTGCTGCGAACATGGCAGGAAAGTATTCAGGGGCACAGGCCATCATCAAAGAGAGTCAGGCATTTGCATTATATCTCCACTGTGGTCCACACTGTGTAAATGTAATTACACATCATGCTTGTACAGCATCTCCTGTTATCCGTGACTCTTTGCAGTGGGTTCATGAAGTGGGAGTTTTGTTTGGCCAATCTGTGAAAATCAAGTCAATTTTCCAGGATATTTCAAAGTCAGAGACTGTATTTGTCAAAGCCATCAGTCCTTTGTGTCCTACAAGGTGGTCAGTGCTCTAGGGGAAATGTCATGTGGTCATTCAGAGTCAATTTGCAGGGCAAATGGTTTGTTTGATAGATTTCAAAAAGGCAATGTTTTGCTTGGCCTTTTACTTGCCTTAGAAGTGACAGAAGAGCTGGAGTGTCTCAATGCTTCTCAGACAGTACATTGAATACTAGCTGCTGTCAACTGTGTGAAGGACACAATTACAAAAAAGAGAACAGAGGATGCACTCCAAAGTGTCTACAACAAAGCAACACAAATGTGTAACTCCCTAAATCTGTCTCCAATTGAAATGCCCCGTGCTCGAAAGCCCCCGAAACGCCTGTCTGGTCAGGGTTCAGCACATGTACCTATAGTTCCTCAGCAGACTACTTTAGGACAGAATTTTTCAAGGTCTTGGATGTTGTCAATATGCAGTTTTAAGAATGATTTGAGCAAGAGGGGCTGCTTACAGTCAGTTCTATTGAAAAACGGACAGTTGACAGGAGAGTCTGATGGTGGTCTGTTGGAACAATATCCAGAATTGCACTGGGCTTCACTGAGAGTGCAATTAACAATGTTCAAGTCCAAGTATAATTATCAGTTGTAAAGACTCAGTGGCGGATCTAATCCGTGGGGAATTTGCATATCATAATTAATAATTGGTAATTAATAATTATTCATGCATGTTTGGATTAGATCAGTCTTACATGTTAATAAATCTCCCGATAAGGGAGGATCTGTCATTTTACCTGCATGCAGGCATGTGAATCCTTGAAATTAACCACAAGTTGATTGCAATTAATTACACGGACCACGTTTCACAAAACAGGTAAAATGAATTAGCTAAATTGTCAGGATAATATTTGTGGGGATCCACAATATCATCTTACTTCATAGGATTTCAGGAAACGCAATTCTCTGGCCAGAAGAATTGGGTTTCCCGCCCTATAAACACATACTCTTTAAGGTATATTTAATTTTAGTAAGCTTGTAGCAAGATCTTTGGCACTTAATTGACTTGAAGCTGAGCAAAGAGACAGTACATCAATCAAATGAATATATAATTAATTTAATAGAGGCATGACTACTTATGTATTTACTACGGTTACACGGGATATATGTATTTACAAACATAATAAACAAACAAAACACGATAAGAAGACATCAATGAACGAGAAATGCGTAAAGTTTGTACAATGGATAACTTACAGGCGTGAGCAAGTAAGAGGGAGAGAGAGAGGGAGAGAGAGAGAGAGAGAGAGAGAGAGAGAGAGAGAACATTAGCAGAATTCCTCCTAAGACATTCACCTCTCCGATTACAACACGAAACATCATCTTAAAGCTTCTTAGAAGCTCTATAAAGAGATTATACTTGCACAGTTATGTTATGGTCTCTCTGTGTCGAGGCATTCCTGTACGACCCTGTCTGGCCGCATGCGAGTCCTTCGTGTGGAAGCGTCACGTGGTGCTGCTTGGCGCGCGTGTTGAACAGAGGTTTAAAGTCTTTGAGGTAACATTACCAAAGGAAATAGTTCGGCTAAGTTCGCTTCCTTTCCTGGGAGGTGAACTTGGTAGGACACTTAAGAAAAAGACGAAACTTTTAGACGAAACAAAAGAGCAAAAAGGGATTTCCCGAGGGGAAATTGAGTCAACGACTACATTGTTCAGGCAGACGAGGAGACCAGCGGAGCAAGAGAGAGACTTAAGCCTGCGGTTTGTCCTTTTGAAGACCTGACGTTTCCGCCTTCTTTTGGAAGAGGGTCCAATCAGGAGCTGTCCCTTTGGAGGGAGATTTTATGACCCTTTGTGTTATAACCAGGCATTTAAATCTCTAGTTTCATTGGGTGTTTAAGAGAAGAATCTTCACAATTCTTATAATACTAATGTGTCACAAAGTTTAGCAAAATGTAATGTCAATTAACAAATGGGGAACGAAGATTGGAGTTTATCGAGACCAAACTTGCCACAAATGGATTTGGTTAAACCTTAGTTGGCAAAGTTTGAAACATTATCCCATTAGAGTTGTCGAGAAACATAGACCAAACCACAGAAAGGCAACTCATGAAATAGGGAACTTAGATACATTGTTCATACAATTCTCAAGTGGATATATAATAGCATATTTATATGAATACAGGATTCATTTCTCCTCCTTGGTTAGAATTCAGAGAGAGCCACAGTTCTGTGAACATTCCTTTGGGTCATAAACGCTGTTATCTAAGAACACCAGTGATGTTAGTTTTGGTCTCTTTTCACTCCAAAGATGGAAAACATAGTAAACTATATTTTACTGGATATTACTGTACGTATTCTGATTGCTCACACCGAAAGCATTCTGGAGGTGTCCAGAACTATGTGTACCAGTTATGGGAATAGACAGTTATATTTAAAATGCATAATGAAGGTATTTATAAATCATTTTAAGCTACGATAAAATCAGTCATTCCAATGTGACATGGGCAAATGGACACACATAAAAACACATTGAATATATCTGGTTAAATGTCTTTTAAAAAGAAAAGTTTCTTTCTCTTGAACCTCAAATTCCAAGTCAGTCATAAAAATGTCTCGTAACTGGACACCATGCTCTGTCCTGAGCGGGCTTCACTTGGGGGGGATGCGTGTGTGTGTGTGTGTGTGTGTAAATTTACATTCCAGGCTTTTTGGGTCTTTAGCAGGATGTATTTAGTTATTCAGATTCACCCTCGCCCAGTCCTTACACAGTCAACTACTGAGGCTGCAAACACTCTTCGGAATATGTTTCCAGAAGTCCGCCAACTCTTTGACCAAGTGGAAACACTTGTGAGGTTGCTCCTTGTTTGCCCTGTTTCTTCAGCAGAGGCTGAAAGAAGCTTCAGCTGTCTTCGGAGATTAAAAACCTGGCTCCGAAGCACAATGACACAGTCTCGTCTAAACAGTGTTGCTGTGTGTCACATCCACGGTGACAAACTGGACAGTATAGCTCAGCAATTCATGTATGGGAATACATATATGTAAGCTTTAACTCTGTATAAATAATATGCTGCTTTTGAACAAACCTGACGAAAAAGAAAAGCATAAATGAAATGACACTAACTGTTTATTGCATCTTGTTTTACTGATTTAAGGTCTCCTCTGAAATGTTTGTCAATTGACTTCAATACATCTTTGCAATTGTGTGGTTTGAGTGACTTTTTTTATTTCCTTCCTGAAATGTGGACTAGAATAAAGTAAGGAGTGAATGTGCAAGTAATGAATGTGTGCCATTCACATACAAAACAACATACAAAATAAACAATTTAAAATATGTAAACCATATAGTACATTATACAATACCATGTGCAATATAAAGTACAGAGCATCTGCATTTCTTTCTTTCTTTCTTTCTTTCTTTCTTTCTTTCTTTCTTTCTTTCTTTCTTTCTTTCTTTCTTTCTTTCTGGCGTATTGCTTTAAACATAAATAGCATATTAAGCCAATTAAGCAAAAACCTGTCAACCAAGGTCTGAAAAAAAAAAATTGGTATAACGCTTGGCATTCTGTCCCCCTCTCTTTTGTAATGATGGCTACGCCCCTGCTTCCAGTTAAGTGAAGCTTGATCAGCAGCGTTTGTGGCATGCGGAAAGTGTTTTTGATTCGTCCCGATTACATCAAGTCTCACCAGTTTCTCGCCAACACCAAATCTATTTTACATGCAACTTAAATTCATCTGTTTAACTCATTCTAATGTTAGCTCACTACATTTCAGTTGAGTATGTAAATGATTAGGCTACCCCTTGTGAAAAAGATGTGCACTTAATTGTATTAAAGAAGTACTTCAAATCTAAAAAGTACATTAAAAAAACACTTACAGATAATATAATATTAATGACTCTTTAGGTGCACTTTTAAGAGAGTATGCTTTCATGACTGTTTAATACACTAGTAAACATTTAAAAAGTACATCTTACAATAATGTCAAATTAAAAGTTTTACCTAAAGTACATTTTAAATCATTCTGTTTTAATGTTTTGTTGCGCTTTAAAGAAGTGCACTTATTTTTATGTGTTGACTAACATACTAAAGCACATGTAAAGTACTTGAGTATCATTTTAACTGTAGTGTGTTATGAGATATATATTATGAACTTAATATATTTGAAATAATAAAATTGCAACTTAATCATTACTTCATCATTATCATTATGAAGTTTCAACAGAAATGACTTTAGAGAAATGTAAAAATATTTTAGTTTACCATAAATGTTCTTCATTACATTTGGCAGGACACTTTAACCATATTTTAAAGACAATATAATTATGAAATTATATATCATATAAATATGTACATAAGTCCTGCTTAATAAGGTAAAAAAACACTCTAAAGTTCAGCTAATTGCATTTAATATAAAATTAAACAAAAAAATATTTTCATTTAATTTCAATTAACTGTTCAAAAACATTACATTCAGTTTACACTAGGTTGTTCTTAAGTGTTCTTTTCAAAAGTATGCATACTTCTTTTTCACAAGGGATTATGAATGTTATACTGGCCAGTGATAATTATGTCATGTAGTTTTCTGTCATAAGTTTCTTTGGAGCTTTCAGATGACAAATTAAAACAGCATATGTTCCAGAAAAACAGGTATTTTAATACGAGTAAAACATTTCTGTGGTAATCAACAGCATGCCAAGATGTTGTGTTGGTGTGTTTCCTGGTTCCCTGTTGGGATTATGTTCCTGGTTTGAATTATCTTTATTTTTATTTTGAATGAACCCTTTACTGCTTCTGGATCCTGCTCTCCTTCATCTCAGAGTTTTTCCCAGCATTGCAGAAGACCTGACCACCAGCTTGAGGACACTGGACACTTCTTGGACATTGCATATATCACTGATTTCACTCTCATTTACTTTTATCGTTGTGCACTAAATAGCCAATTCCAGACTACACTTTTCCATAATGAAAAGTTTTGAAAAGATTTGTTGTAGGATTAGTTGCATGTGATTATTACTATAGTAACAACATGTAACATATATAACAAAGAAGACACTGTAAAATATGTCATAATTTAAATTAAACATTGTACATCAGCAAGGAAAGAGAGGGCACTTGCATGACACTATATTGTTTATTGATGGTTTAGTAGAGTGGAAATCCAACATCAGCCTCTCGGGTCAATGGCACCGGCCCCATCCTGAGGCAGTATTTTGATGGCGAGTCTGAACTCCTGATCTGCATCTCTGCAGGGCATCCACACTGCACCTGAGAACTGCAATCCCCTGTGAGGTTCAACAGAAGAAAGAGAGGGGCTATTGTTCATCTTCTTGCTTATCTTGTTCAACCAGGAAAAAGTTGGAAATAAACTATTGGTTCTCGGTTAATCCCCCTGGTGGCGAGTTCCTATAACAGTTCCTATAACTACACAGTGCAAAAGGCCCTACTCCCTACTGACAGCTGCCATATTCATATAAACCCCCATCAGTCAACTCACGTTACTTCAACAATAAACTCTTCTTTACATTTACATTTATCTGACACTTTTATCCAAAGCGACTTACAATTGCTATATATGTCAGAGGTCGCACACCTCTGGAGCAACTAGGGGCTAAGTGTCTTGCTCAGGGACACATTGGTGTCTCACAGTGGATTCGAACCCGGGTCTCTCACACCAAAGGCATGTGTCGTATCCACTGCGCCATCACCACCCTTTACAGTAGGTGGTGATGGCGGTTCTCTCTTATGTCATAAGAGAACAGTTGAGAAAGAAACCAGATGTTTGTCAGTTTTTTCGGTCCGTGCATTCGGTCTTAAAGTGACAGCAGCCTCATATTCTGCTGTTGTCTTTGTCATTAACATTAATAAAACACAAAATACAGCAATCAACAAAGATGAAACTATATTTAAGTTTACAGTTAACCAATAGTGTTAATTTACATTTAGGCTTAATTCTTAATTTCTGTACATGAATACTACTGTTAGACTTTGTAACCTTGTTATTCAGTATTCAACTCTGCTTGTGTAATTTGTTTATTTGTTCTTACTGTATTATGACTATTCACTTGTTTTAAATAATGTGTGAACTTTATCAGTTAGGCTAGTAGTTCCCTTTCGAGGGAACTCGCGATGCGTCACTTGACGCTTTGGGAACGCCCCCAGCGTGCATGCGTCTGAGCATCAATGTCAACTAGTCCAATGGAAAGAATGAGCGTCACGGGCGGGTGACGTCATGACCAGGAAGGGATAAAGGCTCACCCGGTGAAACGCGGCATTAGCTTCTGTGTCTCAGCAAGCGATCTGTGTCATTTTGTCTCTGTCTATTTACTGTTGTCTGTTGCGGAAAAGGATGGAAACTAAACAAGTGTACAAACAGTGTGCTTCTCCCTGCCCGCGTTATTTAACGGGTGGGGACACACACGAGCTTTGTGTCGTTTGTTTGGGAGTGGAGCATGCGGTCTCAGCCTTCGAGGGGGCTGAGTGCCAGCATTGTGAGATGTTACCGCTTCGCATGCTCCGCTCTCGCCTGTCACTCTTTGATAAAGAGTGGGCAGGCTCGCGATCCACAGGGATCAGGACCCGCGTCTGCTGAGGCAGCGCGGAGAATGCATTCCTGGGGATCGCAAAAGGATCTTTCGGAGGGGTTGGAGACGGGTCCGAGGGCTCTTTCTCCTTCCTTACCCGAGAGATCCAGTGCTCTCTCCCCGGTGTCGGAAGCACGCTCTGCGGTTTCTTCCGCCCAGGGAGAGAGCCCTCCATTACTTTATTGCTCTTCCTCCGAGGAGGTTGATGCGATGAGTGTGGAGAGTGTAAGCACACACATGGGGGAAAGAGATTCACAATTTATTTCCCCAGCATATGATGAGCTGGTGGATGTTATGTCGCGGGCTGTAGAGAAATTAAATATTGAATGGCCATCTGAGAAGAAGGGCGCTCGTCCTAAAAGCAAATTAGATGAGCGCTTTTTATCTTCCACCACATTATCTCCACCACGAGGGCTTCCATTTTTTCCCGATTTGCACAATGAAATTTCTAAATCGTGGAATAAACCATACTCATCACGTCTTTTCAGCCCTCATGTTAACACTTATTCGAGAATAAGAGGGCTGAAAGAGTATGGTTATGAGGCGATGCCCCAGGCGGAAGAGAATTTAGCCAGTTATCTTTCCCCTGGTCCCGCATCGTCTCTGAAAGCCTCGGCTTTGCCCACTAGACCGCTTAAAGCCACTTCGGTGTTAGTGGGCAAAGCTTATACGGCAGCAGGTCAAGCTGGAGCATGTCTGCATACTATGGCAGTGCTCCAGGCTTATCAAGCTGACCTGCTGGGGGATCTGGATAGTAGTGAGGGAGTCAGTCATGACGATATTCGTGAACTTCGTCGGGCTACCGATCTTTCTCTCAGGGCTACTAAGGAGACCGCCAGAGCAATTGGGCGGTCTATGGCAGCCTTGGTAGCTACTGAGAGACATTTATGGTTAAATCTGTCTGAAATTAAAGAAAAAGATCGAGCTTTTTTATTAGATGCTCCGCTTGAACCTTCTGGTCTCTTCGGCGACGCAGTCCACGCGGTCGTCGAGAGATTTCAGTAGTCAAAGAAACAAGCGGACGTTTTTAAAAAGTTTATCCCTCGCCGGGTCCAGCCCCCTGGGGCTGCTGGGCGTGAGCAGCCCCAGCCGTCGAGCTCATCATATTGTGTGCATCAGAAAGAGTGTTGCGTCTCGTGCACCTCCACGTAGAGACTGGAGACGGACGCAACCCTCTCAACCGAAGTCTTCTAAGTCGAAGCCGGATCTGAGGACCGTTCTTCAGGCGAAGAAGACTTCGGTTCAAAAAAAAAAAAAAAAGGTCCTGATGTTCATGCATCAGGCCTGTGAGGACAGCCCCGACCGAAGTGGAGCGGTGTACACCTCATTATACGGTGCCCGTTCCATTTCGGGGTCCTCACGAGACCGTTCTGCCAACCCTGCCACCCTCGGTGCTTCAGGGCGCAGCGGTCTCCAGCGAGTCGCTGATGCTATGCTGCGGCACAGCATCGGTTTCGCGCCCTCTGAGGGGGGCCTTAGAGCGGCCAGTTCAGGTAGTTCCTGCCATTATGTTTCAGGCTCCGGAATTGGCTGTCTCGATAACACCAGAGACCAGCCTCGAGAGGCTGGTTCCCTTAGTAAATTTTCTGGCAGCGTGGAAGCTTCTGCCGAATATTTCTCATTGGGTCCTGCAGATTGTAGAGAAAGGATACAGAATCCAGTTTGGTTCTCGTCCTCCTCGTTACAACGGGGTGCTGCCCACAGTGGTGCATCCCGAGCAGGCTCTGGTAATGGAGCAAGAGGTAAAGGCCCTGTTAGCAAAGGAAGCTATAGGCCAATTATATGTTTGTAAACATTCGGGATGCGCGCGCAACATGGTTGCAGAAGAGAGAGCGCGGGAGAGGAGTTAGCTAGCAAAATAATACGTTACGTTATACATAGTAGTTAGATATCAACATTACATTTTATATTGATTAGATGGTACATATTTAAAATGTTCTCCGCGTACTACAACAGCTTTTCGCCCAGCGATAAGAACTGTTATGTTAGTTATAACTGTTAACTGTTAACTGTTAAGCTTACCTTAATGAGTGGGATACGTCTTACAGATCCGTTTGCCATAGAGCCTTGTCAATGGTCAAACGACGAAACGAAATGGCCAAGCATTCAGTGGCCAGAAATATATAATTACCTGATCGACACTCCAAGTGTTTATACCCAGGAGAAGTTGAAAGCTTACAAATCTCTTGATGCCTATAATTTTGTTCTGTGTGGTCATGTCCAAGACATACAACTTCATGATTACAAAGTTCAAAACTTCGTTGTGCTTAAGACGGAGGTTCTGCCTAGTCAAAGACAGGGTAAGAAGACGGAGTTGTACAAGGCCTGGGTTATCGTCAACAAGACCAACAACTGTATTCTGACTGCAAACTGCACCTGTATGGCTGGGTATGTAACATAAGACATTTATGAAATGATATTACATTTTATTATTATTTATCCAACCCAGTATTTGTCAGTAAGATAATCTAACTCAATTTCACTGCTTATTTGCTGAAATCATACAGCTGCTATTGACATGTATAGCCTAATGCACCACTTACACCAATGTGTTTCATTCATTAGATAGCTAGGAATAAATCATTTTGTGCAGGTTAGGGTCATGCTGCAGCCATGCAGCTGCCCTTATGTTTAAAGTTGAGCTGTGGGTCAGGATGGGAAAGACGGAGAAGTGTTGTACTTCAGGGACAAATATGTGGCTCCACTCATCCAAGAGATAGGTGAAGCCAGCCAGACTGAGTAAGATCAGCTTCAGTAAGCCTAAGAGGACAGACACCCAACTGCAGCCAGCCAGAGCAAAGCTTAGAAAGAACAATGTGAAAGGTAGACACAATCTAAATTTAGACAAGATCAGGCCATGTGTGACAAGATCAGGCCATGTACATATAACAAGTTAACAGCAGGTATAAATGATCTATTTATAATCTTATATTTATAACTTTTTTTAAGCCATTACTATCACGTCATTCATATAAAAATGTTATAACCAGCACCAAGGTACCATTTATAACATATGTAACCAGCTGTAGTTGCAATTTGTATTAAAATAAGTTATCTAACTTATATTTTATTGTGTATTTAGAGCTGACAGATGAAGACATAGCATAATATATTTATAACCTTATATTTATAACTTTTTATTAAGCCATTACTATCACGTCATTCATATAAAAATGTTATAACCAGCACCATAACATATGTAACCAGCTGTAGTTGCAATTTGTATTAAAATAAATGTGTATTTAGAGCTGACAGATGAAGACATAGCAGATCTGAAAGTCTTGGCACCTAACGCAGCTGTGCTTACTAGCATGGACTTCAGTGACACTGATTCTGCATCCGAATCCGACACAGAGACCGGAGACCTGCCAGAGCCACTGGTAGCTCTGTATGATGTCACTCTGAGAGGCCTCTGCCCAAATAAAATACAAGAGAGAAGTGAAGATACCTTTGCAAAACTGGGGCGAGAATTACCTAACGAGCAGTGTGTGAACCTTGAGTTTACAACTAGAAACCAGTCCCAGTCTCAGGCCTGGCACACACACAGAACTGGCAGGATAACAAGCACAACCCTACATCGTGTCTGCACTGTAGAAACCGAAAAGGCAAAAACAAACCTTGTAAAACAGGTTATGCACTACAGCAATCAGGACTTGTCCCATGTCCCAGCAGTACTTTGGGGAAGAGATATGGAGGACACAGCCAGGAGACAATACACAGAAATAATGAAAACACATCATCACAACTTTGACGTGGAACTCTGTGGTCTTGTTGTGAGGCCTGACAAACCACATCTTGGGGCATCGCCGGATGGAATGGCACACTGTACCTGCTGTGGGAAAGCAGCTGTAGAGATTAAGTGTCCATACAAATACCGTGATGGTCTGATGGGGAGCAGTGAGGACACACAGTTCTGCTTAAGAAAAGCACTACACCTAAAGAGGAATCATGAATACTATCATCAAGTTCAACTTCACATGTTTGTATGCAACATCCAGTACTGTGACTTCGTAGTGTGGACAAAGCAAGATGTCACTATCAATCGCATCAACAGAGATGAAGAAATGCTGCAAGCAGTCCTGCCGAAAGCTGAAGTGTTCTTCAAACAGTGTGTTTTGCCTGAGCAGTTAACGCGCCGCATGGATCCACTGATGCAAGCACCTACAGTCTGCCCACACTGTGAAAGACCAGACTTTGGGATGATGATTGACTGTGCAAAGTGCAAGAACCATTTCCACTACACATGCGCCAGAGTAAGGAGAAAGGTTGTGGAGTGGTACTGTGAACAGTGCAAAAATTAATGAGTCAGAATGAAGTGTAAATAGAAACAAATTATTTAATAGACACTAGTATTTTACATCGAAGCACAATCAAATAAAAACAATGTACAGCAATAATTATTACCAATATAATCAATTATAAATACATTAATATAATAATAATAAATATAATATAAAATGTATACAGAAAATCTGATTATCTGTATTAATTGTTCTTCTATTTTATTTATGTTTTGGGTCTGCCCTTTTTTTTTTACTTGGCAAGGCTGCTATCACTATATCAGTTTGGTTTTGATAATACTGTTTTCTCTGACATTTTCATTTGGACTATGTTAATATGTTTGTTTTGTTTTTTCAAATTAATTACATTTTTGTTGTTATTGTTAAAATTATTATATATATATATATATTATATATGTACATATGTATATTATTACTCATAGTCTATTAATGTAATTTACTTAATTGTTCAGTGATCCTTCTCTGCTTTGTTGCAGTCACCACCACCTAAAAAATAATAATTAAAAAAAAAAAGTTAACCACTTCAAGTTATCTTCTTGGGACTATGCATTTACAGAGGTTTGTTAATCCTCCACACACAATCACCATGTCATCTAAGAGGTCAACCTGTGTGAGTGGAATAACAGTTGTCAGAATTTTGAAGTTTTTCCATCTACCAATTACTCTTTCAATGTGTATTCTCACATTAGACAAACGCCTTGATGTGTCCACTTCTTGAGCAGAGAGCTGCTTCCTACCTTTGGTAAAGTGAGGGATCTTAAGGGTGGCACCGCGTGTGGCAAGCTCATCTCTGATGGTAAAACCACGATCTGCTAGAATCTCATCATTATGCTCTAGAAGGTCATAAAATCCAGACTCTGCTGTAATTTGTTTATCGGAAACACGCCCGCCCCAACCTGCCGACAGAAAAGTAATGGCTCCTGCAGGTGACATGCCAACTAAATATTTTACAGTGTTGTGGCTTTTATAAGTGGAGTACGTCTGGGCTCTGGAGGTTAAATTTGTGGGTCTGTTTATAAAAATTTCTGTGCAGTCAATAATGCACCTGCAACGCTTATATTTAGGTTTCAAACATTTTGGCATATTCTTTAATATTGCATACTTGCTTTGCCACTTAATGAGAGGTTTTAAAGTCGCAGACATGACAGGGAGCCAACTTCTCAAAATTTTCGAGACGTCACATTCTGTGACATTAAATCTAAAAGCAATATCCTTGTTGCTGAGTCCTAATCTTAGTTTCATTAGGGTACCTAATAGATGGTCCTCTAGGTTCATAGAGCTACGCACAACCTCTACACTGCCTTTAAGTTTCTGAATCAACCACTCAAAAATGACACTGGTCAGACCTGTGAAAAACAGAACATGCACCGCTTTGCTCTTGATAGAGCTAAAGGAAAACTGTGTTTTTCTGAGTGTTTCCTTTAGTTCCTCCTTCTCTGATTTCAGTTTGTTGATCTCTGAACGCAGGTTGACACACTCTGCAGAAAGTTGGCTGTACTTGAGTTTCAGCTCATCATGGAGAACCTTCGGGACTGTGGCTTCTGAAATACAGAGTAGATTGTTGTTGACTTCTAAAAGATGCACTGTTACTTGTTTTAGCTTAGATTTTCTCTATTATTTGATGTATATTTTCAGACAGCATGTGCTAAACAGAATCATTTTCAACTTTATTCACAACATAGTTATGCTGTATTGAAAAATGTATAAACAGGGTGACCTGATTCATCATAATAGTGACTGCCCTACATTAGTTAAAATGTTAGAAGTTCTTACCGATGAAAGGACCAGCACCAGGCTCCATTCTGCAGTAATCTGAGGACAGGCAAGCGGCTGAGGATTCTGATGCAACCTCATCTGTAACTTCTGTGGACAGGTGGATGTGATCTGTTGGTCTGTGTGTGGTTTCCTCTCTTGTTCTTTTCCTCTTAAATCTGATACTCAGAGAAGAGAGCAAGCAGTCAGGCCAAAATAGTTTAGTTGCTTGGTAGATCACAGAGGCTATCAGTTCCCCAAATGAAGTCAAGTGTAAATCACATAGAATCCCTCAAAGGACTTAACAAGAAAATGCAGACATAACAGAAACGATCTGGTCCAATAAATCCTCTTGGCAAAAATAATGTGACATTAAATTACTGCCCATAAATTCCCTGCTCTTCAATGCATGCAGAGAATGGATGGTGAGTAATGATGTGATCCCAGTGAGCAACTAAATGAGGTGAAAGTGACAATATTTACCTCTCAAGTTTTGCATCGCCTTTGTTTGTTTCACACTGGGTTGAGTAGGAAAAAACAGACGGGACAAAGTCAGGACTACTGAAGTCCATGGACACCTCTCCTGTACAAAAAAGTTAGGTCTGTTAGTGTTACAGTTAAATTTAGTCTGAGTTCGCTATAACCGCGTTATTAGCCAAATACTAGGTACATTTGCTAGATACTAGACTAGCTAGCTAACTGTCAGGTTAACTACCTAGCAAGACAACGTAACGCAACTGAACAAAGGTAACGTTAAATTAGCTAGTAATTTAAGCTAGCTAGTCTCAAACTCATACATTGTTCGTTATTCTATTGTTAGATAAGTGTACTTAATACATCAGAGTTTTTGTTGTAAACTAAATCAAGTGATGTGGGTGATTTAGCGCAACTTACCTGATATGAAGTGAGAACTGCAGAGTCGGGCGTTTTTAATTAGGTTGTCGTTCCAGTCGATTCTTCTGAGGGCTTGTAACCAAAGACGTCTGCGGTTGGCGTTAAAAGGAGTGTGAGTTGATGGTATTCGGTAAAACCTCAGACCTTTGTTTACAGATTTTCGATTCTGGCAACCTACTGCACAACACGACATTTTCCCGGGTTTGTTTCAGCGGCCAGCTTCTGCATCCGACATGCGCAGTTGCACCTGGGTGACGTCAGTGTGACGTAGTGTGATAATTCCCCTATTGAACAGGTGTACTCACCCGACAGAGAGTCGGGTTTTTACAGCCGTTATTTCATTGTTGCAAAAAAGGATGGGGGGTTGCGTCCCATTTTAGATCTTCGTCTGTTGAATCGTTCAGTACAGAAACTCAAGTTCAAGATGCTGACACTCAAACAGATCGTGACTCAAATCAGATCCGAGGACTGGTTTGTCACGATAGATCTGAAGGACGCCTACTTCCATATCTCCATCCTCCCTCAGCACAGGAAGTTCCTAAGGTTTTCTTTTGGGGGCAAAGAATACCAATATTGGGTTCTTCCTTTCGGTCTAGCTTTATCACCCCGCACGTTCACGAAATGCGTGGATGCAGCTCTAGCCCCTCTCAGGCTTCAGGGCATACGTATTCTGAACTACATCGACGACTGGCTGATTCTGGCGGAATCAGAGCAGTTGGCGGTTCGGCACCGAGGTGTCGTTCTCGCTCATATGCAGATGTTGGGGTTGAGGCTCAACGCCAAGAAGAGTGTTCTTTCTCCAGTACAGAGAACCACTTTCCTTGGTGTGGTATGGGATTCAGTGACGATGCGGGCCACTCTATCGCCCGTTCGTGTAGCTGCTATCCTGACAGCCACCAAAGAGCTAAAGCTAGGCCAGTCACGCACTGTGAAACAGTTCGAGAGACTGTTGGGTCTCTTGGCGGCAGTGTCCAACGTGATTCCTTTTGGCCTGCTGTACATGAGACATTTACAGTGGTGGCTAAGGACCAGAGGGTTCTCCCCGAGGGGAAACCCACTTCGTATGATCAAGGTCACGCGGCGGTGCCTTCGTGCCTTAATTATATGGAGGAAACATTGGTTCTTAACCCAGGGTCCGGTATTGGGAGCTCTTTGCCATCGTGTTACGATCTCGACAGATGCTTCCCTCACCGGCTGGGGAGCGGTAATGGAAGGCCGCTCGGTTCAGGGTCTGTGGAAAAGTCATCATCTTTCGTGGCACATCAATTGCCTGGAGATGATGGCTGTCTTCAATGCGTTGAGACAGTTTCTCCCAGACCTGAGGGGCCATCATGTGCTTGTACGAACAGACAACACATCAGTGGTCTCTTATCTGATCCGTCAGGGGGGTCTGCGGTCGCGTCCGCTCTGCAAACTGGCGCACCAGATCCTCCTGTGGTCTCTGGGGAAGGTACTCTCCCAGAGGGCAGTGTATATTCCTGGGGACCAGAATGTGGGGGCAGACATCCTGTCGAGGCAGGAGCTGAGGCCAGGGGACTGGAGACTCCACCCCGAGGCGGTGGAGAAAATTTGGGAATTTTACGGCCAAGCAGAGGTGGATCTGTTTGCGTCTCAGCACACGACGCACTGTCCACTTTGGTTCTCCCTTACTCACCCAGCCCCCCTGGGGCTGGATGCTATGGTGCAGACGTGGCCGAGGCTACGTCTGTACGCATTTCGAGCACTGGATACTTATGTTCATCGGACATCTTCTATGAGGAAGTCCGACCAGTTATTTATTTGCTTTGGATCACCTAAGAAGGGTCTTCCTGCTTCTAAACAGACGGTTAGCAAGTGGATAGTCGAGGCTATTTCACTTGCATACGAGTACTCTGACCATCCGTGTCCCTTGGTGGTCAGAGCTCACTCAACGAGGGGTATGGCGGCCTCTAAAGCCTTGTTATTTGGGGTCTCCCTCCAAGACGTTTGTGATGCGGCAGGCTGGTCCTCACCGCTCACATTCGTCAGGTTTTACAGTTTGGACCTGGATGCTGCCCCAGGTTCTCAGGTGCTTAGTGCTTAGTTCCAACAGACTGACACTCAGGTACTTGGAATTCTGGCGTTTTGGGTATTCTCGTTCCCAAAGCGTCAAGTGACGCATCACGAGTTCCCTCGAAAGGGAACGTCTCAGGTTACTACTGTAACCATAGTTCCCTGAGAAAGGGAACGAGACGATGCGTCACCCTGCCATACTTCCTGCTTCCCTGTGATCGGCTTGCTTCGACTTTTTGAAGCTAATGCCGCGTTTCACCGGGTGAGCCTTTATCCCTTCCTGGTCATGACGTCACCCGCCCGTGACGCTCATTCTTTCCATTGGACTAGTTGACATTGATGCTCAGACGCATGCACGCTGGGGGCGTTCCCAAAGCGTCAAGTGACGCATCGTCTCGTTCCCTTTCTCAGGGAACTATGGTTACAGTGGTAACCTGAGACGTTTTTGATGTAGTATCGAAGAACTTTAAGTGTAACTTTAACTTAAGCAAAGTTATTATTATAGTTTTTTTTTTTTTTTTTTTTTGCTGATCTGAAAAATGATCCAATCCGTGGCTCAAAACCCGTAAATGATCTGAACCATGAATTAGTTTTTATCATGAATAAGTCAGATGACACAAAGTCGGTTACTGGACTGATATACTTTATCTAGCACTCACTCAACACGTATATATCACTTACTTCCTTATTACACAGCTTACATCATCACAGAATACACATTACACTTGAATACATTACATCCCCCTTTTTTTTTTTTGAAATTCAACTTTTATCTCAACATTCTATATGCATTCACCAACACAAGCATTATTACTCAACTATATCAATAAACATTTACTCTGATGCCTTTTACTGAGTTTTACTGCATTTATTCTAGTAGTCTCTAAATCTTGAAGGAATTTGAACCTCTCTTCCTGATCTTGTGATGATGATCGGCTTGCTCTGACTCTTCTTGACATGTTTGCTTCACCACAGGTAAGTCTGGATTCATTTCTCTCTCCAGTGTTGCACTTGTGTTTGACTCAGTGTGTAAGTCATCTTGATCATTAAGTCACAGTTAATGAAAATTCTTGTTCTTTTGTCTTTAACAGATGCTTTCTGTTTCCTTTGTAGATATTTCCATCTGGTGTGCAAAGAATGTGATCTTGGCGAATCATGTTTCTTCAGAACTGCATTTGTCCTGGTTGTACCGTCCCTTTGTCTTCTGGTGATATGTCGTCATAGTAAAACTTTATTTTAGACTCAACAAATTGTTAGAAGTTGGCAGTTTGGTTTTCAACCCTGTTCCCATTAGAAGTTTTTCCGGTGACTTTCCAATGCCATCTAGTGGAGTATTGTTGTCACAATCCCCAGCTGAAGTGCAGTTGATGTCCACCAGAAGGCACTTCCCTCTTGTTCATTGTTATTCCAACATGGACTTTATTTCCCAGAACTCACTACTCATCATCTGTGATTGCTGTCAGCTGTGTATCATTAACCTTGTTAACTCTGCCTATATATATAAGCCCAGTTTATTCAAGCTTTCATTGTTAAAGGTAGTGGCAGATCAAGGCTTTGTGGAGCACTGAAACAATTGAATTAACAACCATTATTCATTTAAATTATACTAATGTCTAATTTAAATGTCTACAAATGTATAAAACTGATCAGGTAAAACCCACAGACACTTGTTCATTGGTTCTCAGTGACTCTTCATGTCATGATTCATGGGTTGACAGAGATCATGGCCCCCAGCGGCGAACCATTGAAATTTTGAAGTGTTTCGAAACGTTTCGCAACAGTTATGACGTAATGAAGCCTCGTTTACTGAAATATTGAGTCTGGCAGTTTGATACACGCTCTTTTTTATTACAGTTTGTTTTATTCGCTTTGGTACTATTTTCATATGTAAGGTGTACATTTTCAAAACTCTTAGTACAAAAATCCAAACTGATCACACTTGTAACGCAGCTAGTCATTCTTTCAAAACCTGATGTCATGCTTTCAGTCAGTTGCACATGTTTTCAGTCCACATAATCATTGTTTCAAACACAAGATTGTTGCAATATGTAATGAGAACATTTGGTTTAATCACCGAAACACAACAGTATGATCTTCTTTCAGTTTAGTACTTTTAACAATCAGTTCATACAACAGCAAACAATGCAAGATACATGTTTCAAATCAGCCTTAGAAGTGCTGAAATTAATATGCTACAGTAGCTATAAAAGACAGATTACACAGTTTTCACATAAGGCAATACACTTACATTACCCAACATTTACATAATCTATAATTTCCAAAATATCCATCATATGTGTAATCAAGTTCAGGATCAATGAAGACATCCTCTACAATCATTTGGGCAAATTATGTAGTTTTTATTTTTCAGATATAAGGTAGGCCTATACTTTCTATAATGAAATGTAACTAAAGAAGAACAAAACAATAACATTTAGTGCACACATTACATTACTGTAATTTAGATCAAGCCTGTCTTGAGCATTTGGCCATAGATTCTCGTCCACATCACAATGAATGTTATCATTGTTCATGCACCTTGGAAAACACCTTTTGGCGTGACGAATCCATGCTTGACATTGGTCTACAGTACACTGATGTCATCACATGCATCATCCATGGCCTGAAGGAGGGTGGCACGCTCCAGGGATTGGCGATCATAGACCTGCCACCTCCATGCTGAAAGAAATTCCTCAATAGGGTTGAGGAAAGGAGAGTATGGAGGCAGGTAGAGGGTCATGAATCGGGGATGGGCCTGAAACCATGCTTGAACTACCTCTGATTGGTGGAACCTGACATTGTCCCACACAATTACATAGGTGACCCCTTCACCTTGACAGGCCGGCTCAATTTCATTGAGAAACTCAATAAGATGTGCAGCATTATAGGAGCCAAGTAAATGGCCTACGTCCTACGACACCATCTTCAGAGATAGCTGCGCACATGGAGATGTTTCCTCCACGTTGTCCAGGCACTTGGACTGTGGCCCGTTGGCTGATGATGTTCCGTCAAGCACCATAACCCTCTAAAAAATATATTTTGGTTAGTTCTTTTAACAGTGTTGTTCCAATATACATATGACGTAAGTGATGCATCAAATAGTAACAGTAATACAATATTTAGTGCTGTACCTGAACATACTCAGCCCTTAGTTGAACATAGAATTGACAGTTGATCTTTTTAGATTTGGATCAACTAATCTGGCAGCCTCTGCCATAGTAAGGCCTCTGTTCACCACATGATCAACGATGATGGCCCGGACTTCATTAGACAACAGTTCTGCCTCCCTCTCTCTGATGACCAACCCTTTGACAGGCCCCATGCCCACCTCTCTGACCTCTCTGTTAGTGCCCATGCTCACCTCTCTGACCTCTCTGTTAGTGCCCATGCCCACCTCTCTGACCTCTCTGACCTCTGTTGGTGCCCATGCCCACCTCTCTGACCTCTCTGACCTCTGTTGGTGCCCATGCCCACCTCTCTGACCTCTCTGACCTCTGTTGGTGCCCATGCCCACCTCTCTGACCTCTCTGACCTCTGTTGGTGCCCATGCCCACCTCTCTGACCTCTGTTGGTGCCCCTGCCCACCTCTCTGACCTCTGTTGGTGCCCATGCCCACCTCTCTGACCTCTGTTGGTGCCCATGCCCACCTCTCTGACCTCTGTTGGTGCCCATGCCCACCTCTCTGACCTCTGTTGGTGCCCATGCCCACCTCTCTGACCTCTGTTGGTGCCCATGCCCACCTCTCTGACCTCTGTTTGTGCCCATGCCCACCTCTCTGACCTCTGTTGGTGCCCATGCCCACCTCTCTGACCTCTCTGACCTCTGTTGGTGCCCATGCCCACCTCTCTGACCTCTGTTTGTGCCCATGCCCACCTATCTGACCTCTGTTGGTGCCCACCTCTCTGACCTCTGTTGGTGCCCATGCCCACCTCTCTGACCTCTGTTTGTGCCCATGCCCACCTCTCTGACCTCTGTTGGTGCCCATGCCCACCTCTCTGACCTCTCTGACCTCTGTTGGTGCCCATGCCCACCTCTCTGACCTCTGTTGGTGCCCATGCCCACCTCTCTGACCTCTGTTTGTGCCCATGCCCACCTCTCTGACCTCTGTTGGTGCCCATGCCCACCTCTCTGACCTCTCTGACCTCTGTTGGTGCCCATGCCCACCTCTCTGACCTCTGTTTGTGCCCATGCCCACCTCTCTGACCTCTGTTTGTGCCCATGCCCACCTCTCTGACCTCTGTTGGTGCCCACCTCTCTGACCTCTGTTGGTGCCCATGCCCACCTCTCTGACCTCTGTTGGTGCCCATGCCCACCTCTCTGACCTCCCTGACCTCTGTTGGTGCCCATGCCCACCTCTCTGACCTCTGTTGGTGCCCATGCCCACCTCTGCCCACCTCTCTGACCTCTTTTGGTGCCCACCTCTCTGACCTCTGTTGGTGCCCATGCCCACCTCTCTGACCTCTGTTGGTGCCCATGCCCACCTCTCTGACCTCTGTTGGTGCCCATGCCCACCTCTCTGACCTCTGTTGGTGCCCACCTCTCTGACCTCTGTTGGTGCCCATGCCCACCTCTCTGACCTCTGTTGGTGCCCATGCCCACCTCTCTGACCTCTGTTTGTGCCCATGCCCACCTCTCTGACCTCTGTTGGTGCCCATGCCCACCTCTCTGACCTCTGTTTGTGCCCATGCCCACCTCTCTGACCTCTGTTGGTGCCCATGCCCACCTCTCTGACCTCTCTGACCTCTGTTGGTGCCCATGCCCACCTCTCTGGCGGATCCCTTGTCCACGAGCTCTTCCGATTCATTGCTGTCTATCCTGCTCCATGTTGAAAGAAATGGCCAGTGTTTACACCCGCACTTTTTTATATAGTAACCAATTGTGGTTACCACTATGGGAAATCAATTAGCAATAACGAGTATTCATCATGTGTGGTTACACGTAATTTATATGTTCTTACAAACGCACATTTTATTTCTGTATTTCTCAAAATTCCATATACTGTATATTGCTGAAATGAAAATCTATAGGTTTACCAAATGATTCATTGATTAACCATTAAGATCAGTTGGATTAAATAATAGACAACTGTATTAAACTGAACAAAAAGAGATGCAAATCAAAAGTTTGAGAGTAAAAGCTTTATGAAAGGCAGTTACTATGAATGAAACAATAATGTAGATGAAACACTTATTTTGTGTTGTGAAAAGGATAGTTTGTGATTTTGTGAATTGTACTAACACAATTGAAAACATGATGAAATGTTTGAAAAAAGTGCACTTTTGATGATCTGTTGTGATATTAGCACCAAGAGTTTTGAAAATGTACACCTTACTTGTGAAAATAGTACCAAAGCGAATAAAAAAAACTGTATTATTCGTTATTTCAGACCCATGGGTCCATATCAAAAAAGAAAAATTCATACAAACACACATATAGTATATATATATATATATTTTTTTTTTTACAAACAACAGATACATTTTAAAAAACGTACAAGCCCTCATTCCACTGCTTCCAAAAACAGGAAAAATACTTTGTATCACTTAAAGGTGGGGTATGTGATTTTCTTTTTTGACCATTTTTTCAAAATCACTTGAAATCCTATTCCTAACCCACTTACAGCCACTGAGTTAGAAGCACTGAAATGAAAATTAAACAATTTAATCATCTGTGGAATGGGCAGGACTCGAAAAACTCCAGCCAATCATTTCCAAGACCACCTAGAATCATTGGACAGTCAGTGCGTTAATCAAACGGTCGTACCATCCCCCCCTCCCCCTCACGCGCGTGTCCGCTTCGTGCGCATACTCAAAGCTTGTGACCTAGTCACAGTAAGTGCAAGTGCAATCTCGCGCATCTGAGTTTTGCAGTTGCATGATTGCGCGTCCATGTTCTTCGAATGGGTGGAGTCAGGGCCAGCGTTGGAGGACAGAAGGGAGGACCTTTTGAGTTGTGCATTTTCAAAATCTGCCGGCCGTTTTGCAAATCCCATACCCTACCTTTAATGTAATATTATTTAAGACCATTATGATACTATTATTTTAATCACTCAACCAACACATGAAGTTGTACATATACTTCCGTAATACAGCATGCAAAGTTAGATACAAACATTTGGCTTGCACTTGTCCACCTTGGGACCTTAAGCAAAATTCTTAGCGCATCATTAAATGCCACCTGGAGCTTTTTCATTTTAGGTTTAGTATATTTACACCACAAGTGGGCTGTATAAGAGAAGTACAGTATGCCCTAAATAGAGCTATTTTAACATCATCTGTACACACATAAAATTTACGACCCAACATATTAGCTTGCCCATACAACTTACAGCACTGACGCTGCACGTCATCGTCATCATTTAAATCATTTCTAATGATGTGACCCAAGTATTTAACTTTAGTTACCACATTTAAAACTTGGTCATTTATACAGAAAGAAGGAAAATTTGGTAACGCTTCCTTTTACAGTCCTGTTACCCATGTACATACTATGTAGCCTACTTATTATAGTAATTACAATTACTGGGTAATAACTGGGTACTAACCCTGAACCTACCCCTAAACCTACCCCTAACCCATGTACTTACCTTATATTAGCCAGTACTTTCTAGGTAAGTACACTGTAAGTACATGTAAGTACTGTACTGTAAAAGGAAGCGTTACCGAAAATTTAACTTAAGGTCCTCTTTGGTTTTAACAATCATGACCACACTCTTTTTAATATTAAATTTAATATCATGCTGCACACAATAACTTGAACATACTTGAAGCAGCTGTTGTAATCCTGCACTATAAGGAGACATAATAACTAAATCATCAGCATACATCAGATGGTTAATAAGACTATATCTGTTACATGGCAGGTTGAAACAGAAGGAAGCAGGATCCAAATGCAGCAGTAGTACTTTTAAAATAACTAAGACTAGACAGACTCAAAAACTCAGACATAGAGAACAACACAACCAACATCTAACAACATCAAGAACCCACAAACACTGTAACAAGACACAGGGTTTAAATACAGAGACTAACAAGCTAAACAAGATGACAAGAGGGCGAGGTTAATCAGAAACACCTGGGGATACTAATAATCTAGAAAAACTACAAAGGACTACAAAACATGACACAGAACAGGAAATAACTAAAGTTCACACAAGACAAGGGAAACACAGACAGGAATCATTACAACATCACATATTACACATCCAGTCTTTTAACTCTATTTAACTCTATAGAAAGACCATGTACAGGTTAAAAAGAAGAGGTGACAATATACCCCCTTGCCGAACCCCATTCGTCATATAAAAGGGTTCCGATACATTCTTACCCCACCGAACTTTTAAGGTTATAAAGAAATTACTTATCTGAGGGATATTGAATACAGATAAATATGTATTGTGTTGCGATCTCTGGCTTTTATAGGTCAGGTTTTTTTAATTCATCGGAAACTTCCGTTGGTGGCGAGCTACCCAATCGAACGCTAGTAGGCCGCTGTATATGAGCTGTATCATTCAGTTTCGTTCCGACAAACGGGGCACTACATTTTCTTTTGCTCAATATGTTCAACGTTAATAAAAGGTATCCAAGCAAAAAGTTCTCCACGCATTATCCTGCAGTTAATAAGAAAAGTGTAATTTATTGGCGCACTAAATTGACTGCGTATTGAGACATATAAAACTGTTGAGCTAGATTTTCAACCAGTCAGCATCGAAAATGTAAGTAGGTCACAGCCAAAATCAAGCTAATATCACTACGCACATGTAAACATGGAGGAGGACGTGAGCAGCACATCTTCATCTGATAGCGGCGATCAAGCTCAATTAGCACCCATAAAGTGTATTTTTTAGGGGTGTAACGATTCCCTCATGTCACGATTCGATACATATCACGATACTGAACTCACGATACGATATTATTGCGATACTCCAAAACATATGATAAAAGGTTAACAAAAAATGTTCTGTTGATTAAAATGCTAACTTTGATATTACATTGTGGGTTTAAATGAATAGGTTTGGACTTGGTGCTTGTAACCCAAGGAGAATGGTGACACCAGAATAAAAATATTCATGATTCTGAAGCTGAAAATACATAATTATTTTAGATGAATATGCTTGCACTCTGTCACTGACTAGATATATTTAAAATAATGTTGGCCACTTTTTACTGGTAACATCAGACATTTGGCATTATCAGGACCCACAAATATTCCCCCATTGCATTATTATACATTATAATCAACATTATGTATAGTAGTTTAATGTAGTACTGACACTAAAACTCTGAAAAAATTTAATTTATTCTCACAGTAATTTTTATTTTGGGGGAACTATCCACGATACATATTGTCACTATCCACGATACGTATTGTTGCATTTTTGTATTGCGATATATTGTGGCACGATATATTGTTAAACCCCTAGTATTTTTCATGTCGGAAAAGATGGTGGCAAAGTTCCGCAGCCCTAAAAGTTTTTTATAAAATTCCTACCTACAATACCTTTAAAATGCTATGACAACTACAAGTAAACCATTATAGTTTATTTCTTTGTAATCACTGAAACATAAAAATATTATGTTTCAGTGGACCACAAAGACAAAGGGGGGGGGGGGGGGGGATTAAATTTCGATGGTCCACTATTGACATTCTACTAACTGTATAGTAACTACATGTCAACTAACTCAGAGTATTAGTAGACTGCTAGGTTAGGGTTAATAGAGTTAGTTAACATGTAGTTGCAGTTACTTATAGTCAGTAGAATGTCTAAAGTGGACCATCAAAATAAAGTGTTACCTTTTTAGTGGCTGACAAATTTTCATATAGTGGCTGCCAAAAATCTATTTTGTGTTAAATATTTTCACATTAGCTTTATATAATTTAATTAGAAAAAAAGATTATTGTTTAAGTTGCATTTCTATTTTAATAAATAAAACAATGTACAAATACATTTCTCAAAACACCATAAATATATAGATTAAAAGGTTTTGTAGGTAGAAATTTTATAAAAAACTTTTTTCCAAATTTGTTTAAACTTTCTGTATATATCAATGCATAATTAAAATGTAAGTACTCTGAAAAAGAAAGTATAAAAATCGAGTGTCTGTAGACCTCTCACGACTGTTTTAAAGACAGCTCATTATTTCCATTCACTCCACCCCCTCGCTTCTGGGCTCCTTCCAAAGCCACACCCCCAAAACACATGAACGCGCGACTCCGACCGCTGAGCTGAAGACGCATTATTTACCTGAGACGAGCGGAGAGGAAGGAGCGCAGTGCATGTAGTGACATCATGTCAGAATCACATGTAATAAAAAAATCTAACTTTATCATTATGAAGATAAACAAATAAGATGTATTTTAGTACTCACTATCAAGCTAGCATATTGATATTGGTAAAGTTTAAAATATATATTTATTGATTCGCTAACGAGCTAGTTATCTATAAGGCAAAGCTAAAAACAGGTTGCATGATACACGTTTTTCCATTGCCATCATTTACACTGTGATGAAGATGAATTTCGTGTAACATTCATAACATATATGGTGTTCTGCATGTAAGAGTTTCCATGATGAAAGCATTGTTGACTCTGATGAGGACTGCACTCCAGAGACAAGTACCGCATCGTCAGCTCGAGGACAGATCCGGGGTCGAGGGATTTTTGTTTAAAAACAAAACAAAGGTGAAAAAAACGTGCAGGTAAACTTCCAGGTGAACATGTAAAAGAGTTAGACAGAGGGTAAATATAATTCTAAGAAAAGTTCCTGGATGCGGAGTAACGTTAGGCCTACTATCTGTTAAACATGTATTTAGTTATCTAAAGCAAAATTATGCACAATTCAACACTATATCATCTTGAGCTAGGCCTATATATTATTAATCATCTCTACTACGGCTCGCTAAGTAATGTTATGTTAGCTATATTAGGCAGCTACGTGTGCTAATGACACATGCTTCATGAAAACATAAAGAAAAAAATATGTATGATCAAAATACAAAAAGAAAGATTTATCTGTCCAGCGGAAATATAGCCATCAAGGCGTCACTTTTCAGCCCCTTGAGGTCTCTCAGTTCTCGCGCTGGAAAGCCACGCCGATATTGACACGCGTTTTATTTCGTTGTTTATCCAAAGACTTTTTGTTCATCACCTTTTCTAGTAACGTTACTGTCTTCCTTTTTTTGCCTGGTTTGCCTTCGCGAACTGCATATGTGAATTTTGATTCGTCTTTCTCTGCCATTGTTTTGCTATTCCTAGGTTCCTTGCCTCTTGAATTCCTCAAATCAAACGGATACGCGCAAGTGGGCAGGTCCTGTGTGGCAAAAGGGTGGTTGCCATGGTTGCGAGAGAGTGACAGTCGCCTAAGCCAATCCTTTGTTTCGTCCCGGATGGAAATAATGAGCTGTGTTTAGTGCAGATTAAACGGTCTACAGTCACTCGATTTTTATACTCTTTTTATCAGAGTACTTACATTTTAATTATGCATTGATATATACAGAAAGTTTAAACAAATTTGGAAAAAAAGTTTTTTATAAAATTCCTACCTTCAATACCTTTAATCAAAAATGTTCATTAACTTCAGCATTACGTGATACTATTTCAAAGTCATTTCCGGAATTTTGACAGATTATAAATTGCATTTACCTGTAAAAACAAACCTGGAAAGAGACAAGGATTTAAGGAGAATAACGAGAGATTATTCGTGCATTCAAGTGAATTATTAATAGAATATATCGTAAATTAAATTCGGTGGAACAGACCACTAATGTGCAGTAGGCCTATGTTGTCCTTTGTCATACTTTTATTGTTTGCTAATCACTGGGTGTGGAATAAAGTCTGTATGGCCAACAGAGATGTTTTCCACACAATTTGTATTCATCTGAAGAAAGAAAGTCATATTCTGAGAGAATTTTCATTTTGGGTGGAGCATCCCTATTTCTAGCATTATCAGAAACATAAAAATGTTATATTTCTTAGCCAAAAATTGCTAAAATGTATGATGAGTCTAAACCTTTTCTCCTGAGATCTCCCACTGGTAGTTGGCCGTTAAAGCGAGGCGCATGCGCAACTCCAAAAGTCCATGAGCGCAAACGATGACGCAATTAACATTGTAAATCTAGCCATTTTTTATTATTTTATTTTATTTATTTTTTTTACATTTCAACGCTATAATTGATATATTACACTTGTATTCAATTATAAAAAATAACAATTAGCCTAATAAAAAAATAAAATTTGTGAGGGTGATAGAGTAAAAAAAAAAATTCTCTTCTGACTGCCGTGATCAATCACTCTGGAAGACACGTTAACAAAAATTAACAACATGCGGAAAACAAGGGAAATTCATGTTTTATTTCCTGCAAGGGTTTAAAATTATTCTAACACACTTTAAATGATGGACACAAAATATAGTTTAGTTTTTGTTCGCTGCTATGCTATGTATCATCCACATGTGCATTTTGTCTAAATGTAGACTAGTCTACTGTACGATTGGAAATAAAAAAAATTTGCCCCTGAAATACATTTTGAAATATATTTTGCTATATGGAGGTTAAAACAAAAATATTTCACTTTCAAAAATATATTTCATTGAACTTTACTGTTTACAACATATATTAACCATATATTTAAAATATATTTTGGCCAAAAAAAAAATATATATTTTAATATATTATGTAGAATGTAAAAATGCAGACTCATCCCTTTCACCACAGCTTCCACTCAGAACATCATCACACATCCCGAACTGAAGCTTTACAGAGTATCTCGTTACATTATTCAGTGCAGAGTCACGTCAGATTCTGGTTGTGTAATTCACCACAGATGAACGGACATGGATGTAGAGCAGGGGTTTTCAATTTGTGGGTCGCAGATTGGGAAGCGGTGGGTCGCGCAGTCACTATTGGCTGCAGCTACATTTACATTTCATGAATGACACACACATACAGGTTGCACGATGTACCAACATTAAATAGAAATCGCTATATTGCTTAGTGCAATTTTAATTAGATAATTAAAGCTGCAAGCACCATTTAGCGGGGTTCAAGCATTTAAGGCCTTTAAGCACATAAGCATTAAAGACTTTAAGTTTTATTTAGCAAGCATTTAACCACTGACATCATAGATGGAAAATACCATTTACAGCCAATACAGGCAATTTACCATAGGAAATATATGGTTTTCAAAGCTTTTTGACAGTTATAGCGCCACCTATGGTCCGATCTCCATGCAATTTTGCATGCTTGTTAAGGATGTTATGGCACATATGCTCACCGAGTTTCGTGAAGTTCTGAGTTTTCGTTTAAATTCTTCCTGGAGAAAACGACATCAGAGGGTGAGCATTCTTTTAAGATAAGAATAATCAGTGTGAGATTTGATAGATCAAATAGCCTAGCCAAAGAGGCAGCATATAACATGTATACGTGTATGACAAGCTGTTGACATACGTGTATGACACGGTTGAAGAGTACCACAAAAGGTAGACTTATAATATAAAGGGGAAATCTATTATTTTATAGTAGAATACGAATTTATATAGACTGATCACCTAACTCTTGAGGACACGAGTAAAGGATAGGCTCTCTACTTACCGCGCGATTATCTTAATGTCCCGGATAGGATGTTGGATAATTGGGAACGGTATTAATCGTGATAATCCATCGCAACTCAAGGCTGATGATTGGTTTTGGGGGGCGGCGAGCCCAATTCCTTTCTACCCGGGCGTGCATGAAGAGGTCATGAGATCGTGGGAGTCTCCTTTGACTTTTCGCGACTGCTCAGCGGCCTCTTCCGCCTCCTCTGCCCTCGCTGAGGCCGTGGCCAAAGGGTACACTGGGTTTCCCTCCGTGGATGGTTCTGTGGCAACACATCTGTGTCCCCACAGCGCCTCCACTGGCCTGGGGACCCCAAGTGAAAAAAAGACCCTAAGCACCCCACCAATGCCTGTAGGTTTTTTGTCTACTCTGGTGGCAAAGACCTATAGAGCTGCGGGGCAGGCTGCCGCCTCACTGCATGCTCATGCACGAGGGTAGGGCTGATTCAGGGCTCATCCAAGAGCTGCGTGCCGCCACCGACCAACCGACCTTCCTTATATACCCACGCGGTGGGGCGGAGTTACGCTATGCAAATTCCGCAGACCCATGGGATTTCTTTGGCATTGGCTCGTTTTGTAATCCTCGAAGTTGATAGCCTTTCTAAGCGAAACCCCATTCGTCGTCACAGCGTACCTACCTACGTACCTACTAGGGGTGGAACGGTACATGTATTCGTATTGAACCGAAACGGTACGGGCGTCACGGTTCAGTGCACGAATTTACACGGAGAATACACGGTATAAAAATAAATAAAACTCGCATGCAAATTAATTAATGTAATGCGGAACTACTGTTAGATACGCGGGTTCTTTAAGGACACATAATCTGTACTATCGGCTTAGCTCTGAACGCGCGTTCACTTCAAACGTTGGCTTTATACGCGCGTCCTATTCGCTTTGGACTAGCGTCGAACTAGATGCGAATTTGACGCTCTATTCGCGTTTGGTGTGACTGCATAATGAACAGGCTGCGATGTCAATGCAATGCTGGAGTGTGTGTGTGTGTGTGTGTGTGTGTGAGAGAGAGAGGGAGAGAGAGAGAGAGAGAGAGAGAGAGAGAGAGAGAGAGAGAGAGAGAGAGAGAGAGAGAGAGAGAGGCGCGATCGCGATCGAACAGTGGAAACATAAAAAACATACTCCGTCATTTTGTTCAGATCATTAAACCCGCAAAGTGTTTACTTATATTTGTGTACTATCGTAATAAAACACAAAATTATGCTTTTGTCACACTGTAAACTCTTGTCAAACTGTAACCTACAACTGTCACCCAACCAAAATCACACACACACACTGTTTTAAAAGCAAAACATATTTATTTCAACTCCATTTCAAAACAGTCTGTGGGTCCCATCTTTTGGACATTCGTCATATTTCATTGGTTTTCATTTCTTGTCCTCGGAGCGGCGCTAATCTTACACATTCTACATTGATTAAAAAAAGAAAATCGAATGTGTTTTTAATGGTAGTATTATTTTATACAGAAATCAATTATTTATAATTCAGATGAGAATAATGTTACATTGTTAATTAATAATGTTAATTAAAATTAAGGAAAACAAATATATTGATCTGAAATATAGCAAAATAATTTTTAATTAATTCAGGTACAATTACCAAACATATCGCAAGGTCTTTTTGTCTTTTTATTAAATTAATTAATAAACTAATTATATAAAACTATTGTCAGTGCACTACAAATAAACTGGTTCTATGCCTTTATTAATAAAACCTATTTAAAAAATACAATGCCTTCTGCATTTTTGTTTTGCTTTTCCCTCCATTGTACCGAAACAGAATCGTTAAACCATGGTCACCACAAATTAATCACAGTTTTCAAGTAGGCTATCCTCTTTTTGGTTTGCAGCAGTTACTTTTGTCTGGTTTAGTTTAAAAACTGAGATATTTTGAGTGGAAACTGGTTTATGACAACTCATTCATTGAAATATGAGTGAAGGAGGAGTGTAAGTTTCGTTTTCACTAAACCGGATCCATCTAGTGAACAGAAACCTAGCGGCTTTATCAGTCTCATTCTGATCGCATCACTCTGCACTCTGCATTCACTCTCTGCATCAGGACCACTGAAGGTAGGAGATAACCGCATGTAGAAGAACAAGGTTTTGAAATGTTATTATTAATAATGTAATAGGCTATAATATAACTTAAACATAAATTATATGTATTTTTCTTTAAAAAGTAAAAAGAGAGATGATAATTGTTGTTGTTGTTGTTGTTTATTTTACACAAACTTGAATAAGCAATTTCACATTTTAGCAATTTTTAAATATATAGTCCACAATTGTTATTATTTTGTCTTCTGAAAAACATGTCTTTACAAAGAATCTTTAAAATGTATTTTAAGTGCATGCATAAAAAAATATGATGTATTATTTAACACAAATAAATAATTTTAGCATGATTTAAAGGACAATTTCAGGTAGGCTAATTTATAGAAATATAGAAAATATACTTTTTTCAACACTGGTTGAGTGAAATCCTTTTTTTTTATATAATTTCAAATATTTAAAATTTGGATTGACACCACTGGTTCTTGAGGAAAAGTTGTTCAGAATAAGATCTAACATGATTTGAACATTGAATGTTTTTTTGCAAGTGGTGCAGAGCCAAATGGGAGCTCTGTGGATCTAAGGGGTGGAGCGTAGGGTGTTGTTGCACCTTCTAGCTCCACTGATTAGGTCCAGAGAGAGAGAGATTTTATTTTTACAATCACTTCATTAAAACATTTGTTCTTCAAACATTAATATCACTTTGCGCGCACACACACACAAACACACACTCAAAAAAAATTTTTTTTACATCAAGTCTTTGACAAAAACAATGTCTTCATCGTCAACTGGACACAGAGCATTATTACAACACCACTGAATTTTAAAAGCATTTATCGTACTCAGTTTATGCTAATTAAAATCAATAAGAATTATTTTAAAGGTGATACAAAGGAATTTACAGCAATAGCTCCATGTAAAATCCTCCATTGTAAATCACCAATTTTTTTTGTCACTGGTGGTTTGTAAAGTGCTCGCCAAACAGGCTGTTTCAGAATTAATCCCTAATTTACAATCCCTAAGTGCTTACAGGCCCGGGAAGGGAGACGCGGATTTCCCCATCAGGTGGAGTTAAGGCACAGCTGCATAGCAACCGCCCGTTCCACAGGGGAAATCGACTTATAACCATTAGCAGCCACGCCATCAAGAGTGGTGTGGAGCTACCAAGATGATTTCGGGCAGTAAAAGGTGCCATCCACGTCCTAGTGAGCTTCTCATGCACCTCCAGAAAGAAAATAACCAATTGTTCAGCCTCGAGGGCTCGGGAAAGGGTGGTAGGTTCCACACGAGCCCGACCCTCTCAGCGGCCCAGGAAAGCATAGCTATCATCTCCGGATCTGACACGGGCAATGCTGCGGAAACAGCTGATGCAATTATCGCATGTCAATGTGCAGTGGCTCATTTTAGTTACACTCGAAGTAGATTGGCCAAAGTGTGTTGTAGTTCATTATTGGACTCCTCATCCACCTTTTGCAGTCCTTCAAAACAATTTTCAGCATCTGGACCCCATTCCATCAGTTCAGATTTATAAAGGCCTGAAAAAAAATCTACAGCACAGCCACGTACTGTATGTCAGCAGGCTCAGTAAATGATTGACATGTAGCTGAGCATAAAGAATTAATAATTTTACTTTAACCTTTATTCATTCCCAAATTAAAAAAAGAATTTTGAAGGAGCATCCATTTGGGCCACAGTTTAAAAACGTGAGCAGACTAAAGCTCCTTGTTCTCTAACTCCCAACAGGTCTACCAACATCGCTTTTCTGGTCTTCAAGTCATCAATATGCTTTTTATTTTTTGTAGATGCTAATAAATCCTGAAAAAGTACAATTTCCGTTTATAATGTTTTTATTAGCCGCATTAACACACTTAATTAAAACACTGCACATAACTGAACTGTGATCATAAAACCCCACTTTATTATATTTTTTTTTAAAAAGATTAAGTTGATACTGAACACTATAAATTCTGTCAAGTCTTGCCAAAGAGATAGAATGTAGTCCAAGTGTACTCTCTAACAGATTCATAATTCCCCATATATCACATCAATCATGAGTTTCACTAAGTTTTATGAGTGTTTTCTGAGAAGCAGCATGTGGTTCTATTTGATTTCTACCTATTTTATCATTAGTGGTACAATTAAAATCTCCACCTATGAATAAAACTCTTCTGGATTTAAATCTTTCAAAACAGCATCCACCTTATTAAAGAAAATAACTATTTCTAATTGCTTTGTAGGTGCATATAAATGCATAATCATCATAGTGGTTTTCTCAAATTTGACCTTAACCTTTAAAAACCGACCGCTAATTACTTAATCAAATTCACAAGATAGAGGTAAAAACAAATTTTTTGAAAACAAAACAGCAACACATCCACTGATAGAGGATTTGTGACTTAGGACAATCTGTCCATCACATCCTCTTCTCCAGTCTGTCTCATTTTTAAAATCACTGTGTGTTTCCTGTAGAAACATAATATCAATTTGATTTTGCATAATAAACTCAAATAACGTCTTCCCCTGAGAGGAAACGAGACGCTGCGTCGAGACGCAGTGGGAATGCCCCTGCGTGATTGCGTCGTGAAGCTTGTGTATAATCAGTCCAATGGAAAGACTAGATCTCATAGGCGGGTAACATCATCACCAGGAAACTATAAAGCACATCTGAAAACAGACCGCATTAGCTTCTGATAGGCCGAAGCAAGTCGATCACAGGCATGCACCAGTCTGTACCACCAGTCTGACAGGCGGGTCTGTGACCAGTGCCGAGAATGGCTGCAGGACCGGACACTGCCTGCCTTCCATCCCCTACTCCCCTCCCCTGTTGCAAGTCTTGTGTGTTCATGTTGTGGAGTGTACTGATTGTGCTAATGTTGCTGAGGTGTTTTTTTTTTACTGTTCCCAAACTGTACTCCTCACAGGAGTATAGTCCGGGGATTGCCTTTTTTTCTCCTCACCTCTCCTCATGTTATGCTGTATTTTCTTCCTCAATGCTCTGTCTTCCTGTCTACCCCCTTGTCATATTGTATGTATGTCTGTATGGACAGGTTGATGGCTAATTTCGCTGGTACTTGTGACTAGTGACAATAAAGGCTACTACTACTACGCAGGGAGTATGGCAGGGAGACGCAGCGTCTCGTTCCCTCTCAGGGAACCAGGGTTACATAAGTAACCTGAGACGTTCCCTTTCAAGAGAATTCGAGCTGTGTTGAGACGCGGTGGGAACACTATACCCACGACGCCATAATACAAATGCCTTTTCTGTGTGACTGCGCACACTAAGAAGCAAGCAACCTAGACCCCAGAGTGGAGCCTAGATCCAAATCATAAAATCAAAGGTATGCGGTGAGAACCAGCCTGCCGCATCACAGATGTCAAGGAGGGAAACTCCCAATAATAAAGCCTTAGAGGTTGCCATACTCCTAGTAGAATGGGCCCGGACAGCCAGGTGAAAGCTGACCAGCTGCTTCATAAGCAAATGAGATAGCCTCGACTACCCACTTGCTCATTATCTGCTTGGAAGAAGGGTAACCTTTTCTTGGTGACCCGAAACAGACAAATAATTGATCCGAATTATGCCACATGGCAGCTTTGTGTACATAAGCATCCAAAGCCCGAACAGGGCACAGCAGATTAAGTTTTTCCTGATCTGGTGTAATTAAGGTGGAGGACAGAAGGCCTGCAAAACGATTGGGCCCGAAACGTTAGAAGGGACCTTAGGAATATAACCCGGCCTAGGGTGAAGAAAGGCTTTCATTAAACCAGGTGCAAATTCCAGGCACGAAAGAGCAACCGACAAGGCTTGCAAATCTCCAATTCTCTTGATAGAAGAAATAGCAATGAGAAATAAAGTTTTTAGTGTAAGGAACTTTTCTGAAACCTCTTCAATGGGCTTGAAGGGAGCCAAAGCCAGGCCCTCCAGTACAACGGCCAAATCCCAAGCCGGTGCTCTATTGCGCAGTGCAGGCCTAAGCCTAAGGGTGCCACGTAGAAAACTAGTAATGAGAGGATCTCTCACCAAAGATTGCACCACCCAGAGGAGTGTGGTAAGCAGATATAGACGCCACATACACATTTAAGGTGGAAGGAGACAACCCCACAGAGAAACGTTCTTGCAGATAATCAAGTACTGTACCAACAGGGCAGTTAACAGGATTCAGTTGGTGTTCTCCGCACCAGGCAGAGAACAGTTTCCATTTCAATGCATAAAGTCTTCTTGTGGAGGGAGCTCTAGATTGGAGTATGGTCTCCATGACCTCGGTCGAGAGACCTGATTCTATGAGCTGGGCCCCCTCAGGGGCCACGCCCACAATTTCCACAACTCCGGGCGAGGGTGATAAATCGTGCCCCCTGCTTGGGACAGCAGGTCCCTCCTGATTGGAATCTCTATCGGAGAACCGTCTAGAAGGGACACCAGGTCCGAGAACCAATCTCAGGCCGGCCAGTACGGGCTACTAACAATAGACGGGCCCCTTCCCGGTGAACCCTCTCCAGATCTCCCGGAAGTATAGATATCGGGGGAAAAGCGTACAGGTGTAGCCTCGGCCACAGCTGAACCATCACATCCAGCCCGAGAGGAGCTGGGTGCATGAGGGAGAACCACATAGGACAATAAGTTGTATCTGATGATGCAAAAAGGTCGACTTGAGCTTGACCGAAATTCTCCAAAAGGAGCTTCACCACCTCGGAGTGAAGTCTCCATTCCCCGGGCCTCAGCCCCGGCCTCGACAGGATATCTGCTCCCTGATTTAGATGCCCTGGAATATATACTGCACTGAGAGACAGTAATTTCCCTTGGGCCCACAGGAGGATCCGATGAGCCAGTTTGCAAAGATGACGTGACCTCAGAACCGCCTGATGGTTGATATTAGAGACCACCGATATGTTGTCCATGCGGACAAGCACATGATGACCTCTCAGGTCTGGCAGGAAGTGCTTGAGAGCTCGAAACATTGCGATCATTTCCAGACAATTTATGTGCCAGGAAAGTAGATGGTCCTGACAAAGACCTTTCGCCGAGCGACCACTCATGATCGCCCCCCAACCTGTGAGGAAAGCATCCGTCGATACCATTAGGCATCGACATGAAGCCACCAGCACTAGGCCTTGGGCGAGGAACCAAGGTTTGTTCCACATGACTAAGGCACGTAGGCATCGCCGCGTGACCTTGATCATGCGAAACGGATTTAAACAAAATCTGAGAAAAAGTTTCCTCTGAGAAAACCCCTTGGCCCTGAGCCACCACTGCAGGGGTCTCATGTACAAAAGGCGGCAGTCTCTGAAACTGTTTCACAGTGAGTGACTGGCCAAGTTTCACCACATTTACGGCTGAGAGAATCGAAGAAATATGTGTTGGTGACAATTGTGCTCGCATAGTTATCGAATCTCATACCAGACCTAGAAAAGTGTTCCTCTGAGACGGGAGGAGCACACTCTTCTTGGCGTTGAGCCTCAACCCCAACATTTTCAGAACTACATCTCGATGCCGAACTGCCATCTACTCGGACTGAGCCAAAATCAACCAATCGGCGATATGATTCAACACGCGGAGACCCTGGAGTCTCTGGGGAGCCAGAGCTGCATCCACTCATTTTGTGAAGGTGCGGGGTGATAAACTTAGGCCGAACGGAAGAACCCGAAACTGGTACGCTTCGCCCCAGAACTTCCTGTGGTTGTTCCCTGCCCATTCGCCGTTTCAGGGCCCCAGGTGTCAGCGTCCACAAACGATCCTCTGAGGAGGGTTGTAAAGCAGTCAGTTCGGTTGTTCCCTGCCAGTTCGCTGCTTCAGGGCGCCGAGTTGTCTGCACATCTCAACGATCCTCTGAGGAGGGTCGTAGAACAGTCAGTTCGGTTGTTCCCTGCGGTTCGCCGTTACAGGGCACCGAAGTGACCGTTCGACTAAATCCAGAGGCCAGTCTCGAGAGACTGGTCCCCTTAGTAGATTTTCTGGCAGCGTGGAAGCTACTGCCAAATATATCTCATTGGGTCCTGCATACAATAGAAAAGGGTTACAGAATTCAGTTTGGTTCTCGTCCGCCCAGATTTCTAGGGGTCCTCCCCACTGTTGTGGACCCAGAGCAGGCTTTGGTTATGGAGCAGAAAGACTCTTCTATGAAAGAGGGCTATAGAAAGGGTTCCTCCTCCCAGAAGGGAATTAGGGTTTTACAGCCAGGATTTCATTGTTCCAAAAAAGGATGGGGGTTGCGTCCTATTCTAGATCTGTGCCAACTAAACCGCAGGGTACAGAAACTCAAGTTCAAGATGCTTACACTTAAACAGATCGTGTCACAAATTCAGTCTGAGGGCTGGTTTGTCACGATAGACTTGAAGAGTGCTTGAAGGACTTCCATTTATCCATCCATCCAACATAGTATGCAAGCATGCCGCAGCCTGACCTGCTGCCGAATATGCTTTACCCACCAGCACTGAAGTAGCTTTTAATGGCTTGGTGGGTAACACCGGGGCTTTTAATGATGATGCTGACTCGGGAGAGAGATAGCTCGCAATCGTCTCCTCAGCCCGAGTCATTGTCATAAAACCAAAATCTTTAATACCCACAACATTACTGTAGTTAGATGTCTGAGGATTAAAAACTCGAAATGAAACCGGTTTATTCCACGATTTCGACACCTCAGTGTGGAGATCGGGAAAAAACGGCAGACCCCGGCGAGGAGGCTGTGATGTAGACGGTAAATATCTTTCATCTAGTAAACTCTTTCTTTCATCACACTGTTCCTCGGTTCCACAGACCCGAGACTGCATGCCCAATGGACATGGCCTGCCAGCCGGTGGGAGAGGCATCCGTGAATACCACAGCATGCCTGAATACTTGTTCTAGGGGAAGTCCTGCCTGTAGAAACGAAGGGTCCGACCACGGGCTGAAGGTTTGGCGACAGTTCCGGGTGATCTCTGGACTCGGCCGTGAAGCCAGTGCCGAAGCGGCTTCATTTGGAGCAATCCAAGCGGCATCACCGTGGCTCCGGATGCCATATGCCTCAGGAGCCTCTGAAAAAGTTTTAGTAGGGCCGCTGTCTTGCCTTTGAATGAATACAAGCAGTTCAACACTGACTGGATGCGTTCCTCTTGGAGTCACACTGTCTGGTTGAAATAGTCCAACTTCATACTTATAAAAGAGATCCTCTGCACTGGGAAGAGTTTGCTCTTTTCTTAGTTGACCCGAAGTCACAACAGGCTGAGTTGACTGAGCACCATGTCCCTGTGTTCGCACAACTGATCCCGAGACTGAGCCAATATAAGCCAGTCGTCGAGATAGTTGAGAATATGAATGCTGCGTTCTCTGAGCAGAACAATGGCTGCCTCTGCGACCTTTGTAAAGACACGAGGCGACAGGGACAGCCCGAAGGGTAGGACTTTTTACTGATATGCTCGACCCCAGAACTCAAAGCGGAGGAACACCTGTGTCGAGGAAGAATCGAGACATGAAAGTACGTGTCCTTCAGGTTGATCTCTGCAAACTAATCTCTGCATTAACATCTTGAACGGGAGCTTGTGCAGGCCCCTATTCAAGGTTCGCATGTCCAAGTTTGGCCGTAACCTACCGCCTTTCTTGGGTATAATGAAGTAAGGGCTGTAGAACCCTACCTTCATATAGGCTGGTGGGACATATTGTGTACACATATTGTGTACAATATTAGCAACACACACACCTGTCCCATCCACTCTTTAAAACAAAGTTATGCCACTGATAGTAGACAATTTCACGTGCTTTTGTGTCAAATTATCTGTAATCAGATTTGTTGAAGATGTGGTTTCTGTTCTTATTATAACAACTTCAACTCTTCATAAAATGGTTGAATCATTATAACAAGGGGAGTTGACTATTGTTTCCTTTTACTCTTGATCAAAACCACTTCACAAAAGCAGCATGATTGCAAAGACAGCAAAGTCCCCAAAAAACACTGTATTGAAAATATAAAGGCAACTTAGGCAAACGCACATAAAAACATAACATAAAGCTGTTGACTCTTTGTATAAAACTCAAAGAAAATAGTCCAAATAGAGAAAGTTCAAGAGTAGTAAGTCCGTGCAAGCAAAATATAAATAACAAAGACAATACTCAACAGTCCTGTCTCAGTCCTTTTCTGCTTTGGGGTAGGTAGGCAAATTAAAGTCCGGATAAAAAAAACAATGTCTCCAAAAAGAAAAAAAAGTATAAATCCACTGGTTCAAGGCCCCACAAAAAACAGGTTATCCTCCAGCTGGAAAAAAGTCCCCAAAGTATAGTCCACCATGTATATCCCACACCAGAGCGTGCGCAGATGAAACAGCTCCAACGTCTAATACACCAAGACTCTTCTCAGAGATCCTTTTTGGGCCACCTTTCCGTGAGCTTGGTTTGCCCCAAAAAAATAACCTGCCACCTCATAAAAAAAAACACCTTTCAAAATGGCCGCCCCTTCCTTTACCCTAGGCTCATCATAATAAGAGTCCTAAGAGTCTAACAAAAGTTCCCCCTATTCCCCATCCAACAAAAAAGCATAAACAAATGCTCAAAATCAACATACAGGCAGATTAGAAAAAATAAACGATAAACATTTTGGCATGGCACATATACATACAGTTTACAATATATATATATATTTTTTTTTCACCTTCAGTGAGCATCGTGCAGGGCTTTACTGTGGCAGTGTCACAATGTGTGCCAAGACATTTTAGAAATCCAAACCGGAAGATGTTTTACGGCCATGTCCAGGATAAAGAGCATGAATGGTCACCCAATAGACATGGGCCTACAGTTAGGGTGATATTAAGTGATTTACACCATGATATAATATTTTGGCCAAATTGCCCATAAGTCATTCATTCCCTGTGTGACTTGCAAAGGCTTGTGTTTCGTTTGGTCACACCACAAGGTGTCACTGTGGCCTCAGACCTTCAGCACTGGCACTCTGAGTCTGATTGCTATGTCTGAGGTAAAACACGCCCCCTCATTACCATATGGACAAAGCAATGTAAAAATAAATGAAAGTGGAAATAAATAAATGAAAAAATAAATAAATGTGGAAAAATTACATTTATACATAAGGAAATAAAAGTATAAATACTCTTTTTTTTCTTTTTTTTTTACATTTCTTTGTATATTTATATATTTATTTATTATGTCAGCTTTGGATTTCCATAAAGCTCATTGGCTCTGCAGTTAGTAGCCTCTATTTGTATCGGTGACAGATTAGCCTTCTTGAGCGTCAGTGAATGTTTGCAGCTTTTGTAATAGTGTGTGAACTCGTTCAGTTGTGTAAATTCAGTTATAATTTTCTGTTGTGGACTGTATGGAAAAATCAATTATGCTGTTTAGCTTATTCAAGGCAGTACAAAATAAAGAAATTCTTTAAATTTTTATGCTCCCTCTTATTGCTTTTTTTTTTTTTATATGATTAACATTTAGCTGTTTTACATACAAAAGCTTATTTTAAGAATTTGGAAGTTAATTGTTTTTTAAACAGTTTAATTTTTACCCACACAGGAAATGTAAAAAGAAGCAGAATGAGTTCAGCATCGAGGCAAAAGAAGAAAAAGTAGGCTAATATGGTTTTTCAAATAATCGAAAGCAAACTAACAAACTTAATTAAGCTAATTTTGTACTTAGTCTATTACACAATGAACCTTGAATTTGCTCTGTATGTGTTTTGTGCAGTTTGTGATAAACTTTACATTGTTCAATGCAGAAATAAATTTGGTGCGACGTCTCCACCATTCATTGATTACCTGAAAGAAATCTTGAGAAGGTACCCAGATGGAGGACAAATATTGAAGGTAGGCTAAAAGAAAAAGCAACAAAAAAAAAAGAAAGAAGCATTTTAGATGAACACTTTCACATCATTTTTAAATGGTATGTATCTTAAATATCTCATCATATCTGTCTTTAATATTAATCCTGTAACGCACCAGGAGCTGATCCAGAATGCAGAAGATGCAGGAGCTTCACGTGTGGTGTTTATTCATGATGAGAGGCATTATGGGACTCAGAGCCTGTGGACTGAAGAGCTCGGGAAGTATCAAGGTATTTGTGTTGTAAACACTGGAAGCAGATTTAAATCACATTAGACTTAAACTTTATAAAATTACTGTAGAGCCCGCAACAAAAGACATTACAGTCTAAGGTTTTAGATTTGTCCTCCTTCATGTCACAACCATGAAGAGTTTTGCAACTATACCTTCTGCCCTTTTTTTAATGGGAAAGGAGTTTTGAGTTCTGAAATTTACAGTATGATTTTATATTAAATCAAACTCTTTTTTCACATAGTCAATATTTCTTTCTTGATATATAGCCTAATGTGACAATGATATGTGCATCTATTTTCATATTTATTTTACAAATTCATTTTATCTTTCAGTTTATTGAATAAAAGTATAAGTGTAAAATATCAGCCTGCACTATTGGAGTGGATTGAAGCTCAATTGAAGCTCTGTAAATGTTGTGAGGATCATCTATTTCCATGGGAAAAAATATCTGATTGTTGATTGGATAACAGTTGATGATAATTGGCAGCTTAGGTGCTTTAGGAGCAACCAAAATAATAAATTAGACTCACTTTGCCATTAATAACAGCCATCTGTGCTTCTCCTCATTTGAAAAGCTCCGGTCACCAGTATTGTATCTCAAAACTCTTTGTATCTCAAAACCAGGTCAAAATCACAGTTTCGTCCTAAAAAAAATAAATGAGCTGAAAATAAAGGCATACAGTATGAGAGACTCATAACATAACTTTTGTCTGGCATGACCAGTATTTGCACAGATACTGAAAGTCTTTACTGTGCTATATGCAAAGTGTGTTATTTTCAAAGATGTTTGGCCATTTTTGTCTGATCATCTATTTGCATCTTTGCTCTGGCAGGACCGGCTCTCTATGCCTTCAATGATGCAGCCTTCACAGAGGAAGACTGGGAGGGAATCCAGAGAGTTGGCAGAAGCATCAAGCAGGACGACCCAACAAAAGTCGGGAGATTTGGGATCGGCTTCAACTCTGTTTATCATATTACAGGTGAAATACACTACATTAACAGATTGGCTCATATAACTTTTTGGGGTATTTTTAAGTGCCTGCTGATTAGAAATGCTATAATATAGCTTGAAAAAAAATAGTGCCTGTACTTTCCTCGATGGGTGTATGATTAAAAAAACATTTAATATATTGTCATATTTATTCATATTAATTTAGTAATAACCTTATATTAGTGTAATTGTCTAGATTGCCAATATGTTTGATCTGCCCTACATTAAATCATTCTTTATTTTGCTTTCTTTTAAAAAAAAAAAGAGAACATTGACAATTGTGCAGGGGTGGTAAAAGTACTCAAAAGTTATACTCGAGTAAAAGTATATATACCTAAATAAAAAAATACTCCAGTAAAAGTAGAAAGTCCTCCATTCAAACATCACTTGAGTAAAAGTACAAAAGTATCTGATTTAAAACATACTCAAGTACCGAAAGTAAAAAGTAAATATTCAAATTAACTGTAAGTATCAATAATTAAGCAGATCAATTGTTTTGGAAGTGATATGCAATGTTTTATTTGACCAAATGATAAGATTAGATACTGCAATTAAGAATGTTAGCTAGCTGTTTACAAGGCACATTTCAATTTGAAATCACCTGGCTAACAATAGTAACATTAAAGCAACACTAAAGAACTTTTCCTCTGCGTTCCCCCTACAGGTTAGAAGCGGCATTGTCCGTTACCGCTGTCGTAAATAATTTAGCCAATAAAACTCGCTGTTTGCATTGTTTATCCAGCACCGGCTTTAGAGTGAATGATGTCCAATTTTAACGCTTGCCGTAAAGCAAGTCAAATTTGTAGTTTTCTTATGTCTCATTCGAACTACAGAAACGCGACCCGATCTGGCAAACTTATATAGTGTGGTTCTAGCAGATAACTTATATAGGACCACAAAGCGAAGACATAAGTGCCTTTTACCCTGTTACGACTTGATGAACCGCTGAAACGATTTTGGAAACATTATTTTAAGGTAAAAAATCTTCTTTAGTGTTGCTTTAACGTCAACTCACCTCAATATGTTTTCTCAGATTTGAGGGTGAAGTTTTGAATGCTAAAATTTAATTCACCCGTGGCAGGCAAAGAAGACATTTCAGCTGATATTAATTTTTGATTTGATTTGATTTATTCGACAGTAAAAAATAACAATAAATGCATAACAAGATGCCATTACAATGACACTACACATTTATCAGAGCTGTCAAGGATAGCACAAGAAAGTTACGAAACTTATTTCCATTGTGGTCCTCGTTGTAGTCCGATAAAGATGGCAAGCAAGCCACAGATGACAATAGAGCACCTTGTACACTCAAACACACAAATACATACACATCAGTAATAAATATTCCTTAAGACTACATAAAAACTAAATCTGATTAGCTTTTAGCAACCATTCACCACATGCTTGCTTAAAGCAGCGATCTGACTGGCTTAACTTAATCTCAACTGGGAGTTTGTTCCATTCAATTGCTGCCATGTACAAAAAGGTGTTTTGCCCAGAACAACTCTTAAATCTACAAGGTACTATGTCTGTGGCACTGCTTCTAGTTGAGTAGCTATGAGAGTTCCTAATAAACTTAAAATAATCTTTAAAATACCTTGGCTCATTCCTATGCAAAATCTTTCTTGTTAATCTCAGTTTCAGCTGTCTCACCCTATTTTCGACTGACAACCACTTTAAATTATTAAGTTCAAAAGAACCAACATGTTTCCTATTATTAATGTTTAAAATCAACCTAACTAATTTATTTTGTGCTGTTTGGAGTTGTACTTTTATCCTCTTGGGGGTACTACTGTACCATGTAGTACAGGCATAATCGAAGAGTGGCTGAATTAGAGCATTTGCTAACATTAGTAAAGTTTCTTTATTTAAAAAATGAGCCTTAAGTGTCAGAAATTTAATTCTTTGGTTTACTTTTATAATAACTCTTTGACCCATACTTTTGCCACTCAAGGAACTATCTAAGTCACAGCCTAAATATTTAACACAATTTTTAACTTCAATCTGGGTACCACCCACAGAAATGCTAAACTCAGGAGTCCTACTCAACCTTATTTTTGAACCAAATAAGATAGATTCAGTTTTCCCTAAATGCAAAGACAGTTTATTCTCAATCAGCCATTCACTTATATTATTTAACTCATCACTTAAATGGTTCTCAATAACTTTTATATCCTTATGAGAGAACACCAAGGCTGAATCATCCGCATAGAGAAAGAGATTACAATTACAAACAGATTTCATATCATTTATGTACAAAAGAAACAACAATGGACCCAGGACACTACCCTGTGGCACCCCACATGTTATTTCTCTAGCCTCAGACAGAGTGCTGTTAATATCAACTCTTTGATACCTCTCAGTCAAGTATGATCCAATCCATTCACATGCCATACTGTTAAACCCTAGAGCTTTTAGTTTAATCAGCAAAATCCGGTGGTCAACGGCGTCAAATGCTTTCTGGAGGTCTAACAATACCATGCCACAGAGTTTACCCAAGTCGATCTCTCTTCTTAAACAGTCTGTCAAATACAATAAACACGTATCCGTAGAATAGGATGTTCTGAAGCCAGATTGCAATTCATAAAGCAAATTATACTTAATAATATAATCATTTATTTGCTCTTGTATTATTCTCTCCAATATTTTTGATACAACTCCCAAAATCGAAACTGGTCTATAATTGCCCTCTTCTAATTTACTCCCTTTTTTATATAACGGAACAACCCTAGCAAGTTTCAGATCTTTTGGAACTCTACCTGACGAAATTGAAAGATTAAAAATATGAGTGAGATAAGGAGAAATATGTTCTGCAGCATCTTTTAAAAATCTGGCAGGTATTTCATCTAGACCAATTGCCTTCGAACACTTAAGTTCATTTAATAACTTTAGTACCTTATCCTGTGAAACAATAGAAAGGCCAAAAGAGTCTGCTACCACTCCAAGCTTAGAGTAATACTGAAACATGACCTCACCATCATATAACCCAGGTTTTCTAGGCAGTTTTTCAACTAACTGCCCTGCTATGGAAGTAAAAAAGGAATTAAATGTATCTGCAACCTTTAATTTATCAGAAGATACCTCCCCATTGATGTTAAGGCAAATATTATTTGTCTTTGTCTTAAGTCTATTACTGTACCCAATTTGTTTCAATGACTGCCAGAGTTTCTTTGGGTTACTTTTATGCTCAGTTAAATTGTCCTGAAAATATTTCTTAGCTTCTTATAATTATCTAAGTCACCCTGCTCCTTACTCTTCTTAAAAACTAAAAAGGCTTTATTTCTCTTACTGATTGCTTCTAAAATGTCACCATTCATCCATGGCTCTGACCTCAATTTTACTCTAATAGTTTTTAAAGGAGCAACTTTATCTACTGCTTTTAAGAACATATTTTTAAACTGCTCCCATGCTTCGTCAACATCCAAACATAACACTAAATGCCAATTCATTGAATTTAAACACTCAATAAAGACCTCACGACTGTATTTTTTTAATGACCTAATCTTAATTGTGTTTTGTTTCTTCAATGCAACTTTATACTTTTTCCTTGTACAATAAATTAATGAGTGGTCACTCATAGTACAATTTACGACCCCACTCTGGGAAATCATAGACTGATCAGATACCAAGATGAGATCAATCACAGTTTGACTCAATTTAGCCACACGTGTTGGCTCTTGTATTATTTGCTGTAAATCCAAAAACTGGCAAAATCTATTTAAGGCTTTGAACATTCCATGATCCTTGTTAGAAACATCAGTATTAAAATCACCTATCATTATAACATCACCCTTATAATCACTGCCGGGGACAGAAAATTCTTCCAACAACTGATAGAAATTATTCTGATCAGGAGGTCTATACAGAGCCCCAATTAATAAAGGCTTACTTTTAGTTAAATGTACATCCAACCACACAGCTTCAATAAGATCGTGATTTAAATCCATTCTACGATTAAAACAAATATCAGCCCTAATATACACACACACTCCACCCCCATTTCGATTTCGATCTTTTCTTAAAACAACATAATTTTCAATTTCAATTTCTGAATCACTGATCGAGGCATCCAGCCAAGTCTCTGAAAAACACACAATCCCAACTTTACTATTACACATCATCAATCTTATCTCATCTAATTTGGAAAGAAGACTGCGAACATTTAGGTGTATAATGTGTAGACCTTTGGTGAAACTGAAGTCCAGGATCGGAGGCTCAGCTTGTAGCTTTTCCCCCACGGAAGAGCCAGCATGAGTCTGTGCAGTCCGTTCTGTGTGTCCCCTGCCGTCAGCTTCCAACTGATGACCACTCCGTTGGCATAGCCCGTCCGATGGTAAAGAAATTCCCCCTCGCCAGGGTTCTTCTGAGCCGTCCATTGTTACTCCCACAGAGAGGTATTCTCCGACCTCCACGTGCCCACCGGCTCGTTGTTCCAACTTCTCCTCTGTCTCCGCCATCACACACCTGCCGTCCAACACACCCCCTTTCCAGTGCAAGCTACTCTCAAAGTCCGCCATCGCAAAATCCCCGTTCCCCCGAAGAGATTGATTTTCAGGCCCAGGGCACTGATGAATGTCTCCCGATAGCAAAAGGCAAAGCGATATAATCAGCTTATCTCTCCTGCGTTCTCTGTGAACTATGCCATGTGTGTATTTGTCTGTTGAGTACCTCCAAGAATTCGCGAGGATCACGTTTCGTCCAGCGCTTAAACTCTTGCAACTGCCAAGCGGTTTTAGGACATATTTCCATTTACAAACTTGGACATTAAAATTTTGATGGTTTAAAAAGTTGCAAACAAAAGAGTATATTAAGAGGGCTACAAGAGCACCTGTAGCACCCGTAGAACTTGCCGCCATCTTGTCTATGTCTATTCTGCTTTTGATCCTCTCTTTCCTCCCTTGACTTCAGTGAATTCGAACATATCATTGATATATGGCCATTGGTGATCCCTGTCGGAAATCTTGGGATCATTGCTGGCAGCGAGAGCTGCACCTTCACCGGTTTCTACGGTCAATGGTGAACTGACTGATATGGGAGCGTATACTGGCAAAGAGCTTGCGTGTTCTTTTTTTAAAAAGAAAAACAAGTTTTTCATTGGTTTGGAAAGCCAGTGTAATAAATACTTGGAGCGGGCATGGGGAAATGTATTGGAGTAAAAAGTAAACTTTCTCCTTACAATTGTAGTGGAGTAAAAGTGAAAGTAGATGCAAATAAAACATACTCAAGTAAAGTACAGATCCCCGAAAAAAATACTTAAGTAAAGTAACGAAGTATTTTTACTTCATTACTTACCACCCCTGCAATTGTGACTCTGTAATGAAGTTAGATGTTATGGGAAGGAGGAGGCGGGAACCGGTGAACATTTAAAGATTTTAATAATAACATAAATCAACAACAAAATGAAAGTAAAAGAAAGTCACATATAATAAAACAAATAAAACACAAGTCCAGGCCTGTTCCTCTCTCGCTCTTCACTGTCGTCGCTCCTCCATTTATGCTTCCGCTCCTCCGTGAGAGATACGAGACCGGTGCGTCGCGCAGGAGTCTCTCATCAGTAATCACTCCACCGGTCTCGCGCCGCTCTCTCACGGCTCTCGGCCTTGTCCTGCTCGCCACATACTCCAACTGCCGGAACTAAGCAGGGTGTTTGGAGGGACACTTGAGACTTTTTGGAGGGTGGTCCGGCCGCAGCGAGACTTAACCCTCTGGGGTCTTCTCAACTCGATGAATGAAAAGCAGAGGAGTACTGAAGTCGCTGATTCTTTGTTTAAAGTTGATGAGGGCGTTTACAGTTCTGCACTCCTTCGCTTGGATATTTGCATGTGAACAGCTCGTGCGCGTGTGGGCGTGGTCACATTAGAACTAATGAACTCGGGCTGGAGAAATTGTACATGTCGTTGCTTTCATACGAATGACTTAAACAGAGAATATTTGTTTTTGATATGATTTACATCATTTAAAAATGGAGACTTTGTAAAGACATATGTTTCATGTCACAGTGACAAGCATTCACTGAGTTACAAATCATTTTCTGTTGCGTTTCAGAATGAACTTCACATTGAGAGACAGGAGAACGCGCATCATGTTTGTTTTCTTTATTTTACGAAAAACACAACATTTTGTTTTTATTATTAGTGTACACAAATAAAAAAAGAGATTTAAGAGTTTTTAATGATGTATAATACTAGCCTGTATGACAAAAATCGACTGAGTAATTTAAGTCTATTTTGCACCGATAAGAAAAAAAGCGAGACAATCGGGCCAGCACTATAGCCGACCCCAGGGTGAACCGTCCCCTCTTCCTTCCTGGTGGATCAGGATTGCTTCTGAGGTGCAGGGTCCGTCGTTATTTTAGGCTGGAGTCCCTGGCGTTTAGGAGGGAAGCGTTTTGGCTGTTGGGGGGGGGCGATGACGATGCTTGGGCAGAGGTGGCTGATTTTTTCGCCGGCGCTGGCTTGGCTGGCTGCTGAGTCGTTATTGTCTTTTGGCGACTTGATATAGCAGAGCTGGAGCGTTTTGGCAGGAAGTGGTTTCATTGCCCGCGAGGACTTCTGTGCCGCTGTGAAACGCTCCACGAAGCCGGCTTCTCGTAGCCATTCTCCACGGCGCCGTCAATAGTCGTGAGAAGTGAGAGCATCTCGTTGCGGTGAGCGCGGCTTCTGCGCTGGATTTCCCCAGAGAGGTAACACACTTACTGTGCTCGTCACTGTGGTGCAGAGGGCAACAATGTCGCTGTTAATTTGCTCTTTTAATAGAAAGAAGAAAGCTCAAAAGGATGTTCGTTAAAATTTAATTATCGCGAAAACCGTGTTCGTTTATCGCGATTTTGAAAACTCGCAGTAAATCCTGTTCAGGCAACATCAGCCTGATGCAGTCGCAGCATGCAAATTTTCTTTTTTTGTACGAGAAGACATGGCAGAAAGCAGTGACAGCGTTCGGGACATTCATCCCCCAAAAATCCTCCCCGCCGCGGCTGCAGCTTCTTAGTGACGTCCGATATTGTACATAGGCCGACTATTTTCTGTTATTATTAAGCCCCACTATAGATATAAAAAATATTGTAACACACCATAAAGTTTTGGTGCACTATATTCCAAGACTTCTGAAGCCATTTGATATCTTAATCTGAGGTACAAATGAATATTTAAGTCGTTAAAGTTAATGGAAACTCATCTCTCCTCAGTCATGAGCGTGCCACGTTCGGTTACGACAGTAACATGAGAAAACTCACTCCAAGATCAATGTTCCCATTATTATTATTAGTACTTCTTCATTCAGGACCACTTCGGAAGTATAATTGATTACAATTATAGCATACGGTTAGTGTTGGCGGTATGGCTCTGTTCTGTACCCTGGGGTACAGAACAGAACCAGTACTATATGCATACATAATTGGGCGTTTCTTCAACTAGGGGCACTTTTAGCCTGTGAAGTTGAATAAAAAAAAAACTTGTTCAAAGGTCACTTAACACAGTCTCATAAGTTTGAATAATTTGTTTAGTTTTAAGGTCTTTAAGAGGACAAACTTAGATTACAAGAGAAATTGTTAATATTTTAGCTTTATTCCGACCTGCAATGAACTAATGTCATTTCCACCACATCTCAATATACAGCTGTTATTTAAAAATAGAATAACTTATGCCACTCAATAAATGTCTACGATCATTTTTGTAACTAGTTTTATAAGTTGTTTCACAATATACAATAATTATACATTTGTCAATTAGATGAATTAGCTGCCATTAGGGCCAAATGCTGAACTGTACACCTGTCACACTCTGAAATTTAATATTGGTTTGGGCAAGAGCTTATTAGAAAATAAATAACTAGAATTTTTATATACGTAGAGCATGATCTCATAAATTGTGGATATATTTTTAATGTGTGATGAGAACTTTTTAAATATTTTTAAAAAATGTGTGTGGTGATAGAAATATCAGGGCGGTTGTGGAAATGACAGGGTGTTGTGGAAATGACAATGAACTAACGTGAATGTATAGAAACAGTAGAGATATTTATTAGAAACATTTTTAAACTCAAACTCAATCAATAAAGTCATTAAACATAACCACACCTGTTTTTAGTGTCCTGCTGAGTTTGATGTATAAAACTGATTGGTCTCACAGATGAATGGTTACAATGCACACTAAAATAAAAATAGATACAAATGAAATCAATTAATGTTAAAGTAATATAATTTAGAAATAAAAAAATAATATCATCCACCCATACATCTTCCGCTTATCCGGGGCCGGGTCGCGGAGGCAGCAGTCTAAGCAGAGATTAGCCCAGACTTCCCTCTCCCTAGACACTTCCTCCAGCTCTTCCGGGGGAATACTGAGGCGTTCCCAGGCCAACCGGGAGACATAATCCCTCCAGCGTGTCCTAGGTCTTGCCCAGAAACATCTCCCTGTGGGACGTGCCCGGAACACCTCCCCGGGAAGGTGAACCATGGCCTTGGATTTGGAGGTGCTGATTCTCATCCCAGCCGCTTCACACTCGGCTGCAAACCGTCCCAGTGCAAGCTGAAGGTCCTGGTCTGAAGGGGCCAACACGACAACATCATTCGCAAAAAGCAGAGACGAAATCGTGTGGTCCACAAACCGGACACCCTCCATCCCCTGGCTGCGCCTAGAAATTCTGTCCATAAAAATTATGAACAGAACCGGTGACAAAGGGCAGCCCTGCCCAGAGTCCAACATGCACCGGGAATAAGTGTGACTTACTGCCGGCAATGCGAACCAAGCTTCTGGCCCGGTCGCACAGGGACCGGACAGCCCTTAGAAGAGCAGAGGGCCCCGGACCCCATACTCCCGGAGCTCCCTCCACAGGCCGCCGCGAGGGACACAGTCGAATGCCTTCTCCAAATCCACAAAGCACATGTGGATTGGTTGGGCAAACTCCCATGCACCCTCCAGCACCCTGTATAGGGTATAGAGCTGGTCCAGTGTTTCACAACCGGGACAAAAACCGCACTGTTCCTCCTGAATCCGAGGTTCTACAATAGACAGAATTCTCCTCTCCAGTACCCTGGCATAGACTTTACATCCATACATCCCCCTGTAGTTGGAACACACAACTACATCCCCTTCTTGAAAAGACGGACCACCACCCCGGTCTGCCAGTTCAGAGGTACTGTCCCCGACCGCCACGCGATGCTAGAGAGGCGTGTCAGCCAAGACAGCCCACAACATCCAGAGACTTGAGGTCCTCAGGGCAGATCTCATCCACCCCCGTTGCCTTGCCACCGAGGAGTTTCTTGACTACCTCGGTGACTTCAGCTTAGGTGATGGTTGAGTCCAACTCCGAGCCCTCAGCCGCTGCTTCCTCAATGGATGATGTGTTGGTGGGATTGAGGAAATCCTCGAAGTATTCCTTCCACCATCCGACGACATCCCCAGTTGAGGTCAACAGCTGCCCACCTCCACTGTAAACAGTGTTGGTAAGGCACTGCTTCCCCCTCCTGAGGCGCCGGACGGTTTGCCAGAATCACTTCGAGGCCAGCCGGTAGTCCTTCCCCATGGCCTCACCGAACTCCTACCAGGGACAAATAGCCCAGGACAACATAGCTCCTAGGATCATTCGGGTACTCAAACCCCCCACCACGAAAAGGTGGCAGTTCAAGGAGGAGGGAGATGTATATAAATAATATCATAATATAAATATAAAAAGTCTTGTAATACATTGTAATATATAAAATACTAAACAAATCTACTCTTGCAATCCATATCAATTGTACTTTGTAACCATAAATCTCATTTCCACCACAGAGGGCAGTGTGGTGGAAATGACTGTGGTGGAAATTACATTTCTGTAGTTTTTTGTGAAAAAATGGAAGAAAGCTTCACTGATTAGCTTTTAATTGAGCAATTCATGTATGCAAAATACTCTTATTTAACTTAAAAACATTTACTTTTTAAAAACACCCTTGAAGGTACAGCATGTTTGTAAATGACGTAGAATAAATATAACTGCTCAAGTAATATTTACCCTGATTTTTCTTCTTTTGTACTTGATAAAAATTTAAATTGCCTCCATATCCAACATGTGCTCTGATGTCACTGAACATTTCCATAGATACCATCTAAACAATCATTCACACAAACTTTTTAAAGGGACATTACAGTGTTGTGGTGGAAATGACACCAATACTGTGCGACAGCTATATTTTGTATAAAAAGTAATATTGATAGTGTTCTCACATTAAATACCAGAGGTGGAAAGTAACGAATTACATTTACTCGCGTTACATAATTGAGTAGTTTTTTTGTGTACTTCTACTTTTTAAAGTAGTTTTTAAAATCTGTACTTTTACTTTTACTTAAGTACGTTTTCTTTGAAGTATTGTACTTCGCTACATTTGAAATCATATCCGTTACTGAGTAAAAAATAATAATACAAGAAGAAAAGAAAAAAAAAAACACTCCGGAAACTACTGCATTGATTGAAGGGCGGGAGAACAAACGCGCAAAAAAGGTGACGCAGACCCAGCTGAAGCTGAAACCGAAGCGCCAAGCAAATTATGGCCAGTATGAAAATACTTTGTAGAAAAAAAGCGTGGTTGTCTTCGAGGATAGATATCCAATTTGCAAAAAATGTGGACACAAAGTGGCTGCAAAAGGAGGATATAGGACACCATCCCTCCTGCAGATAAAGGTATGTCCTGATTTACGTGATGCAGAGGGAACCCCGGAATCTAGTCATGATAATGAAATTTACATAACGCAGATGTCTCGTAAAACACGCAAAATAATGGATGGATGAATACATGGAAAGTAGAACTGTGCAATAAATCCAATCGCGACATGGTCTGTGAATATTTAAGCTAAGCACAAAAATACTGCATGCAAATATAACCCTATTTGTTCTGCTGAGCTGCGCCGCTTTGTCTACTACATACTCAAGTACGCGTGACATTCGATCACAAACAATTTGAGGATATGAATACATGAACATTTCCAGAGCTGCTCTGAGATAACGAGCAGTTTTATAATTTTATTTGAGATAAACCATTGTCAAATACACTTTGAAAAACTTTTTTTTTTTTTTTACACTTTTGGTCTTTACTACAACCCGTCAAAATAAAAGTTTGGTTTTACTAGGAGAAATTAGGACAGAAATATATTACTATTATACAATAGAACGTAGCCTACTTCTCTAAATAATAATAATAACAACAACAATAATAATACATTTTATTTAAACATTATTTAAAGGAATATATTTTTTGTCCATGGTTTAATTTAGTAAATCTGTTTTTGCAGCGCTTCCCCCAAAAATAAAAGGACACAATTTTAAATTTACATTTGATTACAACCGTTTTTGATAACATATTTGGATTAAATCATAAAAAGAAACATTCATTTTCTGAATAAAATACATTTCATAGGACAATATTTTTCTTAAACATTTTAATAAATTATTAATGTTAAAAATAAGTTGTTAATCTAATTCATTATCAATTATCAAATTTAAATGATTACACATGTTTTATTGAAATTTTAATAAACAAAACAAACAAATGGTTTCAAGTTTGTTATAATAAAAGCATTTGTTCAACCAAAAAAAATCCTGTTTTCATTAAAGGGGCACTTCACCTCTGGGAAGATGAATGTGTATTTAAAATGGGTCATTTATGTAGAAGAAATGTGAAATTATTTTTGAATTGGAGCTTTTTAGACAGAAAAGCCAGAAAATGTATTTTTGGCTTATGTGGATGAAAGACAACAACTCCCAGAATGCAATTGCTTCGCTGCCCTAGGAGGCCACGCCTACCGGCAACAGAGTAGTTAAACAAGTCAGAGACTATTTATAAAAGGACTTTGAACAAATCTAGGCTACTAGTGTAGTGAGTCTCCGTGATGAGTCTGCCCGGGATTTCGAGATCGCCCAAAACGTCCGGGATTCGGCTTTTGCGTTCTACAGTCGTCATTCATTATGTTTACTGTGGCGAGCAGGACGAGTGAGGGCCGCGGGAGAACGGCGCGAGGCCGGTGGCGTGATTACTGATGAGCGACACCTGTGAGATGCACCGGCCTCGTATCTCTGACGGAGGACCGGGAATTTTCTTAGCAATGTCAAAATGAGCACGATAATTCGAAAATACTACAGGTTTTCTACTGATACAAAGCTTAATGCTAAATCCTGAAGTGACCCTTTAATTTAACTGTAATTTTAACTGATGATAATAATAATAATACCCATAATTTAATAATACAGTTTATTTATTTAATAATTGATTAATACTGTAAACCGTGATATTTTCTGAGACTTTATCATACTGTGAAAATCTCATACCATTACAAGCCTACACGGGAGAGTCCCCCACCCCCGCTGTTAAAAAAGTTACTCAGTAACTTTTACTCTGAGTACATTTTAAATTAGCTACTTTTTACTTTTACTTGAGTAGATTTTCAGACCGGTACTTTTACTTGTACTTAAGTAAAATTTAATTGAAGTAGTAGTACTTTTACTTGAGTAGAATATTTTATTACTCTTTCCACCTCTGTTAAATACAATAATGTATTTTAATAATTTTACTAGTGCTTAATTTAGGAATATTAATAGTTACCAGATAAGTCATATTTTTAAACTGTATTTACATTGTTGAAGTTAAAAAGTCTGGGTGTGCGACGAGGAGAAAACAGTGATTTTGACACCTTTAAGGAGGTTAAAAAGTATGAAAAAAATCATAATAGAAAGGTAGTAAAAAGTTTTTAAGGTGGTTTTATTGTTAGTTTGACAAAGAAAGAGGAATTTGTCCAAAATTATATGTATTTTTAAAAATATGACCAAAGTACATAAAAGTGCCCATAGTCTAAGAATCATTTACAACTGTTAAAAGAAAAGGCTCAATAAACTTTTGCATAGATATGATACACTAAGCATCAATATCTATTCTCTTTCCCTTGTTTTCTGAACCTTTCAATGCGAAGCGCTGCGCACAATGACTATGTTGCTTCAAGCGCATCATTGCGGGATGCGCATAAAGCCTTATTTACGCCGGTTTCACACTGCACGCGTTAGCAGAGTGTAAGCAGAGCGTATTTTTTTCGGCGCCCATGTTAACAGATTAGAGCAATCACACTGCACGCAGAGGCGGCGCGGCAGCGGCAGCCAATTTATACTTCTGCGTCGGGTGCGCGCAGTAGGTACGGCGTAGCATACGCACAGACGCGTACCATACGCCGTACCCTTCGCCGTAACCTGACGCGCACCTCCTCAAAAATGTAACTACACGTCGCGACGACGCGGACCGTAAGATCTGTGATTGGTCGGCTTGGGAGCATCGCGTTTCCTCCTATGTATTTCCGGCGTGTTCTTCTGCACCGCCCGCCATTTTTAAATTCTAAGTACAGCGAAACGGTTAAAAAAACAAAAAAATGACCTTTTCCACCTCGATAAGCTCCAACTCCAACATGATCTGCTCTCTTTCAGTCGACATTGCTTGTAGTAACCTAAACTCAAAACAGCCGCGAGGAATCTTCTTCTTCTTGCCGCGAGGAATCTAAACACAGTGGAACATTAAAACCCTCCGCCGCCAACTAGCGTTTCGGCGCTGTACTGCAGAGCAACGCAGACCTAAACGCAGAAGTATAAATGCTCATAACGGCGTACACTACGGCGTACACTCGACGCAGAAGTATAAATTGGCCTTTACGCTGAATTAAAGTGACAATGCATTGATCATGGCCAAAATACACAGCAGTTTGACCCAAAAGCGCATTGGTGATATCTATTGTGTTTTAAACAGTCAATCAAATGACCTTCATCAATTTAAACAGAAAACAAAGTCAACAAAAACAAATATGAACCAAAAGTTATATAATATAGCTTATTAATTAATGAAATAAGCTTCTTGACAAGTCTTTTCTCTTAAATGTATTTGAAAACGAAATAAAGCAATGCCAACTTACCCATTATAGAGTACTTTGTCTGTAAACACGCCGCGCGCGTCAAACGCTGCCAGTATGAAAGCAAAACGCGCATGTCCTGCTTCCGCTCACCGTACGCACTGCTCCTGCGCTGCTTAACGCTCTGCTAACGCGTGCAGTGTGAAACCGGCGTACTAGCGAGCGCAGCGCCGCATCAGAGGATGAACGACATCAAGCCGAATCTGCCCGAACATGTATATCTCACCGCACCGGCACCCAGTTTGCACGTCTAAATCATTTGCTTATGTTTACAAAATGAGCCTACAATAGCATAACAAGCCTTTTGAATAAAAAGATCCATGTTTTATAAAACGTCCACGAAACTTAATGAAATGTTTAGTGAAATTAGAAAATATTTAAGAGATCGTTAATTTAGTTGTATAACCTACAAAAATGTTTGTAGTATTTCCCCGTTCGTGTGTGTGTGTGAGAAGGAAGGAGACCGGGGTCAGCTGGCTGAAGCTCGTGGGTAATTTATTCCATAAACTCAAAACATACTCGCGCCACATGCGCACGTCGAACACAAACTCATTCACAGTTCAAAATACTCGGTAGCTTTGTCTTACTTTCCCAGAGTCCTCTTTCCTCGAACGTTCCCACGAGTCCTCAGCCTTCTCTCTCCCGAATGCTTCTTCTTCTTCTTTGGGCTTATTGGCGGTTCGCATTCTTAAAAAGAGCATTACCGCCATCTACTGTAGGTAATAGATCAGAGACAATATCACAACTCCCAGAACAATCAGGACTCGTGCTTTCAATGTTGCTGCGTGTTCAGCTCCTCCATCTACAGCCAAAGTCCCTCATCTTCCAGAGCGGGATTCTGATACTAAAAACACTAATAGCCTATCTATATTCTAAAGATCAAATTTGTTCTATTTAAAAACTTTATTATTAACCTACCCCCCTCTACTGAGTTTAAAACCATCTTTAATGTTAATTGTTGATTATCTTTCATCTCAAATTCTTCAATTAACTTACTTCTTTCTTCAGAATATTTATTACACTTAATAAATGTTCCACTGTTTCTCTGATTCCACACCATTCACATAATCCTGTAGGATGTTTTCCTATTATTTGCATTGTTGAATTAAGTCCTGTATGTCTCTCCCGAATGCTGGTTCCAGTCTGTCTTTTATACGGTCTCCCCACGCCAATTACTGCAACGAGACACAGGTGTCAGTCATTTTGCACTTGACTCACTTACCGCCGCTCGTCTCTCCACTCTCTCTCTCGTCGCAGACCTCGCTGAACCACGCCTCCCCCGCCACAATGTTTTTATATCCACATGTTTTACAAGTAATAATCTGGATTATGGATTTTACACGATACTTTTTGTAGTGTTATTGGTGGTGATGTACTAAAATAAACATTGTCACATGTGGACCTATCTTCTTCTCACCGTTGATTCCTGGTGGTTAAGAGGACAATTAGTTGAGTCGTTTCACAGAATAGTACAATGGCGAGCGCGTCGAGTATAAACGCCTCGTCCGTTTGGGGAGGTGCGCGCGCAGTCTGCGGAGACTCGAACTGCAGAGCCAGGCGAAAGTATAAACAAGACTTAAGCCGCTCTGGCGCTCTATGACGAAGCCTTTCATATTAAGGCCTATAATACTTTCGCCCTATGAAAGATTAAGATTATTAATGGTCTTTCTTGTTCTGTCCTATCTATCAAATGTTGTTGGCTCATGAAAAAGCTGCACTATACATTTAAAATAAATGTATTTTCATTTTATAGTATTTGTAAATACATTTATTTGTTTTTCATCAAAGTATTTTATAACAATACAAAGAGCAATGTGGAATATTTTACCTTTTATTTGTTCCAAACTAAATGTTTTTTTTTCACTATAATAACATTTGCTGCTTTATTATCCACTAACCTCATTTATAATAGCATTTTAATGAAATGAGAGAGTGCCTCCGTGGTGATAGAAGAGATGTGCGCTGTGTTATAATCCCTTGCTATTGACGGCGGTCATATAATTTAATGTGTATTCTTAAAAAAAAAAATGCAAAGAGATGCTAATTTTATTTGTTGTTTGTTGATTTCCAAATATAAAACTTGTTGAAATATTTTCAGTGTGCATATCAGTTCTTTTTTAACATTTTTATCACATTTGAACAAAACCGTGATAATATTGATAATCGTGATAATTTTGGTCACCATAATCATGATAAGAAATTTTCATACCTTTACATCCCTAATTAAAGGCTTAAAAATTCGGAGAAAAGGAGTTTCCCCATAGCTTATAGCGATATTTCAATAATCTAACACTCTCTTAAAGTTCATTTTCTAAAATAACATACATTTCACAACACTGTTAAATATAATATTTAACAAATCTTAAAACTGTACATTATAATGTTCTGATTCCTAAATTAATTTGAAGCATTAACCACAAGTTATTTTATATTTTACAGTTTTATCTTTAATAAGTTTAGACAAAATAGTCCAATTTTAATAAATGTACCTTTCCCCGCCAGGATTTAAAAAAACGCTTTTAAATAATTTTCACAAAAAGTTAATATAACCAGAATATTTTGTTGTAAGTATATCTAAACATGCAGTAAATCAAAAGAAAGATTTGAGTGTCTGCTTTAAAAACAAACAAAACAACACAACACTTTATCAACACTTGAATGTGGGTAAGTTTTTTAAAAGAAATATATATTTTTGAACAAAAAGCTCAAAAGAAGAAAATCAAGAAAATCAACCAAAAACCGCAACATGCATAAGCAATGTGTTATCTCTTGTTTCTGCTTCTTCTTCATCTGTGTTTTGATCCGGAGATTCTGTACTCTTTCAGAAGATGCTTAATAGTGCACACTTCGTATAGTGACCATATAACATTGAAAACACAGAAAGATGGAAAATTCTGTCAATGGCGGAGGAAAGGTTAATATAGATATGATATATTGTGCAAAATTTTAATGATTGGTGCATCCCTATATTGTATCAGCACTCAGTGATTGTTTAATAATGACTTAATTGACTGACCTGATCAGCTAAAACATCAACATCATGCGCCTCTTGGCACAACACTGGCGACCTCAACAATATTTAAAATTATTATTATTGTTTATTTACAGACTTGCCATGTGTATTCAGTTCTGAACACCTAGCCATTTTTGACCCTCAAAAGAAGATGTTTGGAGATGATGAAGAAGGCTATCGATGGTCTTTGGATGATGAAGAGGACAGAAAGAGCCTTTTGAATTTGAGAGATCAGTTCCAGCCCTTTCAAAATGTAGTCAGTCAAGTCAACAGTTGTTCCTGGGAGAAGGTCATCAGTGAGGAGCAATACTTCAAAGGAACGCTTTTCCGCTTCCCTCTGCGTAATGAGGCTTCTGAGATCTCTGATAACTTGTATGACTCCACAAAAGTTACACAGCTTTTTGACAGTTTCATTGCTGATGCAGACATCAGTCTTCTTTTCCTGAGAAATGTGTCATCCATCACTTTGATGCATATTGACACCGATGGCTTCTGTCACAATAGACTAAAAGTTTCAGCGTCAAATGAATTTGACAATGATCTTTCTCATGTCAAGCAGGAATCACTTGACATAAAAACTTGTTTCAGAACAGTATCACACATTCCCCATCAAATGGAAGAAACAAAGTCCCAGTGGCTTGTGACATCTTGCCTTCTGAAACATGGATATATACCAGAGATTGACTCTCTAGCCAGTAAGCTGAGCTTCAACCCTCAAGTTGATGCAGCTTTTCGAATTGATGAAGACAGATCACTTTGCAATGGGCGACTCAGTTGCTTTCTGCCTCTTCCAAATAATGACTCAAACAAAACTGGGCTTCCCATTCACATCAATGCTTGCTTTGGCCTGACAGATAATCGGAGGTTCATTAAGTGGCAAGAGGAGGATCAGAAGAATGACGAGTCTGCAAAGTGGAATGAGTTACTTATAAAATATATTCTTCCTCATGTATATCTTATGATGATCCTGGATGCCATTCAGTTATCCAGAAACTCAACCCTGCCTGCTGCCACTGTGTACAATCTTTGGCCTGACCTATCCAAGACTGTACATAAAGACCGATGGCATGAAGTTGCAACAGACACTTTGAAGGGTCTAATTGGACACAAGATCTTTCACCTTGCCAAAGATGAGAAAATCTGGGTGTATCCCTCAGATGCGGTTTTTCCAGTCAACAATATATGTAGTGACACAATGTCTGCGATATCAAGATTATTGATTGCTGAAGGAGAGAATCTGGTCACAGTCCCAGAACATATTTTGAAAGATGTTCAAGAAATCTTCCCTGAAAATGATACCTTGACATGGATGACTCCATCTTATGTTAGAGATGTCCTTCACAGAAGTGAGGCTGAAAACCTCAGTAAAGATGACAGATACTCTCTTCTTGAACTAGCTCTCAGTGATGAGAAGTACACAGAGCTACAAGGTCTTAAGCTTCTGCCTCTCAGTGATGGAACCTTCACCTCATTTAGCAATGAAGTGCAGAACACTGTTTTGATCGACAATGAAAAGTTTCCACGGTAAAGTTGTCTCTTTCCTACTTTAATTGTTTAGCGTGTTTATATTGTGTTTTCAAAGTGTTAATGATCTCTTTTTTCTTTGTTTAGAACATTGCTGCCATTTTGTAAAGAAAGATTTATACCCAACGATCTGAGCCATGTTTGCACTATGCAGCTAAGGAAACTAGCAACACAGAGTAAGAAATCTGTTTATATGCTTATGATAATATGAAATTAACATCATAAATGTTTGTGAAACTGATCTCACTATTTTTTCAGGCACATACAACATAATCGATTTGGATGCAAATCATGTAGTTGCACTCACCAAGAAGCACTTACCCATGGACTGGAAGATGACCCAAGGTCATGTGACATGGAAAACAGCAGAAGATCATCATCCACCAAAGAGCTGGCTGGCTGAATTCTGGAAGTTTCTTAGCACTGAATGGAACGAGTTAAAGTACTTTATTGACATGCCTTTAATACCACTGGAGCCACTACAGAGTTCAGGCAATACTGTACTGTTAGCAAGGTTGCAGAGTAACACAACTTTGATTTTTCAGAGTAGCACAGTGTCTAGCTTGTCAGATCATGTTCAGAAAGTGTTAGGGATGGTGGGGTGTACAGTCATAAAAAGAGATGAGTGTCTCAGACATCATGACATTGAGAGGTATGTTCTTCCTGCTTCACCAAGAAGTGTTTTACAAGTCTTTGTGAACTCACACAGAGATCAGGTCATCAAAGGCATTGCCTCTGCTTCATCAGAGGAAAAAGAGGAGTTGAAAGATTGCCTCTCTTCTTTGGAATCTTTATCAAATCCTGAGAAGATCCTGCTTTCCATGTTACCAATCTTCAGAATGATGTCTGGGAAATATGTTGAAGTTCAATCAAAGCAAGCAGTTATTTCAACCTCCAAACCAGCCATTCCAGATGATTTGCCAATGCCTGAGACCATTGTAAAGTGTGAAAATGAAAATGATGGCAGCCTTTTGACTCTTCTGAATATTGAACTCTTAGATGCCGCTAAGGTGGCTGTTCTTTTGGTTGACTGCATTGAGACAGCCTCTTTCAAAAAAGGGGAGGAACAGACAGTAATGACCTGGATATTGACTAACGGTAGCCTTCTACTCTCACAAAGTGACCAGCTGCTCATGAAAACTAAAAGTCTCAAATTTATTGAGACAACTCACGGAGAACAGAAACATGCCTCAGATGTTTTTGATCCAAGAAATAGAATATTTCAGGATCTTTTCGAGGCAGATTTCTTTCCCCCACCTATTTACACAAAGACCCAGAAAATGCTTCACAGTCTGCAACGCCTTGGCCTAAGGACAGAGCCAAAAGAAATATTAACAGCAGACATACTCCAAGTCATAAATCATATTGAAAAGCTTTATGTCCACACACCAGATAAGGCATTCAAAAAAGCACATACTCTTGTTCGAGTCCTGAATGAGAATGATTTCCTTTCAAAATTCACCAAGGCACAGATAGAAGAGCTAAAGCAAAAGCAGTGGGTTCCCTGTAAAAATCCAAAGTTCTTGAATGGACGCATTTGTAGAAATATTAAGAAAGGTCTCTATAAGCCAGCTGAAGTAAGGGATTCCAAGTATTCTTCAATTGTTGGATATGTAATGCCACTTACCTCTGAGATAACAGGACATGTATGCAAAAATCTTGCACTTCATGAGCCCCCTCCTGCTGAAAAAGTCTTGGAGAACCTCTCTGCACTGAGATCAATGGTCAACCCAAATTCAGATTTTCAGCTTAAAACCAAGCTTCACAGTATTTACAAATTCATGCAAGACAACATGAGAAATTTCACAGATTTAATGGACACAAAAATCATCCCCTGGATATGGATTAAAAGTGAGTTTGTCTGTCCAGGAGATATAGTTTTAGCCTATCCACCTGAACTGGATCTAAACCCCTACATCAAGAAAGTGCCTGAAGAGTTTTTGCAATATGAAAACCTGCTAACAAAATTTGGTGTGAAGAAATCACTGTCCGATGAAGAGATTGAAGACATACTCCATGACATAAAACAAAATATTGACTGCAGGTATCCTCCGTATGGAAACTTGACAGAACTTAAAGTGTCAACTGCCATTCTTGACTGGATACGAAAGAATGAGAAGCTTTTAAAGGACAGTAGCCCTGTGCCTGTCATGGCCCAAAATCAAAACTTTACTCTGCAGCCTTTGTCCAAAGCATTCTTCCGTGACATCAGTGCAGAAGGACATGATGACCTGAAACAAGACAATGAGGAGTTCTATGTTATTCATGAAGAAGTCCTACCCATCACTGCAAAATGGTTGAATGTCCCATTCTTAAGTACTCGCATCCTTAAAGCAGAGTCCTTTGGTATAGAACAGTGTGGGCAGTCTGAACCAATTACTCAAAGAATTAAAAACATTCTTAAAGAGTATGATGAAGAAAGTGACATTTTCAAAGAACTCCTACAAAATGCTGAGGATGCTGGGGCAACCACGTGTAAATTCCTCTTTGACTTCAGAAAACACAAAGACCCCCCTGAAACACTCTTTGATCATGGAATGGCCCTTTGCAATGGACCATGCCTTTGGATCTTCAACAACAAGCTTTTTTCACAAGAAGACTGGAGAAACATTGTCAAGGTGGGATCAGCATCAAAGGAAAAAAAAGTTGAGATGATTGGAAAGTTTGGGCTTGGATTTAATACTGTTTACCATGTGAGTGATATTCCCTCGATTTTGAGTGGGAAAAGGCTTCTCATACTTGATCCAAATGTCACCCATTTGGAAAAGCACATGCATAGCAAAGGGAACCCAGGAATTCAACTTGACCCATTCCAGGAACAACTGTACAAAATATTTCCTGGACAGTTTAAATCGTATGAAGGAATTTTTGATTGTGATCTGTCAGTGCAAAACAGCAAGAAATCTTACAATGGCACCTTGATTAAATTACCATTTCGCACTCTGGAAGAGGCCAACAAGTCAGAGATCAGTTCAAAGGTATATGATGAAGAGCGAATTATGAGTTTTAAAAATCATTTGACTGACAACTCACAAACACACCTACTATTTCTGAAGAGCATTACATCTATGTCCCTTCAAATTGTCCCTGAGAACGCATCGACTCCTCCATGGAATGATCAGATTCAGACTCCTCTCAAAATATCCAGAGAAGTCATGAAATCATTTGCTGACTCGAATGACACACGTCTCCAAGAGATCGAGAACACCTTCAGAAACATTATTGATGTCAACAAAGCACACATTGTTAAAATAGTTCAGGATAACTCAGATAAATCCCTTACTCAGTACTGGCTTTTGTACTCCTGTTTTGGGACACATGATTATTTGCAAATGTTCCAGAGAAGAACTGAACAAGAACATCCAATTGGAGGTATAGCTGTACCTTTGCATAAAGAGGCAAAAACTAATTCATGGTCCCCTGATGAAAGCCTGAAGTATGAAGGCCAGGCTTTTTGCTTTCTTCCTCTCTCAATTGAGACAGGTCTTCCAGTCCATGTCAATGGAACTTTTGAAGTCACATCTAATAGAAAAAGTCTATGGGAAAAAGGAGTGAAGTCTGAGTGGAACAAAGCTTTGATGAAAGATGCTGTAACCTCTGCTTACATCACTATACTGCTTGAGCTGAAAGAAATGGCCCAAAATGGACATATCCAGAACTATTCCTTCCATACATTCTGGCCTAACACAGAGACAGTAAGAAAAGCATTTTTACCCATGGTTGAGTCTTTCTACTCAGCAGTTGTGCAGAATGCCAGTGGCAAATCTCTGGAGCTTTTCAGCAATGGACATAATTGGTGTTCTATAGACAATGTGAGATTTCTGAATCCAAACATTGAGGAGAGCCGAGTAATTGGAGACATTGCCATGAAAGTGTTCTTGAGCTTGGGAGCTTCATATTCCAGTGTTGTTTCTCTCCCATCATGGGTAAGACAGAGTTTCATCGATTGTGGCTTTGAGCCAGAGATCAAACAAAGAACAATCAACTGGCCTGAGTTTTACAAAATTGTTTTTGAGAACTTGAGTTCTGTGGACACACACAGCAGAAATACTCTTGTGCTGAATGCCATTGACTTAAATGATCCAGCTGTTGATGACCTACTGAAAAGCTACCCTTGTATTCCAACACAGAGTTGTAAGAAGCTTCAATTTATCAAGCGAATTGTGAATCCTGATGGCAAAATGGCTTGTTTGTATGAACTTGAGGAAGGATGCTTTCTTGAAGGAACAACAGATGACATTCTCTCACCAAAAAGGATTCAACGACTTTCAGATTTGGGAATGCTGAGTGACCATCTCCCTTTAGAAGACATCATAGAAAGAGCAGGGAAGATATCCAGTGTTTGGCAACAGGATGAATCTAAATGTTGTACACATCTTCATTGCCTTGTAGAGTCAATGAAAGACTCCTCAGAAGATGTGAATTCTCTGCACTGGCACACACTGTCTCAAATACCATTCCTTCCTGCCTTAGTACCTTTAGTTCAGCAAAACAAGAACCCCACTGTTCTTAAAAAAACCTCTGAAGTTTACAATGACAGTTGTCGAAATTTAGTAAACATGACCGAATTCACAGTTGATCATTCAGCCCTTCAAATACACAATAATGATCCAGTTCTCCAAAAAATGAGAGTACTGACAAATCCACCAGTTGAGACTGTGCTTCAGCAGCTGTTAAAAGCACACCAACACTGCAATGCACTTGAAAAGACAGCTCTCTTCAACATTGCCCAGTCTTGCTATGAATATCTCAATGCTTACTTGTTGGAACAGAAAGATCCCAATCCCATTATTGAGCATGCAAAATCATTTCCATTCATTTTCATTGAGGATCACTTTGTAAATGTGAGGTCAGTGGCCATAAGTGAAGAATTTGAGGAGAAACCATATCTATATGTGCTTCCAGTAATCTTCTCCAAATTTGAGAGGCTCTGGGACTGCCTTGGTGTCACCCAACAATTCACAAAGGAGCAGTTTGCTGCTGCACTTAATGAAATTAAGGATTTATATGAATCTAAACCTCTTTCCATGTCAGACCTCCATAAGTGTGTCACAATACTCGGGCTAGATATGAAAATAAATGGGCTACACGAAATCAAAGAAGAAAGGCTTACAAACTGTCTCATGCCTGATGAGAGAGGAGTGTTAACATCTTCTAAAGAGCTGAGATTTAATGACAGCCCATGGATGCCTGTCTCAGCTGGTGGCAAGCTCACCCATGATTTGATACCTCGTTCTGTGGCCTGTCATTTTGGTGTAATGACAACAAGACACCATACTTTGAAAAATCATCTGGTCAGTGGATTTTCCCTTCATGCCAAAGAATTTGGACAAACTGAGAAACTAACTGTCCGCATAAAAAATATTCTTGATGCATATCCATCTAAAAAGGATATTCTGAAAGAGCTCATTCAAAATGCTGATGATGCAGAGGCAACAGAAATTCACTTTGTGTGGGACAAAAGAAAACATAAGACAGAAAAGATATTTGGAAAGGAATGGGAACTGGTTCAAGGCCCGGCTCTTTGTGTGTACAACAACAGAACATTTTCTGATGATGATCTGCAAAGTATTCAGCAGCTGGGGGAAGGAGGAAAACGTGGCTCTTTAGGGAGAACTGGGAAATATGGACTTGGCTTCAATTCTGTGTATCATCTGACAGATTGTCCATCTATCCTGACTGGTGACAAATGGCTCTGCATTTCTGATCCAAATCTAAAATACGTGGAAGGTATAACAAAAGAGTCCCCAGGATGCAAGTTTTTAATTGATGATGAATTAAAAAAGTCTTTTGAGGATGTTTATCATACCTTTCTTCCAGAAATGTTTCCACTCAATTCTGGAACCATGTTCAGGCTCCCTCTCAGGACAGAGGAAATGGCAGAACAATCTGAAATATCTAGACACACAGTCACAGACTGTGACATGAAGGAACTTAAATCTGCCTTGACTGAAGATCCTGAAGGACTAATTCTCTTCTTAAAACACATCACAAAAATACAGTTCTTGGAGATCAGTGAAGATGGAGAGCAAAGTTATTTCCTTATTGAAAAGAAATACACAGAGAAGAGCATGGTAAGCAAGGAAACCTTCCGCAGCCATGTTCAAGAATCCCTGATGTCAGGAACAGCAAAACCCTGCAAAACCATCTATGACATGCAAATATCATCTGGAAATAACCAAAGTCAGTGGGTCATTGCAGAGTGTTTTAGCTTTTCAAAACAAAACTATGAGCAAAAAACCAACCAAGGTCATTTTAAAGTTCCCCAAGCTGCTTTGGCTGCATGTAGGGAAAGCTCATTTAACCACACATTTAATGGCAGGGCATTTTGCTCTTTGCCTTTACCTGAAAAAACTGGTTTACCCGTCCATGTGAATGCAAATTTTGAAGTAGATTCTTCAAGAAGGGACTTGTGGAAAGAGGGTGGTGATAGTCTGAAGACAGAGTGGAACCAGTCACTGAAAGTAAACATCATTTCACCACTCTATGCTGACTTCCTGTTACATATGTGTTCAGTCATAAAAAAGGATACACCTACAGCTCTTGAATTCCTCAAGTCACAGCTAGAGACTTCTTGCCTTGATTACTTTCCATGCATTTCACAGGAAGTAGACAAAGTCTGGCATGAGATGATCCATGAGGTATATAGATCAGTCAAAGAACGTGATCTTCTTGTTATACCCACTGCACACGCTGTTTCTGTTGTGTCATCAGATCCTTCACTACAACAATACACAGTTACCTGGTGCAGTCCATCTGAATTCCATTCAGAAAATTGTGCATATTTTACAAGTAACGACAATGATGGAATTTTTGAAATTTTAGATGACATCGGGATGAAATTAGTGCCAGACACCTTTAAAACGCATGAAATAAAAGTCAACTTCAAATCAGCTGGTGTGAATGTGACAGAAGTCAGCGCTTCAACAGTGATTCATTTCTTGAAGCAAAGATCATTGAATGATCCTACCCAGACAACTGGTGGTTTGCCTTTGCCCATCAACCAGACCTTGATCAAAAATAAAACAAGATGTTCAAAACTTCTGAGCTTCTGCTTGACAAATGCTGATGAGAAAAATGTCCATGACCTCAATGGGCTGCCTCTTCTCCTCACAGAAGATCGGATGTTAAGAGTCTTTGATTCTAAATCCCCAAAGCTGATGTCAGGATTTAGCAGTCTTTTCCAAGGACATCAGGAAATGTTTGCAGACAGTGAAATCAATAGACCTCATGTCCAAATTCTGTGCGACGGAACGTTTATTCAGGACTTAACAATTGACATAGCAGCAATGTATTTGAAACCAGAATTTGATCAATTGCTCAGTCAGTCATTACTTGATCCAAGTTCCCAGCTTTACAAAGCAGAGACAGAGACAATCAAATGGCTGAAAACATTATGGAGCTTCTTTGATGACCAAGGTAAAAGCTACCAGCATGAAAGTCTGGATTTCTTCAGTGAGATAAAGAAGGACTTTGAAAACAGCCCTATCTTGCCAGTAATCTGCCCCAGTCAAAATAACGCACATTTCTTACAGACAATGGGAAACATATCAAAAGTGATTCAGAATCCAAATGACAAAATAGCATCTATTCTCATAAAACTGGATTTTATGAAATTAGACTCCAGCTTTTTCAGTGATCCCAGACAGTTCTGTCTAATGTATATGAATCCAGAACTCCTGCAAACAGGAGACAGCAGTGCTGTTTTAGAAGAGGTTTATCATGTACCTCATTCACAGTTTGAGGTGCTGTCTACAGAGGAATGTGTAGATCTTCAACGCTTCTTACAGAATGGGATTAGATATTCCAAAAAGAACACTCAACATGAGAAGATGCTCAAGTCCTTGCCCCTGTTTGAGTCAATAACCGCAAAAAGAGAAAGGATTGATTTACACAGAATGATATTCATTCTGAATTCTAAACATCAGAATGACTTTCCAAACTTATACTATGTTGATGGATGTGACAGTATGTTCCTGAAGAAGTCCTTGGTGAACCTAGACTTGGCAGAATGTCTAAACATACAGATTCTAAATGATTTGGAGTTCTGTGTACAGTTTATTCTTCCTTCTGTGCACATGATGAAAGAAGCCAAGCTTCTTGATTTAATGCGGTTTTTAGTGGAACTTGGACCAGTGGACCCCAGGATTGTCTCTGCATTGAAAGATGTCAGACTTATTCAAGACATCCATGGCTCTCTTCAGGTGGCTTCGTACTTCTATGATGACAGTGTATCCCTTTACCAGGTAATGATTCCAAAAGAGAGATTTGTCCCAGAGACGTTTTGGGATATTTTCAGAGATGAATGTACTGAAGCAATATTTAGGGACAATGTCCAAGTTAAACCTACTGAAGCACATTGTCTCTTGAAGGACCTTGGATTGAAACATGAAGTGTCTGATGAGGAAATCGTTCAGTTTGCAAAACAAATTGAATCTGAAACTAGAGGCAACACTCCTCTAGATGTTCTTAAGAAAAGGTCAAAACGTTTGTTCAAGACTGTTTTGTTAATGAGTAAAGACAAAAACTCTATATTACTGAACAGAGTTGCTAACATTAAATTCATCTTCCCAATGCAAATTCAGAAAACACTTTGTGATTATCACAAGGCTTTTGCTCAAGAGAGGGAATGTGTTGCAATCAGTGGATCACTTATTGGCAGAGACACTGATCACCATTATCTGATATGGACATCTATGCCAATCCTACCTTCAGAACTCTGCTCCCATCATCACATAAAGAAAATGAAAGATGTCGGAGCCTTGGAGACTCCAACCCTTGGTCAAATAGCTGCTAATCTGAAAAACATCTGTACGTCTCAGTGCCACAGTGACAGATTGTTGGAAACAAGAGAAACAGTATTTAACAAATTGTATGCATACCTGCAGTCAATACATTTGAATGCCTCTCTGTTCTCAGACCTCCCCATTATCTTGGTGGAAAACGGGACAAAACTTGTGAAGGCAAAGCAGACAACACTTGTGCTACATGATGCTCTTGACTTTAGGCCTTATTTGTTCTGCATTCCCTCAAAGTATATAAAATTTGAAGACTTCTTCATGAAGATTGGTGTAAATGAGAGGCCCACCATCAATCAATATATCACTGTTCTTCAAGAAATATATTCTGATAGTTCTGAAAAAGACAGCCTTCAGGCAAATCAGCAGAAAGCTGTGAGGCGTGTTGTACAACAGCTGTTTTGCCTGCTGAAAGAGGAACAAAATCAAACCTCTTTCCCAGATGACCTACTTTATCTTCCATCAACAGATGGAAGACTCTATGAATCCATCACTTTGTTTTTCAACGACACAGTCTTCCAGCCTGCAAGACTTGAGGGTCCTTTGGAAACCAAGCTGAAACTGCTGGAAAAATTAAACTACTGTCATCTTGGAAATGATCACTATGAACATCAAACATTGTTGCAGTTTCTTCCCCTGCAAGTTCGCCCCACATTTCTCTCGGATGTAATTTCTGAAAACCTGGAGGTGGAAAGTGTCCAATATTGTGATGAAGGGGAATGTGAATTTAGTGGCTGGTTTGACAAACACTTGTCTTCTGCTGCATTTTTTCATGGACTAGTCTGTCTCATCAGAGAAGACAGCAAAGGTGGGATTTCACAGTCTGAAGCTGCAGGAAAGTGTGAAGAAACCTTTTCTAAGATTCAAATTATCTGCTGCAAAAGTCTTCAGACTGAACTTCTGGTAAACCATGACCCACTTGAAGGAAGTAAGGCTGAGACAGATGTTTATGTGAAAAAACAGCAAGATGGATGCAGTTTCTACTTGAAACACAATGATGACATGGCCCACAAAGTAGTAAATGAAGTTAATATGTGTCTTGCTAAAGAAATCAATGCTCTTCTAAAGAACTGTCTGACCACCTCAAGCCTTCTAGTCCTTGGGCATCTTCTGCTGTGTGATAACATGGAGGATGTTGAGAAAACCTTGGCAAATCATGGCATTCATAACAGTGGCCACGAGGAAGGACACAATGCCTTACCGAAACCTGGATGTCTCATACCTGAAGAATGGCATGACTGCCTTGATATGAACTTCCTCAACAACTTTGAAAGTGGAGAGTATGTTGGCTTCAGCAAGGATGAATCCGGTGAATATTTCTATGCCATTGTTATCAACCGACTAGATGATTCAATGGGACAAATGAGACATTTTCCTGCCAGATATAAAATACAAGTTGGCAGTGATGACATTATTGAAGTAAGCACTCTTGACCTTTACCAATTTAAACGAGAAAAGAAGGCAACTGTGTCAACAGGGTTCACTTCCACAGATATAGAATGTCTTTTGACATCCAGACCTCCACCCAACACAGGGTCTACTTGCACCGATATAGAACGTCTTTTGGCATCCAGGCCTCCACCCAACGCAGTCTTTCCAGGGACATTTGAAGAGATCAAAAGAGAAATTGACAAAAGCTTGAATGAAATCTGGAATATGTCAAGTGAGGACAAACAAAAAGCCATTAAACGTCTCTACCTCCAGTGGCATCCAGACAAAAACCCAGGCAATGAAGAACTTGCCAGTGAGGCTTTCAAATGCCTGCAAACCAGAATTAAGGAACTACAACAAGGGATAACTGCACATAGCACATCCTCAACCTGGAGAGACTTTCAAGATTTCTATGACACGTGGAACACAGAGGCACGAAGACACAGGAGAGGGCGTGAGAGGTTCTATCAGAACTACTCTAGAAGACACTATAACTTCTGGTCATACCACAGAGAAACACCAAGGCCAAACAGAGGAGAGGCAAACCGCTGGTATGAACAGGCTCAATGTGACATCAGAGCAGCTCACAATGACACTGGAGGAGATTGCTCAGAGTGGTGTCTGTTTAAGGTGCATCAGGCTGTGGAAAAAGCCCTGACAGCAGCAATGTACAGGAGAAGTGGAGAGCATCCCAAAAACTGCTCAATAACTAGCCTTGCTCAGCAGGTTTCCCATTACAGCTCACAGTTGACTTCTTTACCAAACACTGTGAGGCAACTGACTGAACTTGGTGTTGATGGCAAAAAAACTCAGTATCCGAACTATCACCAATTTCCTCACATTCCAAACAAGCAGTTCAGCGTTGATAATGCTAGAAGTGCACTGGATATTGCAGCAAAGCTTTTAGAAAAAATAGAGGAATACATTTCTTGAAGTAGCTTGAAATTAACGACTATGTTCCACTGAGACGATCATGAGGATCTTTTCAAGTAACAGTGCTGATCTTCTTTTTTCATCTGTTTAGTGCTACCATGCATACTCAAAAGTTCTTAACTCTTTGTAATCATGTTTTGATCATTCTAGGGCTGGTTCTTTTCTTGCTTACTATTATAGCCTATTTAGCATTTATATTATTGTATACTGGGCATTCTTGTAGCAAACAGTAGAGCAATGCCGATGTAATGGGTTTGATTCCCAGGAAAAGCATGAAATAAATGTATATCTTGAATGCAATGTAAGTTACTTTGGATAAATATGTCTGCAAAATGAGCATTAAAAATGACAATAGAATTAAAATTGCAATGCCACTAATTTAAAAGCATGGTTTTTATTAAGAAATATTAACAGAAGTCAAAAGCTGTCAACCAAATATTCACTAAATTACAGAACTGCAAATAAACATTAAACATCCTGCGATACAGATGCTGTATGTGCTTTACAATCTTTGCAGCAAAACCGTTTATTGGGTCTATTGCAATATAAAATATTACATGAATAGTGACTCATGTTGTTCTCCTTACTGTTTGATCAAGAAATGAAACTTCAATTTGAGCAGCATCTGGTTTCCTCCATGCCACTGCAAAAACCATGCCAAAAGTGTTCATATGTTTCTGGTGTCCCAGTAATAACTTATTACACAAATTCTGTACATAATTACAGCAGGCAAATCGCCTATCCTTTACGTAGTGAGCACAATAAAATAAATCAAGCATTGTTAGAAGTGGTCTATACAGTGCTGGCCAACTCGGTGTAAATACAAGCAATTATCACTCTTTAACACAGTAATGAAAAGAAGAATCAGAAGCCCTCATCTGCAGTGGTCAGTTTTCCTGAAATACCGGTCCCATCTGTTAGGTATGTTTTAATGAATTAAGGGAAAAGGATACTTTCTTTTCAATCAGTAATATATAGGAGACTAAAAATGTCACCTTCTGCAGGAATATAAGATACACTACTCGTAAATGGTCATACAGTGTAAAAAAAAAAAATTAAGTAAATGACAACTGCTGTAAATGTAAATTTGAGTAGAAATATTTTTCAGATTGGGACTTGGTTACCTGAATAAGACTCTTCATCTATACACTTATTACCCTGATTCCTATCCTGCACAGTCTAAAAGCTCACACATTAATGAGTTTAATAAATGGGGAAATACAAATTACAAACAATCCACAGGCATATGAAAATATTTAAGGCCCATGTTGAAACACTAGCTGGGAATGCATAAGCTTGTGAATTCGTGCAGCAGCAGATCCACAGCACACCTTCAGTACTGCTTTCTTGAAAACAAAGACTCTGATATCCATTTCCTTATTGCCATTCGGTCTCCGAATAAAACATTTATCAAAGATTTGCGTGTTGATGTAAAATGAACAAACCAAACAAAACTTGGGTTTGTGCATTTTTTACAGCTACAACAGTAATGCTGTGAAATGAAGTGCATTACACATTTTCACATGGCCTTGAAAGTTCAATGGTCCTAGAATCTGGATCCTGCTGTTGACATCAGGCACTCCGCTGCCCATTTGGGCCGGTCCTCCTCACACACAGGGAACATTCAACACTCATGTGTGTTATGTGCAGAACGAGTGTGCTTGAATAAGAACTGAACTCAATTGTGTCGCACAAGACAACAGGAGATGAAATCAAGTCATTTGCCCTGACCACTGAATCAGAGTTTTATTTTCAAGGCATTCTGACAGTTTGATATAAAAAATAAACTGCATAGCTCCATCAAGGACTCTTCATGTGTGTGGAGGAAGAGGCAATACTGTCCAAACTTTCCTCTAATGCTTCCTTTGTAAATTTGCATATGCAGAGTTTTCTGGCATCTGGTTCCTCCTCCACATTACACATTCTCACATGTTGTAGGCCACGTATATGGGATCCAGCTGGTCGGCGAGAAAGCCGTCCCGCAAGTGCATTCGCTGCTTCTCCCCTCTGGAGTTGATAGGAATGACTCCAGGGTCCACTACCACAACAACCCCTACTATGAGATAGTGCTCTTCCAGAACCACATTGGTCACCAGGGCAACAAGGTCCAGGGCTTCCTGTTCTGACCCCTCAAGCTCCACTACCACCACCAGTAGATTAGTCCATGTGAACACAGCGCTGAGGAGAGAGTAAGAAGATGGGTGGCGTATTTAATTAGGTAGAAAAAGCAGATTACATACACTGCAAAAGATGCCTGTTTAATTTTTTTTAAAATATCTAAGGGTGAATTCAGGATGATTGGGGCACTTTTTGCCATTGAGATGAGATTAAATTCACTCTACCAATGGAACAAAATACTGAAATTTCATAAAGAAAGATATTCTTACTGATGATTCGATCTTCAGGAAGTCTTAAAGAATGCTTCCAGTTAAATGAACCTTGATCAACAGCATTTGTGGCATGTGGTCGATTATCACAGAAAGCATTTCAAAGACAACACAAGTAATCATGAAATAATTTATATATTATATCATATAAAGATGTGCTTGAGTCCTGTTTAAGTGGGTCAACGCTAAGCTAATTGCATTTAATATCAATTTAAACAAAACCTTTTCATATAATTGCAATTAACATTCAATTGAATTGAACGTCAAGTGTCTGAGAAGAACATTACATTGAGTTTACACTAGGCTAAAGTATGTACTAGTACTAGCATTAAAAGTAAGCTTTTTCACAAGGGATGGTATCAAAACGTCTCGGTTATTTATGTAACCTCCGTTCCTTGAAGGAGGGAACGGAGATGTTATATCAAAATAGACAGACAATTTGGGATCTCGCCTGAGAGCTTTCCAAGTTTTCCCCTGAGGAGCCGAGACAAGGCCCCGTCCGTTCAAGTGGTGGTACAGGGGTTGTGTTTCCCTTCAGGGAACGAGGTTTACATTAGTAACCGAGACGTTCCCTATCAGTCAGTGACGTTCGGTGTTACATCAGGCAGTTACGTGGCTTGCAAACAGATTGAAGAATTGGGATCCCAATAGAAAACGCCACAACCGCTGGCCATTCCCAGGAACCCGGTCGGAGAGCCGAAGTGGCTCACTGTGGGGCAGAGACACCAGATTGGGGAATAGCAGGGGAGGCTCCACATTTTTCAAGGCATATGAGTCTCATTGTCAACATCGCAATGGTTATCTTCCTGCAGAGGGAGCATAACTCATCAACGAACACTACTTCAGCGTGCTTATGGCCCAGACACATTGGGTAGTGATCGTCACATCCACACAAGTCACAAATGTGCTCTTTCAGTGTTGAGGCGCCTAGGGGGACAATGGCAGCACTTATCTGTACAATGCTCTATTTTATTGAACGTGACCTCTGCTTGAACGCGCCGTCACACCAACACTGGAACAGCTTCCCTCTTGTTCTGCTTACTCAAACAATGATTGAAGAGCAGAGTAAAACAACATCTGCTCGGCTCCGAGTGTTGCATGCTGCCTTATATACCCATATGGGCGGGGAGTGGCTTGCGATGCAAATCTCACTCGCCAATGTGCATTGGCTTGTTTTGTTACCACTCAAAGGTGATTGGGCGAGATTCCAATTTGTCAGTTTGTTCTGACGTAACGTTGAACGTGACTGACTGATAGGGAACTGTCTAGTTATCAATGTTAGAGCTGGTCCATTTGTGTGTAAGAATACGTGTTTTGGTGTGCAGTGTGTTTGACTGGCCAACAATACTTGTATGTTGTATGTTGCTTTGGAACCTTAAGATGACAAAAATACCACAGCAAATCTTTTGTAATATGAGTAAACATTTTCTGTGGTAACACAAATACTGTAGATCCATGTTTCTTATCTTGTCTTTAACTCAAAACTTCCTTTAATAATGCAATTTTGCTTCTAAGGAAAAGTAACTTGTCTGAACAATGTTTTGAAATTTTTGCAAGTCAAATATCCTTATAACCCTGTAAAGTAAGGGTTCTCAACTCTGGCCCTCGAGATCCAATGTCTTGCAGAGTTCAACCCTAATCTAACACACCCGAACAAGCGAATCAAGGTCTTCAGGATCACTAGAAAGCTGCAATTTGGTGCTGATGAACCACTAGCTGAAGGTGGACGTTTTTACAATTATTCTTGCTATACAAGTCTTAACTATCATTCAGACGGTATCATGGTTGAACTGAAAAATGAAAAATAAATCTAATGTGCATTCAATTGTTGGAATTGAATGTAATAAAACTCTGTATTACAGTTAAAAGATTAAAACAATCTGCTGTAATATTATTAATGTTACATAAAAGGTTTATGTATTAAAACCCAATTCTATGAGGTACAAGGAAAACATTTTTAAAATATTGCTTACCACTCTGCAATGCTCTTGTGTGATCTTATTACAGACGTTTCAATATCAATGGGATGGTAACGCATTCCCCGCAGCTCTAGAGTCTCATCCAGAGATCCAACCACATACAAGGCATCATGTCTCTCTGGAATAATATGCAAAACATCATTGATTTATTGGACCACACAACTGTCATTACTGATATGAGTGCAAAGCAAAAATGAATTAAAACTAAATAGAAAATTTAGCTATTAAATGTGTCAGGGTGTACATCGAATCAGCCTTTTATTGAGAATAATTTTAAAGGGATAGTTCACTTTGAAATTAATTGTTGGTATGTTTTAGCTTACCTCAGATCACTTGGACGTGGCTGTTTTACAAGAGGTAAAAACGATATAAATACTGTTCGTTTTCTCACACAAACCGCTCGTTTCGTGTCTTAGGCCATCAATGTGTACTTACATTTACGAGTCATTAAATCATGTTTAATTTGGACTTCTCTGTGCTGCTCTTTGAGGTGGTGACCATAGACCTGCATTATATGACTGACAGACAAGAACGGTTTGACCTAAAAATATCAAAATTGAAACTTCTGTGGAAACAAAGACACCTACATCTTGGATGCCCTTGAGGTAAGCTAACATACCAAAAATTAATTTCAAAGGGAACTATCCCTTTAAATAGAAAAGTCACCTCAGAAATGTCCTGAAAAGGGACACTAGTGTGTATACAGTACCTCCACTGGCATCTGTGAGTTCTGTACGCCGCAGGAAGCCGAGGTAACCGGTGCGAGCCCAGACCGTCTGCGTGTCACCGAAGCTCAGTCTGGTGCTGAAGTGGTCCGCGTGCAACGCCTCTTCGCCATAAACCGTATAGTATCCTGTGGCATTATGAGGGCTGCTCACCCAAATCTGTTTTTGTAATACAGTCGCATCAACTCACTACACATGACAATACATAATACAGAGACATTTTAACATTCTCTGTGGTTCTCTGCATTTTGTAACACTTGCTGCCATATTTGAAACTCACTTCACCCAGATGAGAATCTCCTAGAGGTCCTTTGGTCTCTGTGTTGGCGATTATAACCTTCACCCCAGGCAGAATCTGTGTGTGTTGAGAAATATGATGAGTTTATATAGTAAATAAAATCTAGAACACTTTATTACAATTGTCCACTTTACACATTCTACCAACAATAATTACATAATTTGTAACTACATGTCAACTTATACTAACCCTCACCCTAACATCTAACCCTAGAGAGAAGCAGGGCTGAGAAAGGCATGCTGGTAGGCTCTGTGGCAGCCGGATGAGCATTAGAAGACCTCGCTACGACAAAGCCCAGGGGAGAGAGAGACGTCAGCTGACCAGGGAGAGATCCGTGCAGAGGCAGAAGAGGAACGTTGGAGTAGGACAGTGGATGTGTGTAAACAGGGAGCTTGGACTAATTGGGAAAGTGTAGTGGCCCACAAGATCACCCGGGCAGAGCTTGGGAAGTACAAGATACAGTCGATCTAGTGTCCTTCCAAGCCTATCTAATTTGTATTGCTGGGGTTTAGCCAACAGCCCACATCCCCACTGAGCCTGAGAAGAGGTTCCCTGGAGCACATCTTGAGCTGCTGCCCAAAAAGCATTGGGAGAGGGGAGGTACAGGTGGCACCATGAACAGGTGCTGAAAGCAGTTGCTGGTACCATCTGCACTGGAATACAGCAGAGTCAATATCAGCATACAACAAGGCACAACATCACCTTTGTCAAGGAGGGAGAAAGACCTCAGGTGAAGGGCCTCAAACGGGCAGCATGCAACATGACTGGCCATTGAAGGTCGATCTAAGGAAGCAGTTGATGTTTCCAAATCACATTGCAAGGACGTTACTCAGGTCAGACATCTGACTGTTCTAAACCAGTGCTGTGTTGGAACTCACTGTCCCCGGGGAAGACCGGATGGAGGAGGCCCATGGGTGTAAAAGGGGGACATATCTCGAGGTGGTAGAGGGGTGTAGGAGACATGGTTGGAAGGCCATTGAGGTTGGCATTAAATAGGGCATTCAGTGTCACGAATTCTGAGAGGGAGGACCCAGATGAGGAATAAGCAAGGGGTGTTATTTGTTGATAACAAAGTAACAGCACAAGATAGGAACACAGTCCAAACAATAGGGCAGGGCACACAACTGGAAAACAGGCTGGTCGGGGATAGACAGCAAAGATGTGATGGCCAAAGATGGAGACAAGGGAGCGGCTTTAGGGAACCAGAGGCTTGACAGTCGGTGATGAGACTAGACGTAGCAGACTAGCTGCCAGACCAGGGTAGGGTTGCACCAGCCGTTCGTAAGTTCTTTCTTCAATTGTAACATAAAGTCCATACTAGAGGCTTAGTAACTACTAGCTGGTTTGTAACTAACTATACTTTATTCCGTTGCACCATTTGTTCGTAAGGTAGAACTTAGCTAGTAGGTCGTAAACTCTCCGTAAAGTAATGCGTAGTCGCATATGACGTTTAGCCTCGATGAACCAATAGCAGCCTTCAAATACATGAGCAGAAGTTGTGTTGAAATGCCGTGAATTTCAGTTTGTCCTTCATTCTAACTTCTTTTGCCTCACGTTACTAACGGTAAAAATAAGTTTCCATTTAATACGATACTTGATCATGAATAACATAAGTGTTTTTATATATAAATAACATTCAGAAACTATTTGAAATGAAATTAATAAGGATCAATAAATAAATATTGATACAAAAAACAAGAAACTACGTTTATTGATTATGACTGATATTTGACGCGCTGTTTAGGACGGGTTTGTGTTAAAGAGCTGCTAACAAAGTAATCTTTTCACATAATGCTCTCTCTCTTAAAATATAAGCGAGTGTAAATGTCAGCATTATCATATATGTCTAAAGAATTGAAGTCTGTCAGGTAAAAGAAGAGCTCATTGATGCAGTTCATCTATCTGATATTTTATTCCAACCGCAGGAGAGTCAACGGCCAGGGAGCGACACAAGACAAGACAACAAGATATAAAAGCAAGATAAAACTGATGACGACTAGAGAAAATCAAATAAAGAAAGTAAATACTGTAATAACAGGACCTAGCAAAATAAATAAGTTAAAAAAAACCCTCTAGAAATAAATAACTGGAAACTTGCAAAAAAGAAATAAAACAACACTGCAACCTTGCAGGGAACTAGAGAGAAAAGTAATACAAGTTTAGTCAACAATCAAATAAAAAACAAGCGAGAAACCAAAAACAAAGCTTGGGAAAACTAGAGCAAAATAAAGACTGGAACTTGACTAGAATAAAAATCAGGAACAAAGAGAAACCTGAAATAAATAAATACAACACAAAATACAAAGTTAGAACTGGCAAAGAACACAAAATCTAGCATTGACTGACAAGATCTGTTGGAAACACACACACACACACACACACACACACACACAACGAATGCAACGAACCAGCAAAGACATGAGGGAAAGGAGAACAATATAAAGAGAGCAGAGCACATGAGGATCAGGAGAACACAGTCAGGCAAACGAGGACTAGACGTGGACTAAACAAGGGGGCGTGGTGACGGGAAACAAGGAGGCGGGACTAGAAGAGCACATGACCAACACAAACACAGACAGAGCCATGTGCTCAGACACAGGGCAAACAAAGAAACAGTGAAAGACCCTGACATTCAGTCTCCTTGGCATCAGAGGGTTGCAGGAAAGGAAAGCCCCCGAGAACATAATCGGAGCTGCAGAAAAGGTGTCGAGGCGGCTGTGGATTAGGATAGAAGCTAGCGGTAGCGCCGGGACTGATGACCCACGGCTGGGTGTCCCGAGTGAGGGAGTCTGATGATCTAAGACCCGAAACACCCCATGACCACTGATGATGTGTCCAAGGAGCACCAGTGGGGTAAACAAATCTAATGAGAGTTATTTGACATTGTAAGTTACAAGGTTATTCATAGCTAGTATAATGTCTAAAGTGGACTGTCGAAATAAAGTGCCAAAAATAAAAAATATCGTGATTTTTCAAATAAATATGAAGCAGCACAACTATTTTCGACAAAGAAATGTTTCTTGAGCAGCAAATCAGCATATTAGAAGGATCATGTGACAAATTCAGCTTTGATCACAGGAATAAATTACAGTTTATATTACATTTTATATTCAAATAGAAAACATCAATTAATATTACTGTTTTTACTATATGTTCTATCAAATAAATGCAGGCTTGGTGAGAATAAAATACTTTATTCAAAAACATTTAAAAAAAAATAATTATTTCAAACTGTTAGTTTATATATGTATTGATAACATATTATATATACACAGTATATTCTGTAGTCTCACCTTCCCAGATTCCATCAGTGGCAGACTGTGTGGTGAGCCTCTCTCGACTAATCGAACTCTGAGCAGTGTAAAAAAGAGACAGAGATCAATAATAATGACAGAATTATGTAATTCAGGCGCGTAATTTATGGGGGGGTTGGGGGGGAGATAACCCCCCCAATATTTATACCATGATCACATGAAAAATATGCAGAACAATTTTTTTTAACTATATTAAACATTACAACCCCCCCCAATGTTCAAACCAAATCTACGCCCTTGATGTAATTACATGTATAATGAGACTGCTGACCTTCCTGTACCTCTTAACCCAGCCTTAAACTGACCCATACCACCAAACCTGTGCTAACCTCACCCGTATGATCAGCTCTAGTGTTTTACGTTACAACATCATGCAACATCAGGGCTACATAAGGTCTATATAAGCATCAGGAAAGCAGAAGTGTGTGTTGTAGCACCTGTCATGCCGCAGGGCCCTCATGTCCAGATATACGGTGGTGGGGTCCGGCCCAGACGTGCCCTAGAAACACACATCAGCACCATCACTGCAAGCATGTCATATAGTGAATGTGTCGTTTCCTAATATGCAGAGACACTATAATCCACTGGCTCTGTGGCACTATCAAGCCAAGCTCTGTTTGACCCGGTCCACACAGAAACACGGCGTAACCAATGTGTGAGTTTCTGATTAGATGGGGAATGCTTAGGGCAACCTGTTTGAAAACAGTCCATATATTTTAAGCAAAATGTAGAAATTACACACTTTACCTTCATAACATATGTAGGAAACAGAGAGAAGTTTGTCATTAATTTTTTATAGGGATCGTAAGATTTACCAGAAAATGTCAATTCTGTCATCATTTCAGGCCTGTTCGCACTAAAGATGATAACTATAACTATACAGATTTAATAATTGTTCTAATTATATGAGAATAGCGAATTCCACACCACATATAATGATAACGACACAGAAGAATGATATAGTTGGATTAGATGAACGATAAAAACATTGCACTTAAAAAAAAAAAAAAGATTTTCTTATTGAGTATTTTTGTCAAATTCCTAAATCAAGATGCATTTACTAGATGAAGAAGAAAAAAACTAAATTAAGTGAATTCTTGCTTAAAACAAGCAAAATTATCTGCCAATATGGTAAGAAAAATAATGTTAATTCAACAAGATTATTTTTCTCACCACATTGGCGGATAATTTTGCTTGTTTTAGGCAAAAACTCACTTCATTTTGATTAAAGATACAATATGTAAGTTTTTTCGCCACAAGAGGGCGCAGTTTCCAACAATAACAAAGGCGTATGTATATGACGCAGTGAACAGCTGAATGATGGGACTTGCTGTCAAGCTGATGGATATAATAATGTTTATGGATGAGTGCAAACCTTCATGTTTTTTAACATTACAGTGTTATGAAGCAGGTCGCGATTGCGAAAGAGACAGATATCGTCTCTTTAGCAATCGCGACCTGCTTCATAACACTGTAAGTGATACTATCCGCGGGACTTACACGCGAGTCCCGCGAATAGAAAGGAATAAGGACATTTAGAGCTGGATTACACACACAGGTCAGTTTATTAGACGAATTAAACTTGTGAGGTAATGCAGCGCTGCTTCACTTGGTCTATGTAACACTATCACACTAAACTGCATTTAAATGTGTGTTGAAAGTTATAACGTTATTCTATGTGTTAGTTCGTTTGCTATACGAAACTAGCAAGGTAAGCTAGATCAACATTAGAATAACATACTGACCATATTCTAACATTTCATCATGTTGAGCTAACGTTATAACATTGATTTGTTGTATGTAGTACATTTGCTCACCTGTCTAATAAAGCTGTCAAGTCGTGACTCGTGAAGCTCTGTCAAGTCCAAGTTAGTCGCGGACCTGGAGCTCTCGGCATCTCAAAAACGCCACGCTGATATTGATCCTCATTTTAGTTCTCCTTGTTTGTCCCAAAGTCTGCTTGCCATGGTCTATGTTTGAACGAAACAAGAACTGCGTGCCGCTAAACGTTACGCACTAGCAGTTGTCCACGTCTGTCGCCATGGTTACGTCATGGCCATGGCAGTGCGAGCGGAAACCGAGGTTAAGGCGGATATTGCGTCATTGACAGGCGACATTTGTTGGCCGGGACTGCCACTTATTTAAAATTGGAATTTCTCTGAAATAAAAAATCTTTGGAGACTTTTGGGATATTGTAAGTACACAACTGCAGGAAATATATCACACTGTGCAAGTGATTTTTGGATATTTTATTACAAAATTATTACATATTGGACCTTTAACAATATCTTGTCATTTTACTACTTTCGTAAATGCATCTTGATTTATTAATTTGTAGATATTTGGACTGGAAACAAGACAAAAAGCATGTTTTGCAGTGCGACATCGACATGTGCGACAATGAACAGACCGGTATCGTCCGCTGGTGTGGACACGGATATAGTTATCATTTCTGGTGTGAACAGGCCTTTACTTTTGTCATTCCTAACCTTTGACTT